>JABFEA020000002.1:12939565-12954983 GCA_019775915.2 Cyphomyrus plagiostoma | reverse complement strand
AGACTCCTGAGGTTAGGTTATTGCGGGAGTTAAAACCTCAATATCGATGCGATAAAGGTTAATCGTGCAGCCCTACTGTTTACTAAATGAACTTAGTGAGCAGATGGCAAAATTTGTGTCCCTGAGGAGAGGTTTGGGAATTGAAACTGTTCTAATCATTCCACAAGAAATGAGTAATTCTTATGAGAACAGAAGAAATTCTTATTTTTGTTGTTACTGTTCATTTGCATATATTATAATGTTAAACTGTGTTGTTTTTTCTGAGAAAATACATATACATTTACTGCCCAGATACATAGCTTAAGACAACGTGCACAGTACTATATATGTTTACTTTCAACTTTATTTTGTTTTTATACTTTAAAACTTTGGTTACTTAACTGTGGAGTCAAACTTGTTTTGCTTTTCACATTTTCAGAGAGTGGAGTGGTATTAGACCTGCTGTTATCCTTGCCAGAAGAGCTCCCTCTGCTTGACTGCCAGGAACTGCAGCATCATCTGTGCCAGATACATGCGCGGCTCAATGCAACTGCAGAGGAACCAGATCCCTGCGGCAGACAGGGCTCTACTCCAATCAGTCCATCTGTTGTTCACATGCCTCCTTCAGAGAAAGATGTACAAACAGAGGACAATTCTACCAATAAGCAACATGGACAAACTGATGTGTCAGAATCTTTAAATACCTCAGCCTCTGAGTTGTTTGGTGATAGAGCCTCCTGTTCCCATGGGGATGAAGATGCTGGCCATTCGTTGAAGAACTCTCTAAATCACACCAATCAAAAGGAGGATGGAGACGGAAGTGCAAAAGGAAGCCCAGGACCACAAAGAGATACTTTGGCTAATGTTGGCACCATGACAATGCAGATCCAGACAGAGTCCAACCAAAGTGCCCCTACATCACCTCCAAGCCCTCGGACAGACAAAGCCAGCTGGGCAAATGTGGGACTATGCCCAATGAACCCCTTCATGATTCCTCTTAAGCTATTGGCACGGTCTGCAACTCCACTTATGGAAAATGGCCCTTAGCTCCAGTTTTCGTGGATTTTAATCTAACATGCCAGCCAGATGTCTGTCAGAATAATTGAGTATTGAATTCCAGTGAAGTATGAAGGACTTTTTTCCTCTTCTAGGCATTCACGATATTTGGTTTTTGTTATTGTGTTAATTTTTTCTGAATATTAAAGATCATTTTAATGTGAAAGAAAATGTATTTGTTATTAACAATGGGGCAAATACTGGGGTGGGGATCCAATGTCTATTGCTGAGCTGTAATGCAATGCGGTGCAGCTTCTGTGCTCCCAGTGCTGATGCTAATCATTAATTGTGCTATTTTTGACAACATCCTTTATACTGTGTATAAATAACACTGTATAAATCACTGTAATATACATTATGTGGACAGAAGTACTGGAACACATCTCTCAATCATTGAATTCAGGTGTACCATTCAAACCCAAGATATATAAAATCAAGCACCTGGCCAGCAAATGATGGGTCGTTCTGAAGAGCTTAGTGAATTCAAGCGTGGTACTGTCATAGGATGCCACCATTGCGATAAGTCAGTTTGTGAACTTTCTTCCCTGCTAGATATTCCAAGCCAACTGTAAGTGGCATTATGGCAAAGTGGAAGCATTTAGGAACAACAGAAACTCGGCCACGAAGTGGCAGACCACTTAATGTTGCTGAGGTCCACAGTGCATAGAGGTCGCTAACACTCTTGACTCAGTAACTGCAGAGTGCCAAACTTCCTTTGGCATTAACTCCAGTGCAAAAAACTATTCACCAGAAGCTTCATGAAATGGGTGTTCATGGCCGAGAAACTGCATGCAGGTCTCACATCACCAAATGCAATGCCAAGCGATGTGATGTAAAGCATGCTGCCAGTGGAAATGTCCTGTGGAGTGACAAATCATGCTTCTTTGTCTGATAGTCTGATGGATGAGTCTGGGTTTGGAAGATACCAGGAAAACATTACTTCTCTGACTGCATTGTGTCAACTGTAAAGTTTGGTAGAGGATGGATAATGGTATGGGGTTGTTTTTCAGGGGTTGGGATAGACCTCTTAGTTCCAGTGAAGGGAACTATTAATGCTTCAGAACACCAAGACATTTTGGACAATTTTATATTTCCAACTTTGGGGGAACAGAAGGCTCTTTTCTGTTTCAGCACAACTGTGCCATAGTGCACAAAGATCTAGATCTAAGATCGTTAGAGACATGGTTGGGTGAGTTTGGTGTGGAAGAACGTGACTCGCCTGCCCAGAGCCCTGACCTCAACCCCACCTAACACCTTTGGGATGAACTAGAGCAGAGATTGCAAGCCATGTCCAATATCAGATCCTGACCTCACAAGTGCTCTTTTGAATGAATGGGCAAGACTTCCTGACTTCCACATTCACATCCACATTTATGATCATTATCAGTTAACCTTCATTCATTAATTGTTTATTTTATGCTTGGATTTTATTAATCATGTGCAGTTGACCGGACATCTGGAGCTCAGACAGAAATATGGTTCATCTGAATGACGTAAAATTGTTTAGGTTTTAAAAATATGAAGTGGAAGCGCATCCTAAAGGCCATAATTATGATTATGAATAACAATTTTGGGCTAACCAGCCACAATGTAACACTGAGGCATCATTGACTGGGCACCAACAATGTACATGGGACACAGCAGGCTTCCAGCATCACAGAAGTTGTTACTGTCAGTGAGAGGGTTTAGTTTGGTCTTGCACTGTGCATTGATTTTATTTTCTGTTCTCCCACTCTAGCATCTTATGCCATGGATCAGGAAAATGTTCCTCCCCGTCCAACATTTTCCCCTGCTGAATCTAGAGCAAGTGCAGCTGAGGGGCATCATGGTACTGTACTGGATCAAGATATGATGCTCTTTTTGGTGTCAAAGTATCAGCCATGTTGTCTACCCCTCTGAGTCTTGTTAGATTCCATGTTTCTTCCTTGAGCACACGCTTGGGGATGCCCGTGGAGCTGACAACCTTGCATTCATTCACTCTACTCGGAGTAGCTTGAACATCAGAGATGTAAAGTCTGAGGGGCTGATTATCTGGGAGCAAGGCAGCTTTAATGGCCGGTGTTTTACTGATGAAAATGGGGCACCATTAAAGGCAGACAAATATGAAAAGTCCTGTAAAAAGTCCTTACTATATTTTGGCGGCCTGAAAATCAAAGTACAGAACACAGGATGTGACAGTTCAGTCTTGAACAGCTGTACCTCAAAAGTGGAGTAGGAGCCAACTGACAACAATGAATATTTAGATTCAAGATTCAAAAACTTTATTGTCATTCCACACATGAATAACACAGATACACAGAACAGACACAAGGAGACCCACTCCAACAACAAACGACAAACCACGGGGAATGCAGACAAACACAGACACACCATCGATGGAAATCCAGGACACGGAAACATGAAAGGGGACAAACCCACGAGGCACAAAAGGACCAGACGGAACACAGGTGAAACAGAGGGACGAGGAGCAAACACCGGGGGCACGAAGGAATGGGGAGCAAACACAGGGGGCACAAAGGGAGGAGGCGAGGACGCAAAAGACAGGGGGAAACGGGGAGCTGGAGAGAACCTCGGCGGACAAAAGGCAGAAGCTGCAGGGGCGATGGGTGACCGCAAGGGTGGAACAGGAGGGATCCTCTGTGACCACGAGGCCGGGGTCAAAGGGGGCGAGGAGGAAAGTGGAGGAACAGACGGAGGGGGCGAGGTGGAAGATGGAGGAGACAAAAGCGGGGGCAAGAAGGGAGGTGAAGCTGCGGTAGGCAAAAGTGTAGCCACAGCCAGGCGCTGGCGATCAATGAGTCGGAGTGGGGGGATACGCAGGAGTAGAAGTCAGGGGGACTGCAGGCGACCACCGAGCCAAAACCAGAGGAAGTGAGGGCAAGCCAGGGCGCAGGGCAGGTGGGACCCAATTCCTGTGCAGATGACGGGATACAGAGAGCCGGGGTTCTAGTTGGGACCTGCCACTCAATGGTGGGGGACAGGACAACCCACCTGAGGGGGGCACCTGGGCCACTAGGAAAATCCCTGAGGGGTCCCACTCAAGTTCTACCCAAGTTCAACTATCCTAAGGAGGTAGGAGTGGTGGTCAGGCGGTCTGGGACCTTCTCAGGGATGGGGTCTGGGGCCATGCGATCTGGGTCTGGAATCATGGGGGGTATAGCAGGAGGGCCTGGAACCATGGGAGGCAGAACAGGAGGATCTGGAACCACAGGGATCAGAGCTGGAGCCGCCGGGTCAGGAACCACTGAGATCAGAGCTGGAGCCGCCGGGTGAGGAACCACTGGGGGCAGAGCTGGAGCCGCCAGGTCGGGAACCACTGGGGGCTGAGCAGGAGGATGGGGAACCACTGGGGGCTGAGCAGCAGGATCGAGAACCACTGGGGGCTGAGCAGGAGGATCGAGAACCACTGGGGGCTGAGCAGGAGGATCGGGAACCACTGGGGGCAGACCTGGAGCCACTGGTTTGGGAACCACTGAGATCAGAGCTGGAGCCGCCGGGTGAGGAACCACTGGGGGCAGAGCTGGAGCCGCCAGGTTGGGAACCACTGGGGGCTGAGCAGGAGGATCGAGAACCACTGGGGGCTGAGCAGGAGGATCGGGAACTGCTGGGGGCAGACCTGGAGCCGCCGGGTTGGGATACGCTGGGGCAGAGCTGGAGCTGCCAGATCAGAACTGCTGGGGGCAGAGCTAGAGCCGCCAGGACGGGAACTGCTGGGGGCTAACCTGGAACATGTGGCGCAGGAACCTCAGGTGGTGCAGCCCAAGGTTTTGTTTCAAATGCGGGCATGGTGTCCCCTGCTGGAAGCGGAGCAGCTTCCTCTGAGTTTCCTCCACCATTTCCAGCTGCTGGAGTGGGGACGCTGGGGTGACTGCAGCAAACTCCCCCTGCAGCTGGTTCCATAAGCATAGCAGCCCCTGGGGAGTCTCACACTGCTGGCTCTCCAATTACCCGCCAGTACAGACCCTGGAAGGGAAAAACCTGTCTAGCCAGGGTCTCAGGCACAGGTGGCAGCAAAGATGCTGGCAGGTGAGCTGCTGGCATTGGTGACGTTGCAGGCACTACTGGCAGAGGAACCACAGGGGGTGCTGCTGGGGATTGTGCCTTAAAAGTGGGCGTTGCCCCTTTAAGGATCATGGGGACCTGCTGGATGGCATTCCAAACTGACCACGCCCCTTCAAGGGACAAGTGCATCCCGGGAAAAAGGGGCTAGCTGCAGATCCCATCAGGCAAGCAGTGGCGATACAGATGTCGGGAGTCCACAGAGGCGAAACAGCGGTGGTGTCCTCCCAATTTCGTGCAGGGAAGGCAGCGGAGACCGTAAAGGACCTTTGGCGTTTCTTCGCGTCGCTGCTTCTGCTTTTTCTTCCTTGCTGTGAGAGGCAGAGTCCGGGGCACTTCGGGCAGCAGGCCATATGGCAGTCCATTGTCCAAGGCTACTCACCTCATCATCGACTCTGCTGCCCCTCCTCGAAGCTGCCGAACAGTCGTGCGCACCTCCCTGGCTAGGTGCGTGTCTCCGAGCAGGGACATCTCCTCCAGAACGTTCCTCCCCCTGTGAGCTAGAGCCTGAAGCACGGGATTGTCTCGGACTTCGGGCTGATGGAATTGGTATGTTACCTTGTCGGCAGTGTTGAGGTATTCCTCTTCAAAGAGATGAGGCGATGTCTTCTGGAGTTCTGTCATTCTGTTCTGACTTACAAGGTATGGACCAGGGAAGCAGGCAAAGGAGAGGAGGACTGGAGTAAAATAAAGGGATTTAATAGGCACACAAAGGAGGATAAGGAAATAACATGCTTAACAATACAATGACAGAACTAGGGAAACTCTGATGTGGACTTAAGTACACCAAACTCATGAAAACAACTCAAAACAGCTGGTAAACATGGGGAATCCACATGAGGTTGAGGGGGGCGTGGCACAAGAGGATCGAAGAAGCAGGTCATGATCATTGTTTTTTCCCTTAATCCACACCCCTAGGTGATAAGTTTGTCCATAATTTCTTTTACTGTTGGGTCCCTCGGCCAAACATAATGGTGGCACGACCATCTCCACTTGATTTTTTAAAAAGCTCAGCCGTGAACTTCAAGGTTGAAATTCCAGGACTGAGTGACTTAGAAGTTTCTACCCCCAGGCCATAAGGTTTCTGAACCTGGACATGCCATTCCACCTCACATCCTGATGTGCATTGTGCTCTTGTACCCCTCATCATACTCGCACTGTTACACTGGTCACTTATTATGTCTGTTTTACCATTCTTTTTAAATATACATTCTCTGCTTGCATTTTAGTTCTTTTTGCACTTCAACTTTAGCACAATTTGAGTTATAAATTTGCACAGTCTACAAAAGAGCATCATGATGCATTTCACTGTGCGTGCACTTTGTATAACTATGTATGTGACAATTAATGAATCTTGAATCTTGAGTTAGATTTGGTATATTTTACAGCACTTCATCATCCTTGCCTGTAGAGGTTGCTAGAGAGACATGCAAATAGTTGAAATTTTATATAACAATAGTCTGCATGGGTTATATAAGAATATATGGATATGTGGTAGTTAACTTTTTATAAGGAATAAATTGCTAAAACAGTGTGTTTAGTATTACATCTAAGACTTAACTTTGAAGTTTTAATCCATCCAAGGTATTTTTTTATTGCCTTGTACTCTATAATGCCTGCAAAAGAGCAAAAAGAGGCTCTCACTGCCTTCTACGATCCTGTTTGGCATAAGCTCTTGGAGGGTGATTAATTTTTAATCTCCTATTCACAATAATTTTTAGTTTTAGTGCTTCTCTTATTACCCATATGAGGGATTTTTTTTTCCCAGAGTAATGGTATTCAGTTCTTTGGAAAGAAAATGACCTGAAATAGTCCCCAGTTCATTTATACATGTAAAAATACAATTATGGGGAGCATTCCAGGTGAGATAAAGGATGACACAACAATGTAAACCCTAAAATGGAGGTACAAGGCAGGGACTATATTTTCTTGTGAAACAAAGAAGTGACGTCAATCGCTGGGGAGAGGCTAACCAGATCAATGATAACTTGCAAGTATGTCATAAGATAATAAACATCCTTTTAGTCATTCCAAAATATTTTTATATTTCTTTGTTAATTGACTATGCATGGATTTTCAACACATTCAAATTCCATTATCATGCAACTGCCAAAATATAATAAATGAAATACCGATAGTATCATCTGAGCTCACCAGACACCTCACTTGGGACACTCTCCATATTTGTATTTTTCCATGGGTGAAAGATCTTTACATGGCACAACATGTACCATTCTTTACATAATATATATGTAAATAATAAAATTAATACATCTGTATATAATAATACTATTATTTTGCAAAGGCCTAATATTTTTATTGTACACTATATTTACAAGAGCAATCAATATGGAGCTGTACAAAGTAGCTGCTTTGTGAAAAAATCTTCCACATAAATCACATATTTAAAGCATTTACTTTTCTTCTGTTCACTATAGTTTTACTATGAAGCTAAACTATTCTTTGTTAAATACTTCAACATGCAATTAGGCTACAGTAAATTTTAAGATTCTTGGAGTTCAGTTATGTTCCTATGATAACTAAAAGTCTGCCCATCCATCCATCCATCCATCCATCCATTTTCCTGGAGATACAGCAAGATTGAAGCCACTATCAAAAAACCCAGGACACATTCATTTGATCCCAATAACAGATTTCATACAACAATTGGTCTGTCGCAATTACTGTTCTCTCACATTTTATGTTGTTTTGTTTTTTTCCTTAGTTAAAATCCTCTTTTAAAAAGCATTATTGTCACTTGGTGATTAAAAAGTATTTTAATTCTCCTGTGGCTCTTTTTTGTTCTACCTCAGATTATACTATTGTTACTTGATTTACTATTTTGGCAGTTGCATGTATAATCTTTGCATGATTATACAATGTTTAATAGGGAAACACGTACATGAGAAAAGACAACTTGTGATTCCATTAACGGTCTTTTGCTAAGAAAACCAACCTCTTAGTCACAGTATCATCCAGTAAAGCAATAAATCTTTGACCCCAAGCTGATAAATTGTAGTATAGGTGTAGTACTTCCTTATTAGATGGGTGTTACATGTGTAGGTGAGATTAAGAAGTCTTAAACTTAGTTTAAACATTCTTTTCAGGTGTGTTGGTGTGATGCCCTTTATCAGGGTTTGGCAATGCAGGTACAACTGAAGATTCCAAGCTATTTATTCCAGCAAGGAAAACTGTCTTTTAACCTATTTCATCTTCGAGAGACAGGCAGGTGATAGCAAACTTGGGGGTCAGAGTATAGGGTCAGCCAGTGTCTGACACCCCTGGGGCAACTGAGGTTGCTTGCTCAAGGCCTCAACGGTGACATCGGTCTGCTAATCAGGGGATTCGAGCCAGCGACATTCTGATCATGAGCACAAAGTCCTAACCCACTGCACTACACAATACCCCATGTAATAGATAATTGCTGTGCAGGGACTGGAAAAATATGCATAAATGCAGGTAATTGCACAGTTAGATAAGATCATGAAAACATGTAATACTGCAGTATCGGCTTAAAGATAAGCAGTTGTATCTGGTATCAGCTGAAAGGTAGGCAAAGTGCAATGTGCAATTTTAATGACAGTTCAGCACTGAGTCAGTCTGGGAGTGGGAGACAGAGAGGATAACTTGTTCATGGTGACTACAGCAAAACTGTACACTCATCTTCACAAACTTCCATGTTAAAACCAAATTCTCTCCCAAAACCATGTAATTTTATACCTAACCAAACTTTGCCTTTAGACATCACACAGAACCCATCAAATAAACAGACCCTACAAAATAGCGATGACACACTGGTCCGATGAATTTCAAAACACCACCATAAAAACCAGGTTCTGCAATGAGTAATGGTGCCATGCCCATAGCCAGATACAGACCTCTGTCATTTTTTTATAGATAAAAAAAAAAAAGCTGAATACAGCTGGATAGAAAATCAGCGGCTTCAAACTCCCCTTCTAAGATGAGCGCTTAATTCAGACGATTATGTTGTTTCTGACTGGCTCAGTTTTAAACTTGTCAAATTATTTTGTTTCTGACAGGCACAACAGCCTCAGTCCACAGGTAATTCTCCCGAGTCTCCCAGTTGGCTACTCCAGGCCTGCTGGTCTGGGTTCTCATCAGCATCACGGACAATATTAGCCATAGTTGGGCATTGGGGGCAACCCTCAAACTAATCTAATCAAGCATACATAAAGAGACCATCGCAGCTGCAGGGGTCTTAATCATAGACCTTCCGCCACCAGGCGAAAAAACAAACCCCTATATGGACTTTGGGAAGGGAGAAGATGCAGGTAGAAAGATGTTACTGAATCTGGGGTTGTTTGTGAACCAATTATGAAACAGAGCAGCCCAGTGAAAACGGATATATTATCCCAAACAACAAGATTATGACCACTCTGGCTGTGCTGGCTCCCTTTGGTATACATGATTTTGTAGACTATCGAGGAAAGCCTGCAAATGCAATGGATTGTAACAACCAAGGCCGGCATGGTGGTGGAGGATCTCTCGGCAGTTGATGGTCACATGGGGCATTCACAATGGCCTGGAGGTCAATTAACAATTATGTTCCTCCCCCTCAGCTAAGAAAATCCTGTTGACACCGATTTCCTAGATTGTCGGCAAAAAGAGATGAAATAATACATAAATGATTACTCTAAATCACTGCTATAGTACACAACGGTAGCTCATCGTATAGCCTGTACATGCATCTGTAAAACATAACTATACTCAGTTATTTAATACAGTATGAAAAACCACACTTTCACATTTTCCAAGTGCTGGTCTATAACTATTGGAGGTAATTTTGAAAAGATAGGCCTGTTTCATCCTCAACCATGTCAAAGAATGTGGCAAGTTGTTGAGATGCTGACTGCATCAATCTCTGATCCTCAATAACTCCCTTTCGGATTTCATACAAGCAAATGATATTGTTAGAATCATCATACCTATCTATGGCTCTTCTGACAAGAGCCACCTTCTTCCTCCATTAGATAGTCAACTCTCAGTTTTGCAAAAATATAGTACTGATGAGAATACTAAAAGCCATCCATCTTATAATACCCAAGCATATGGTAGCACCAAACTAGCAATATGTGATTATGGTACAATGTTACAATACAGTTTCAGACAGCATACAGTACAGTAGAACAGTTACAGTACATGTCCAAGCTGTAACAGCACTACAAGGTTACAGTAGAGAGCAGTATGTAAATTGTCTATCCATTTTCCTCTCTGAAGGTCCAGATGGTAAAGGTTACTGTGAAGCGGCTCAGGTTTGGCTGCACTCTTTGCTCAGCTTCCCTCACTTACATCCCATGTACAAAGGCATGGATAACTAGAGTTGCACAGATCTTATCAGAGTCTCCTTGTCTCTGTAGATCTATCGTCCCACTATAAGTGGGCCGACCCATGGCCCTTTTATCTGTCTGATTGGTGCGTGAACAATTATGCCCCTTAGTGTTTCCACCTGGGGAAATGTGTGTTAATTGGGTTCAAGCTGTGATCACTTGAGTTAATGGTATAGAATGCCAGTGCTTTGAAAATGAGAACCTAGGGCAGCCTGTGATATATGGAAGGATTTGTGTCTCATAAAAAGTTCAACAGAGCTTAACCACATGATAACAGTATACTAGTTTTTATAGTTTTGAGGAATAGATCTTTTGGTAGATGGCATTTTGGATGGTTTTGAATGTCTAGTTAATAGTCTAGTTTCCCAATCTTTTTGAAGGTCACTTGTGGTCATCCTCTGATTTTTGAGGCATTGTCGGATAAGTTGACGGTCATTTCTGGCATTAGAAAGTTGCTTCTGCCCTCTACCTGGCTGATTTTTGGTCACTGCCAGTGTCTCCTGCTTCACCTTGTTCTTGTGTTTGTGTACTGCTGCCTTGGAATCTTTGAACCTAGAAGCAGCCTGCCTCACAGTGTAGCATTCTGCCAGCAGAATCAGGATCAAACCAGGATTTAGAAATACAGATTTTTTTTTTTTAAATATAGAGTGGTCTCGGTTTTTTACAGAGCTGTATAGCTTAACTTCACATTTGATAAATGTTCTAAATTGTAGTTTTTACCAGTGTTTAGATAATTTCTGAAACTATGAAACCAATTCATTTTTGAAAACTTAATACATAAAATCCAAGGGCACGCACACACAACATGCAAAACATCTTGAGAAACAAACTTCTTGAGAAAGCAAACACATTACCCAAGACTATTTTAACTCTTGCTAGAGTGGCATTTTTGCATGCAAACTACCCACAGATATTCAATGAATAGCCCTTTATATAGGCCAGCTACACACTGATGTGATAAATGGAACACACTATGAACATGAACACTATGAAATTCTTTATTCATCACATACATAACAAGTACAACATGTAATGAAATGAACCCTGACCGATCCAGAGGCTGTGCAAAAAAGAGTAAACAAGAATTTAAAATTACAATTTACAATAGCTAAAAAATAAAAATATATATATATAAAAACATTTTAAATATATTAAAAAATATATAAATATATATGCAGTGTACACCAGACTGTTGTAAAAGTTTACCATAACTTATATGTACATGTGTTTTCACAAATATATAAGCATTGTATGGAAATTCAGTACTTATGCACTATAAAAGAGAAATACAAGGGGAATTTTTGGCATGAACAGTAACAGACAGTACCTGCTGTATACTGTCATGGAAGATATAAGAGGCTTGATACTGTGAACTGAAGGAAAAACTATGGTTCTTCCTGTCTCCTCTTTAGGTCTGGCTATAGCACCTCATCAACATCTGAAGCAGGGTTCTATCTGGCCAAACAGCTGAGGAAGTACCATCTAGAGTGATGTATCCAACCCCGGCATGGTCCCACATCAATGCACTGCGTGGGCCACCTCTATCCGCTGGAGAATGGGTATGCATCGGTGGGATGGCCAATCATAAACTTTCCATAGCCACGCTGAAAAGATCTCTTCAATTGGATTGAGGAATTGAAAGCATGTGGCAAATCAAGGGTGGTCAAAGAAACATTTCCGTACCAGAGCCGCACAATGAGAACCTCCACTTCCACTGGACTGCTCCAGTCCTAAAGCCTGGTCATTAGGACTACATTGTGTAGGGTGTCGAGGAAGGTGATGTGGTTAGTGTTGTAGGGACCACGAGTGGCAAGGTGATGAATGACCCCATTCTGGCTAATGGCTGCACATTGTGACGTTGCCACAACATTGTCCAGGGACTTTGACAATGGCAAGGTGTCCTCTGATGTCCCTTCCCAAAGGCTGTGTTTTGGCAAGGTGAAAGCCAGCTCCATTAATGTAAAGGAAATCCTGGTCCACTACAGCAACCTCTAGCTCCATCACTCTTTGAAACAGGCAAGAAAGCATTAACATATTGTTTGACAGTATGAAGAGAGATGAAGTAGTCGATGTTGTGTTGCACAGTACACTGGAATACAGAACCAATGAGAGAATTGCTTACTTGCACATATGTATAGCGTAATTGTCAGAGTTGTGCTGAAACCGTACCCTATATAGCTTCTTCATGGATCAGTGATGGCTTTTCAGGAGATAGTCAATTGTAGATAAGCTTACTGAAGCGTGAGAACCTTATGTTGTCAGTAATGATGTGCCGTTGCAGTGGTCATAGAGTTGTGTGATTATCTGATCTGACTACATTTATGATGTGCTCTTCCTACTCTGGAGTGAGCAGCAGTTTTTTTCCTTCAGCAGGGGGCTGCCTAGTAAGTCTGTAAAAACATTATGCAAATAGTTTTTGTTTACGAAATATGGGGAAGGGGGGCAGTGGTTAGCACTCCCTCCACTATTGGCTTCCTTTGCTATGCAACCCGAGACCTTTAATCTGTGGATTACGCTAAAGTGCCGATTTGTAAGCGAACAATTAAGCAACCGGTGTTTACCCCTGTAAGGTCCAAAGACATGCTGAGCCTAATTTGAGTAACTAAAATTGCCTATAGGTGTGCATGTGTGTGAGTGCCCTATGATGGGCTGGCCCCCCGTCCTGGGTTGTTCCTAGCCTCGTGCCCATAGCTTCTGGGATAGGCTCCCCCCACGACCCAAAAAGGATAAGCGGTTTGAAAAATGGATGAATGGATGTTTATCCCTGTGAGAAGTGGGTGTTGCCAATTGGTAAATATAGCTCTACAATTTGCTTGGTGTTACTTTCCGGACAGAGGTGGTAATTCAGGTCCAGGGAGTAAAACTCCAGACCAGCATTTTGTTTCAACCAACCAGTTGAGTACTCTGTGACTGTGACTCTTTATGCTGGTTGGCTGAAACTAAATCTTGGTGTGGACTTTTACTCTCTGGACCCAATTACCCAATTCTGCCAAAGGAACACAAGAGATTTTCATTTTGAATATTGTGCCTAACATAGAGATATATGTGTAAGATTCTGCAAAAAGTGCAATTTAGAATTGTTAAACTCGGTGTAAAGCAGACATTGTGCTTGGAAGCTTGCAGACTTGATTTAAGGATCTGGTATATGTGTTTCAGGTTTCAGTGACTGTTTCAAGCTCCAGGTACAGTGTGCAAACAATTGTAGAAACTGTTGTCTCGCTTGGCGAAGGGGTGGGTCAGCCCAGTGTGCGACCCGATCCCTCGGGTCCGGAGGACACTCGGAGGGGCGGTGCCCGCGTGTCCTACGCGGGACCTACCGCCGCTAGGGTTGCCTGACGAAGGCAACCAGGCGCCTCCGCAACCTGTTCCTACGTCGCCAGAAGCCGCCCAGCCTCCCGCGGCCAAGCACGCCTCCCAGGCAGCTGCCCACCACGCAGCTTCGCCTGCAGCTGCCACTCCAGAGGTTGCTGCTCGCGCAGCTTCGCCCGCGGCCCTCCGCGCAGCCGAGCCAGCTGTCCTCCGCGCAGCCGAGCCAGCTGCCCTCCGCGCAGCCGAGCCAGAGGCTGCGTCCCCCGCAGCTGCTCCGGAGGCTGCTTTCCTCGCAGCTGCAACGGCCTTTCCGGAGGCGGCACCCCTCGCAGCTGTAGCGGCCGTTCCGGAGGCTGCTCCCCTCGCAGCTGCAGCTGCCGCTGCCGCTCCAGAGGCTGCGCCCCCACACAGCCGCCCCAGAGGCTGCCATGCCTGCGCCCTCGCCCGCAGCCGCCGCCCCAGAGGCTGCCATGCCTGCACCCTCGCCCGCAGCCGCCGCCCCAGAGGCTGCCACGCCTGCGCCCTTGCCCGCAGCCGCCGCTCCAGAGGCCGCCTCAGCCGCATCAGGTCCTTCCTGGGGTGTGCCCGGACGGCACGCCTTTGGGGGGGGGTTCCCCGCGGCTTTCGACGACCCCCTGCGGGTCCCGCGGTCCCCGTAGCTCGGGCTGGTCCCGCGGCCCCGCCCGCGGTCCCCATAGCTCGGGCTGGTCCCTCCCGCAGTCCCCTTAGCTCCAGCTGGTCCCGTGGCCCCACCCGCGGTCCCCTTAGGTCCTGCCTGCCCCGTGGCCCCGGCTAGTCCCGCAGCTCCTGCCTGTTCCGTAGCCCCTGCCTGTTCCGTAGCCCCTGCCTGCTCCGTAGCCCCTGCCAGTCCCGTGGTCCCCGCGGCCCCGCCCGCGGCTCTCGTGGTCCCTGTGGCCCCGCCCGCGGCTCTCGTGGTCCCTGCGGCCCCGCCCGCGGCTCTCATCGCCGCCGCTCCTCCCGCGGCCCCGTCCGCGGGCCCCGTAGTCCCGGCTCGACCCGCGGCCCCGTCCGTGTCCCTCTCAGTCCCTGCCCGTCCCGCGGCCTCGTCCACGTCCCTCTCGGTCCCTGCCCGTCCCGCGGCCCCGTCCCGCGTCCCTGTTCGTCCCGCGGCTCCGCCCGCATCCTCGCCAGTCGAGGCTCCGCCCGCGTCCCCGCCAGTCCCGGCTCCTCCCACAGTCCCGGCAGGGCCCGTGAGGGGTGGAGTCCCATGAGGCTCCCGCCTCTCCGTGTCCCGGAAGGGAAGGGGGCACAAGAGGAGGATCCGGATCCCTCCAGTCCCACCCTCTTCCGCGCCAGTGCGACCCTTGGCCATCGCCCGGTGGCTGCCTACGGGTCCTCCGGCCCATACTCGCCAGTTGCCGCCGGGTCCCCCTCCAGATCCTCCTCAGCTGCCTCCGGACCCTTCGCGGCCGCCTCCAGGCCCCCCTGCTCCGCCTGGGCGTCAGAAGTCGCCGTTCCGGGCTCCGGCGGTGCCTCTCCCGTCTCTGGTTCCCCCCTCTGGCCCGCCTCTGCCAGTGTTCCCTCCGGCTCCTTCCAGAATCCCTCCGGGGGTCCCTCGACTCGTTCCTGTGGCCCCTGTGGGGCCCCCTCCTGCTCCTGGCTTCCCCTTGCCGGCGGCCCCTCCGGTCGCTGCCCGTCCTCAGCCT
>JABFEA020000002.1:12921076-12939465 GCA_019775915.2 Cyphomyrus plagiostoma | reverse complement strand
CGAGCATCAGTGTTTTGAATCTGATGCGGGCAGCCATAGGAAGCCAGTGTAGGGAGCGCAGCAAAGGAGCGGTGTGGAAGAACTTGGGAAGGATGAATACAAGCCGAACAGCTGCACTCTGAATCAGTTAGAAGCGAGTTGCAGTAGTCAAGGTGGGAGATGACGAGGGACTGAACGAGTATCTGGGTAGCCTGTGTGGAAAGGAATGGATGTATCCTTCTGATATTAAGCAGGAGAAACCGACAAGAGCGGGAAAGGTTGGCGATATGTGAGGAAAAGGACAGACGATTGTCCATGGTAACCCTAAGGTTGCGAGCGGTAGCTGAAGGACAGATCAGGGAGTTGTCAGGAATACAATTTTATTACCACAGTTTTATTCTGGTATGACTCATACCAAAGTTTTGAAAGACCTTCCAAGTTCATCAAAGACATTCATGCAATCTAAGGAGAAGTGAACTCCACCCTAAATATCAAAGGAACCTGATCCTCTTGCTAACTAACAGTCAGTTTTCTGACCTGTTTAGCAAGACAGCATTAAATCCAAGAATAGGTACAAGATTTATATTAATAAAAAAAGGAAAAATTCTTAAAGTAAATAAACTAACAGGAAATAATATAATACATTAAATTCCATACTATATGGAGACAAACAAGATAAAAGACATGGAATATTATATGCCAGTAACAGAAAGAAATAAGATTCTAAAAGTTTACTCATAAATGCTGAAAGCTCTTAAGACCATTTGTGTGAAGTTTGCCTGGGTTTCCTCCTGATCCTCCTGTTTATTACTCTCAGTACGCTGTGTCTCGCTCTGTCTCTGGTTTTGTATTATAGATTCTTTGAATTGCTAAAGCACATTTCTTGAAGCCTTTCATCATTTTCTCAAAACGGTAAACGCAAAACCCAATTTTCAAACGAAAACCGTTGGCGAAATCAATCTACTCAAACTGTCTACTCAAAACTATTTTATTGTTGCTGAAAACCAAACACTGCTTTCAGATCACACACAAGGCCAATCAATACATGAACACTACTGAGGAGTCATTACACAGGACGGCAAAAAATGAAAAAAAATACCAGTCAAAACTGTTCCTGGCATGTAGGGAAACGTGCACTGTGGATATGGTCTTTTGCATGCGGAGTTGCAAAATTGGAAACCTGCTGCATAAGACTATAGTAAAAATGTAGTTTAGCAAAAATGTTTGCTAAATATCCCTACCTTGACATTGAAATTCGACTCAGCTATGGCACTGTCATCTGGCACTTATTCTCTGTTCTAGTTACTCATTGTCTTTTTCACATGTTTAGAAACGCGTGAACAATTTGGTGTCATTGTGTTTAAATGATGACTACTGTGTGTTGTATGTAACTCTTGTAGCCTGCGCTTTCCATTTTGCATCAAATTCCACCACGCTGCTAAATGTGTTTTGATGAATGAGAATGTATGTAGAGTCTTGAAAACAGGGTGCGTTTAGCTACATCTCTCTAACTAGTGAATATTGTGTAAAACTTTCTTCAAATCAGTGACTGATTCAGCAAATGAATTTTTGCAGCTGACAGTTTCAAGATCGCCAACTTTGGTCTGCTGGCATGAGATTTGGTGTAAAACAAATGGGTGTGTAAAAAACAAATTCCACAAACTGTCCTTGAGAATAATCATGAAGTGTGTGTGTGTGTGTGTGTATGTATATATATATATACATACACACACACAGTGGTACCTCGGTTCTCGAAATTCATCCTTTCCGGACTCCGGATCGAATTCTAAAAAATTTGAGTTCTGATTGAATGTTTCCCATAAGAAATAATGGAAAACCAATTAATTGGTTCCTCGCCCCCCAACAGTACACCTAAATATTTTTTTTTAGCATTTAAACACAAAATGAACAGGATAAAACAAGAAGAGCATTTTTTCTTAATGGCTTCCAAAACAATAAAGATCTTACCCCAACATTACCCCTGTCCTGCCCTGATCGTCCGCTCCTTCCATGTGCCACACCCCCTCGTTAACCTCGTGTGTTATCCCCTTGTGATCAGCTGGTTCTGGTTGTTGTCATTAGTCCTCTGTATTAAGTCCGTGTTTCAGCTTGTTTTCCCAGTTCGGTCATTGGGTGTGTTCAACTTGTTTACAATGCTGGCTTAAAGCAACGCATTCTGATCCTGATGCAATGCAGTACGGTTCGATGCATTGCGACCTCTCACTCGGCTGCACAAACTGGAAGCGCCTCCGTGACGAGACACCTTTGCCCTTATTGGCTGAAGAATTTAGTTACACGAATGACGTTGGTATCCCATGCAGCTCCGATGAGTAATCAGCTATTTCTCCCGAATATCACGTAAAGCAGTGTGAACTGGTTTTCAGTTAATTTACCTGGTAAAATGAAGTTTAAATAAATTACATAAATTCTCTAAGTTAGTGGTTTATTTAATATTAGTGACTGTAATGCTTTATTTAGTTAATTGTCCAGTCTGTGAAGAAGGGATTCAAGTAAAAATTGCATTGCAGTACAATTTATATTAGGTCAGCGTTCACGGTTCGATTTATGATATTCAGATAGAGTACTAGGTCAAACTGGTTTGTTCGATTTTCAAGAAATTCGAGTTCTAGTGAGTTTGAGAACCGAGGTACCACTGTAATTTTATATATAAAAGGAAAAAAGGAAAGCCTTAAATAGTAATGAAAGCTAATTTCATAAGTCCTGGTGAATGGTATGTAACGAATAAAGCTAATGATGATTCCTGTCTGAGGATGGACCACTTAGTTTTGGTTCCACTGGGAAATGATGTGTAGATCCACAAAAGACTGAAAATAAGGGGCACTGGTGAAATGTCAACCGAAGACCAGATCTAAGGCTTAGAAAACTGTAACAAAAAGACAAGAATGTTTCTTTTCTTTTAATAAAGATACACAAACCTCATACACTTTCCTTGCCCATCCTTCAATTATTTCCATGCATAGAGACCTTAAAAGTATTCTCCAGCTGTTCCATTCATTGAGCAACTCG
Organism: Cyphomyrus plagiostoma; assembly: GCA_019775915.2. Taxonomy (NCBI): domain Eukaryota; kingdom Metazoa; phylum Chordata; class Actinopteri; order Osteoglossiformes; family Mormyridae; genus Cyphomyrus; species Cyphomyrus plagiostoma. Next base: position 12,936,459 of record JABFEA020000002.1, on the reverse strand, counting down.
ACACTTTGGGAATAGTGCACCACTGGTTCAGATGTTGTCTCTCACTCATATATTTTATGTTTCTTCTTGTCCTTTACGGGGAATAGTAGCACACCTGCGTGTCTTTGCTGAGATGTAGATCTCTGGGAGTAGTTTGTGACATGTGCCCCCATGTGTCATTTCTCTGTCCATCAAATGACTGGTAGACAGAATCGGGCCTTTTGTGGGCGAGATACTGTTGGGGCCCATAATAGGAAGATCCAGTGACTGAACCTGAAGACATACTTTGTAAATGACGCTGTGCTTCAAATTGCGAATCATCAAAGTTATTATTATGGAAGGGGAGCTTGTTCTCTGGAGAAAAAGATACCAAAAGGGACACAGGTTTATGGTCAGTGTTGCTCTTATAGAAATACTAGTGGTCTATAGACACAAATTAATTATAAATTTAGAGGCCTGTGAAAACGGTAATTTAACAGTTCTTAATAAATTTAAATGCCTGTTTAACTACCTGTTGAGAACTTTCTGGAGAATCCCAGCGGTCCCACCCTCTTATGAGAGGAAGACCAATCAAAATCATCCTCTAGCCATTCTGTCATCTGGTCATCTTTACTGCCCTTCAATCTGGTGCAGGGGTAAGCAAGTAATGGAAAAAAAGCATAATTTTCAGATTTGCCCATTCAGCAAAATTTACAGCCCTTTCAGAAACTGGTAAATGAGCAGTTAATTTGGCCTTAATATCTCTGTCCATAATACGCTCATACTGAGGGCAATCCACTTTCCAGTAGCAAATTCAATTCCTCCAACTGACTAAGGAACACTGTATGACAAATGTCTACTGGCTGACAAGGACCGAAGACTCACATTCTGCCTACAATACTTCCTGGACTGTACTAAATGGAATATGGGTACTTTTAAGGTTATGGCTTGAAAATTCAAATACCATATTCAGTCATGTCAAGCAGTTGAATGGATGTGCTTTTCGCATTTAAAAGTATGATTCTTTAATTACAAACAAACTCTCACCTTTTAGTCTGTTTTCCCTTATAGACTATGCATATGATAGAAGTCATCACAAAGATAACAAGCACTGCAGCTAGAACTCCAATCACAGAAAACACAGCAATCTTCTGGATGGGTCCATAACAGTCTGTCCCAGAGTACCAGTAACCTTCTGGACAGCTGCAGCAGGGGACAGAGACACCAATTAAGTGCCAGCCCTAGCCTGGAGAGCTACTTGTTATCAGTTTGAAGCTTTTCAAGGACATTATGGAAAGATATGGTAGAAATTACATGATTATATGAAGTAAATTACTAGGTAAAATTTGGTAAAGTGCTTTCAACAATTCAGCTCACAGATATTCTGAACAATTATTTGTAAGCTTTATCTTTTGCATTATTTCTTTCTGTTACATTAGTTTTGCATACTTCAGTTATATTATATATTATATAGTACTCAGTACAGCTGCAGTCCATGGAATTAAACTGCACTAGTAGAATACGTTTTTTTTCTTCTGGTCAAAGTATAGGAGCTATTGGAACTTACTTGCAGGTTGGGCCGGTGTTCATGACTCGACAGTCACCTGTGTTGCAGTTCTTAGTGTTGTTGTTTTTGCTGTCACACCAGGAGACACAGGTGATTCCTCCTGTCTCCATGATTGCAGTGTAGTAATTCCTGTACTCCTTGGGAATGTGCTGATCACAAATCACTGTAATTCAAAGGAAAGGAGAAAAGTCTTAATCTGATTTCATATTTCTGCGTGTACCTTCTGTCCTGCTCGCCGTTGTGCTTCAACTAAAAATCACTTCCTATAGAGTGCCATCCATGCCAGTGTCATATCACTGTAATCCAATCCATTACATTTTCGATAACGACTTATTCAGTTTGGGAATAGGCTGAGCTTGGAATCTACAGAGCTGGATAATTCAGGTCCAGAGAGTAAACGTCTAGACCAAGATTTTGTTTCAAAACGAACCACGCAAAGATCTCACCTCGTGGGGTGCCAATGATTCTGAGAAAGGTGAGAAATCATCCTAGAACTACACAGGAGGAGTTAGTTAATGACCTCAAAGTAGCTGGGACCACAGTCACCAAGAAACCATTGGAAACACACTACACCGCAATGAATTAAAATACTGCAGTGCTCGCAAGGTCCCCCTGCTCAAGAAGGCACATGTACAGGCCCATCTGAAGTTTGCAGATGAACACCTGAATCATTCAGAGAGTGACTGGTAGAAGGTGCTGTGGTCAGATGAGACCAAAATTGAGGTCTTTGGCATTAACTCAACTCGCCGTGTTTGGAGGAAGAAAAATGCTGCCTCTGACCCCCAAAACACCGTCCCCACCGTCAAGCATGGAGGTGGAAACATTTTGCTTTGGGGGTGTTTTTCTGCTAAGGGCACAGGACAACTTCACCGCATCAACGGGAAAATGGACGGAGCCATGTATCGTACAATCCTGAGCGACAACCTCCTTCCCTCTGCCAGGAAACTGAAAATGGGTCGTGGATGGGTGTTCCAGCACGACAATGACCCAAAACGTACAGCAAAGGAGTGGCTCAAGAAGTAGCACATTAAGGTCATGGAGTGGCTTAGTCAAGCTCAAAGTTGCACAGAGACCTTAGTGATTTAGAGATGATCTGCAAAGAGCAGTGGACCAAAATTCCTCCTAAAATGTGCGCAAACTTGATCAATTAGAAGAAACGTTTGACCTCTGTGCTCGCAAACAAGGGTTTTGTCACTAAGTATTAAGTCCTTTTTTATCAGAGGGTTCAAATACTTATTTCACCCAATGAAATGCAAATCAGTTTCTATCTTTTATTTAAAGTTAAGAAAGAAAGATACTGCTCCAAAAATTGTGATTCACATTTTACCCAGAATCATGCAAGCCCAAGTACACTGCATGCAATAGTTCTTTGTAGCTGGGTGAGTAATGATGGTCACGCTGAATTATCACAGTCAGAAGTCCTTATATGGCTCAAAAATGTAACGAAGTGAAGGTAAAAGTTGCAACATCTTATACTCTACAAAAAAAAAAACTATTTAAGTGCCATTATGAAGTATTTATTCTTTGTTACTTTACACCTCTGCTTGTTCCTATGCTACTCGGTATAATATCTAGCTACTAATTAGCTGGAAGATGGGTGGATGGATAGAGAGATGTCAAGAATATACAAGATCTGTGAAACAGTAGAATTATTTGGTTACCTTTCAGGTACATTCACTGAACTGTGGGTTCACTTGTAAGCATATCTTGTACATTGACTTACATTGTGGGGAAAATGACTGTTTCACAACAGTTGGGGTCTCAAGAAATTCAATCCCTGAACATTTTCCTGAAAAGCAGCAGAAATAAGTAAGGGGTCTTGTTATTGAAATCACTCACAATGCTGGATTCCATTTCTCAGTCGGTTAAATCTATGTAAACTACCTGCCATGCAATGGCTCAAAGCTTCCTCAATTGTTTTGGGAATCTGATTGACTGTCTCGATGATGTTTGGTCCATTCGTTATATTTACTACCACTTCATGCTCCACGACGACGCTGCCGCCGCTGTGGGATTTGTCAGGTGGTGGGAACATAGAATGAAAATGGACAGTAAAACAAACCTCTAGCCTGTACTAACCAGTCAGTACAGTCTGGGAAAATATCAGCCCCGGCGCATGTGGAATTGGGTGTTTCATTAACCTGCATTTTTACGCAGAGCATTAACCTTACCTGATTTTTATGATATTCAGTGTCATGTAATTTGTTATATTAACACGGTACACTGATTCCATCTGCAAGAAAACAAGAGGAGATCCACTGTTAACAAACTGCGCTGTTCATCGACTCATTCACAGTCGCAACCAACGATTCTCATGTAGCATTACACCACACTAAATAAATGCGTCTTCAAAAGAAATTAAATCATGTGGATGTCATTTGTAATACAGCAGTTGTGTAACACTGCTAAAAGGTGTGAATAAAGATGTATCAATTTACTGTCTTTCCAGAGATAAATCTGTTTAATTCACAGCCTTTGCTCTTTAAATTTCTTTACCATAAAACATTTAGTTTATTAAGACTATTTTAGCAATTATGAATGAAACCCTGTTTCCTGATACTAACACTGACTGCCTTATCATATATGTACGTAACCACTTTAATCCAATTCTGTGGTGGAATTTACTAGTTAAGCTAAGGAACAGCTTCTTCCCCAAGCTGTCAATGTGCTCAGTAGTACCTTACAGCATTGATTCTCCGCCTGCCCACACAGCTTGATACCATTACCTTGAATGAACACTGTTCTACTGCACATTTGTTTGCACCAACTGCTCGTTTTGCACATCATACATCTCCAGGTTGTACTTGTATTATTGCATGTTGTCATATTTCCTGGCACAGCCATTCTCACTGTACTTCCTGTCTGCAGCTTAAGCTAGGCACTACCTCATGTATATTTCGCAAAGAACCATTCTTTACACTTACATTAATATCTATAATTTATTATAATTTACTGTGTGTGTGTGTATTTAATTTGCACTTAGTTAGACGTTAGATGCTTCACTGCATTTCACTGGTTCTGTACCTGTACTCAGGACACTGAAAATAGAGTTATGGTCATTCAAACCTATATACTGTAATAACAAATACATGTATATGCAACTTAGTCTCCATGAAATGTTTTTCTTGTTACTAACACGGCACTAATCTCATGACATAAATGTCTCATTATAATGAGAAACAAATTTTATTTCATTATTGTGGCAGCAATATACCAGCCAGCTATAGCACAACTATTATATTCCTCTCATTCCTCTCATATATCATTTTCCACTTTACCAGAAAGTGAAGTTGCTTTGCTACAATACACAGCAGTCAGTCACTCTCTGTCAAAAACATACCTTATTTGTGAAATCCCGGACAAACTCTTTGTACTGATGTGACTGTGGATTTGTGTATTCTTCATGAAATGTTTCATTAATTTTTACTTTAACCTCCGTTGCCATGTTAGTGGAATCTGCAATATAAATATGAATAATAAAGTAATATACAACCTATTCTTTAGACAAAAATTTAATCAACTTAACCAAACTAAGATCTCCTATAAAACTATTACATTCTCAGTGCACTGGATAGAGACTTCTGTTATTTATCTGGAATAGTGTCCGATTTTTTTTCAACCAATGAAAGCATTTTATATGAATTTTATAAACCTTTATAAAATGAAATATTTCTGTATTTCACTAGCTGGGTACATAAAAAAATGAAGAGAATGAGAAATTGGAATAGTCTTAAAGTATATAAAATATATATGTATACATATATAAGTGTGATCACTTACCAATTGTCACTAAAGAACTATACGATTCACATTTACTTCCTTCAAAATTGCCAAGGCAATGGCATACACCATTTATAAATGTCCCACCATTCAAACACGGTGGAGGAGTAGGCAGTGGTTTTGTTGTAGATATAATTCCAGTTGTGTCTTCAGTCATGCTTACAGTTTGAAAACTTGTGGCAGCTTGTTGTATCGTTGAAGGTCCAGGAGTGGTGGAAAATAGCTCAGTTGTGCTGGCTGGTTGAGAGCCTATGACAGTAATGGCCGTGCTTCCCTCATAAGCATTGGTGTGGTCAGTAAATCTAGAGAATGATGAGGTCAATTCTGATGATTGAGTAGGACTTGTCTCATTGGCATAAGTAATGTTGTAATGCTCGACTGTTGTAGAAGAGCCAGGGGTTGCTTGGGGATCAACTGAGGTTGCTTTTATTCCAGATGTTGAAAATGTTGTGCCCTCCATGGCGAGTAACTTGTAGGCTGTGACATCTGACACTGCAGTTGCTGTGCTTTCCTCGGTTGTGATGGCTATACCTGATTCTTCATCAGCCATAATTTTGGAAAAGTCATTTGATGCTGTTGATGAGTGAATGAATTTTTGATTCATTATGCATTAATTTTTCGCTTGACGAGGTATTATTATATTGCATTGCTGTCAATAATATTAGTAAGATTATATTTCTTTCGTCAAAATGCCAAATTTGTACTAAATTATTGATGATCATTGTGTTGCATACCTTGATTCTTTGCTTTTATTACTCAGTAATATTTTTCCACCTATTTTGGAAACTTAATTTCCATGGTTTACATTAGAAATTAAATGATAAAAGACCTAACAATAAACAAAAATTATTACACAGGACTCTATAGCTTGTCCTGATGCTTATATGATTCACTGAGTACTGTAACCATTGTCCTATAACTAAAGGTCCTTTTATATGTTATGTATTTAAAATTTTTCAAAAGCTTGTTTTTTTTTTAGCAACATTGTTTATTCAATTGTATTTTTTCAGGAATATACATAACATCTTACCTTTTGCTGCCCAGAGAAGCATCAAGGAAAGCAATAATCCTGTACCACCAAACTCTCCCATTACTGCCAAAATGGGGTCCTTTTTTCTCAATGGTTTGTAGTGCAGTTGCTGGTTAACAAAGCTAGACTTGGACTGAAAGTTCCTTAACATGTGATTTTTTTATTATTAAACGTTAAACATTAACATTGTCTCAGTGGCTTGGAAAGCTATCCTTCTGTGGCCAGGACTTCGATATTACATATGACACAAAAGTAAAGATAATGTAACTAATTTGCAGAATGTTATAAATACCAAACCAAAAAAGTACATAGTATGGCAACAAATAAAGAACAAATGATGGTAAATGATAATGGAAAGTCCATACGCCTACACAGAACAGGGGCGAGATTCCAGCTTTCAAATCTTGGAGTATGAAGTGCCAATTTTACGGCCTGCGCCTATTTGCTGCCCTTTTTTGTTATTTATACTTATGATATTCAATTTAGAGAACCATATCATATTTTTTTCCCTTTATTTTAGTTTAGAACTTGATCAACTGACAGGCTACTTATGAAACAAAATGTCAGCATTGGAGATATGGAGATGAGTTTGGGCAGTGAGTGACAGCCCAACGGGCCTGTTGGGGGTTAGAGAAGCTGAAGACCCGTACATGGGAAGATGGCGGCCACCTATATTACACCTGGTCCATGGTTCAAGGGCAATGGTTTCAACAGGTCAGTCATCTGGTGGACTGGATTTGGGTATCTGACCTTCTCTGTCTATACCTTTATTCTGCAGTTGTGGGTGTATCTTGCTGGCAGTTGATAGTCTTCATGTGCTGCCATCCATGTGTTGTTGACATTCTGGGTTCTGTCTGAGTAAGTGATTCTTCACCAGCGTGGTGCTGAAGTCAAGATGACAGGCTGGCACCGGTGTCATGGTAGCTGTGTTATCACAATATGGATATTTAAGAAAATTTTACAAATAGAGATCTGAGTAATACCCACGCAGTGTCAGATAATTACTTGCATAACCAAATATTTTCAAGTAAAATAATACTCCTTCTACATAGAGCATCTATTACTTATGCTGAGAACAAAGTTAAAAAATATATTATGCTAAGAACAAAGTTTAAAAATATATTATGTATGTGCCAACCTGATTGCTCAGTCTTTGGTTGCTGATATGCATAGATTAGCACCTTGCCTTTTGGTCTCAATAGGGAGTGAGGACTGGGTGGTTTCTGTCATTACTGTATTTTACTTAATTACAGGAGTCCACACAAGGCAGGATTTGTGTCTTATAAAGTAATATAACACCTAGTAATACAACAAAGTAATACAGCAAAATCCTACAAATGACCCCCAAACAAATGTAAAGTATGAAGTGAGATTTACTCTTTTACGATGGAAAAAACCTGTAACTGCATCAAGTTGCTCAGTGCAATTCAAACTGTAAATACAACTTATATGACCTGCAGCTTAATTTCAGCTCTTAGTACAAGTAACAATGAATGTTCCTTATGAGGTTGTACTGGAAAGGACAGACTCCTTTCCAGTAGTCATTGATACTTTGGAATATCAACAAACTCTCCAGTTGAAAGTCCCCCGTAGTTCAAAGACAGAAAATGCACATAAATCGTACCCAGTGGTGTCACTAGGGCCAATCACTAAAGGCACAAGCCTCAAATCTTTCACTGTTGGGCTCTTAAGCCCCAGTTGCCCTAGGGCTGGCCCTCAATTCTGAAATCTGTGTCATTTTGGATAAAAGTGTGTATTAAATAAGCAAAATAATGCTATAAATAATATCAAACGGAAACATTTGAACCCGAGACACTGAAAAATGCGGATACTCCCATGATTAGAGGCAGTTCACAGTTATAATCTATTGTTTCAAAATCAATTACATGGTTTGTATTCCAGTTCATTTAATAACTGCAGTCTGCATTTTCTTTAGATTAAGTTGTACTATGAACTGCTGCAACCCTCATATATGTTAATGTTTTCTATTTAAGAAATTGCGTAAGTGGACTGATAAAAGTGATCGTTTATGTCACACAGCAACAACCTCCTGTATTTGTAAGACAAGGACACAGTTCATATTATGATTACACATTTGATTTATTCATTCTTATGTAATTCAGTGCTGGTTACATTCACCTTAACATAAAAAGGAGTGATCTAACACACAAAATTAGAGAAGTGTTAATCTGTATGATGAGTAGTAATATCTGAGGCTGCAGAATGTTCTGCAAAAAGGACAGTAGAAAGCCCCGTAACTTTATTCAGTCTCTGTCAAATGTTTTAAAGTGATATATAGATGGTGAACAATTTATATAAATATACATATATTTATATATACACACATAAAATTATAAAAAGTGTAATTCAATAAAACTACCTAGTTCCCTAAATAAAAACAACAGCCCCATCTCATGTTTACTAGAATCCTGACCCTGACATATTGTGTAGTTCACATGAGGTACACATGACATATTCTACAAAATAAGTAAATAATATATAAATAAGAAAATATTACGTATTTTTCAAAACACATAAATAAGTACTAATTGCATAACATTCTTTTAGACTGTGAATCTATCTTCATTTCTTTTCTCTCAGCCAAATCTACAAAACCATTGCTTTACACTACAGAGCCTCATTAATTTAAGTATAAAGTGCATCATACGTTGACATTTAACTCATTGTATAGCACTGCCCAATATTCTATTAAGTTCTGTTACATTAAATATAAAAGGGAAGCATTTCAAAGATTAGTAACTCTTCGCAAATTCCACGTTGGAAAAACCTCTGACCAAGTGTGTCACCCAAGTGCACTCTTTTCCTTAGGTCTTGTGATTATTTGTAGTATCTTTTTTGGAGATTTTTTTGTTCTGCTTTTAGGCTGTTTGCTGTCCAGGACGTCCCAGTAGGCCAAAAAGATGATACGAGTAATTCATTAAATCTCAGAGGAGGACAAGATCTGTGGGTGGTTGATCCTCAGCTAGTGTATAATGAAACAGAATTTACATGAGCAAATAAATCACAGTTGATACACTATGTTTTATATTAAATTGCACTTATTCACATATATCAACATGTAAACGTTGCATTCTATTGTAAGGCTGGTTTCTGCCTTTGCTATACCAGGAACTCACCTGCATATGATTGTCCCCATTTTGGATGAACTGTGACATTCTGGAAGTAGTCTGATATGTGCTTTCCGGCCTGCTGTCCATTCCTGTGTAGAAGAACTGACAGTCATAATGAGCAGAGCCAGGCCTTTGGCATGAGAGACGCTGTTGAGGGCCATGATAAGGAGATTGAGTGCTTGATCTTGAAGAGGTAGGCAAGAAATCACTCTCCTGTTCATATTGCAGATCATCATATCCTCCATTTGGAGAGGCAAAGATGTTTACTGGAGGGAAGAGAAAGTGATTTTTAAGCATTCCTTGAGTGAAGCCTGTAGACACAAATGAATAAGGCTGTATAAAACCTGAAGCACAAACAAAGTCAGCACATCAATATACCTATAGAATTGCTTGCAGAAGGCGGCCACTCAAAGTCCTCCTCCAGCCACTGATCAAGCTGATTAATGCTATTGTCCTTCATCCTGGTACAGTTGTGGGGCAGGGTGGAGGGGGGGGGAAGAAGACTCTTTATGTTTTATTTTACAGCAACGGTCCCCTAATTATGTTATTCGGGGCTAAATACCATTTAGAGATATGGTTACTGAGAAAAGGTTAAAATGCATTACATGTTAAATATTCCTTCTGCATTCCGTGTCTATAGAGGTTGTAATATTTTTTTACCGTTTAGATTGACGCTTTACGCAGATCATGTAGACAGCAACAGATACAACAGAGACCAATAGGATACCAGCTAGTGTCCCAACCCCTGCAAACACAGCGTTCTTTTGTATGGGTCCATAGCAATCGGCCCCAGAGTACCAGTAATCTTCCAGACATCTGCAGTAGGGGAGAGAGGCACAAACTAAGGAACGAATTTTAAAAATCACAAAGCATTCAGATACATGGACAGCAGCAGTTTCTCTATAATTTGGCGGAAAAGAACACTGAGACATATCTGACCCTAGCATCAAGTTATCAGCAATCCTAGTAGTAAATAAACGCGACGCTTTTCGAACATTAATACAAACATATTTTTAAAAAATTAAAAAGTGCTCTAAGCATTATTATAAATAGGCGGTATTAGAACTCACTGGCAGGTTGGGCCACTACTCGAGATTCGACAGGTGCCGCCATTGCAGTTCTTAAAGGTGGTGTGGAGGCTGTCACACTGAGAGACGCAAATGATTTTCTCTTGCCTCTGGAGTGCAATATAGTAACGGCTGAACTCCTTGGGGATGTTCTGATCACACACCACTGGAATTTAAAGAGAAAAGTGAGAATCTGTCCTCTGTGATCTCTTTCCGATGCACGTTATTTTCTGAACCAAATCAGGGGTAGTATCTGTTGTAGTTCCGAACTTAAATAAAATCACAAAATTGTTGTCTCCCAGATTATTAAAATGGCAAAACTGTTATGTCCTTTGTCTCTCTGCCTTCCTGCATTTTTCACTCTTAGTCCATCTCTAGTGTCTTTGCAGCCAACTTACATTCTGGATAAAACTTTGGTTTCTCCACAATAGGGTTCCCGACGATGTAATTCTCATAGCATCCAAGTGAACCTGCAACCGCAACAGCAGCAAATATGCACAGATATTATACAAAATATCTGTCTTGCTGAACCACTTAATGCAGCCATTATGAATGCGGATGAAGGTTCTAGTACCTTCTGTGCAGTTTTGTGCTTTCACCAGAGCTGCAGCGATCTGCTTCGGAATCTCACTCACAACTTGTGTGGTGTTCTTATCATTCGATATGTTCACCATCACTTCGTGATCCACCAGCACACTGCCTTTCCTAGGGAAATTGGGAGGGACAAAAATAACAGGATTTAAAATTATCTATTACTGGGAAATTGCCAGTTGCATATTTTGTTTGTGACCTTTATACCTGATAAATACCGTCTCCAGTTGCATATATCTGTTAGTCTGTATTTACCTGAGTTTTATAATAGTTATTCCCATGAAATTTTCCACTGTTGTTCGATACACTTGTTCCATCTTAAACACAAGAAAAAAGGTTGAATATTAAATTATGGTCCTCAGCTTCAGTACATTTTATTGCTTTAACAGGTATATCATTTCTAGGTATGGATAATGCATCATTGAGTTAAAAATATTTTTAAATGTGAAGATTCATGTATGCTACTATGCATATTAATTTTGTTGTTGTATGTCTCAAATTGTACTGAATGGGATTTTGGTAGTTAAAAAGTCCACTCCTGTTACCTAGGGAACATTTGTACCCTAGCTTTCTGTCCTTATAGGATAAACCCTTGAACTTCACATTAAAGACCCAATGCAATGATTCCATTCATCTATTTTCTGAAACCACTCATCCTATTGCAGGGCATGTGCAAACACACACATTGACACATACCTATGGGCAATTTGGTAACTCCAAATGTTTTTGGAGTGTGGGGGGGGGGGGACTGGAGGAAACCCCGTGACAACACAAGGAGAACAAGCAAACTCCACACAAATGGAATCCTGGCAGAGACTTGAACCCAGGTCCAAGAACTGTGAGGCAACAGTGCTAACCACTGCACCCCCACACTGACCTCTGCACTGATTCCTGTTATTCCAGAAACTAGATTTACCTCAAATACTAGGTAGTGTTTAAATTGAACTACACAGAAATTAACAAGTCTTTCTTACAATTCTGGTAAAGTTTCTAACAAATGCTTTGTACTCCAATGACTCTGGATTTTTGAAGGCTTCTTTAAATGTTTCATTAATGCTGACGGAAACCACAGTTGCCACATCAAAGGTATCTATATGAGGAACAAAAAGCAAAAGAGACACGTTTTTTTTTCTATGTACATATACACCATAAACACACCGTGAACACAAATTTGGAATTATCATGTGTTTGTAAACAATCTAATATGTAAATAAAATATTATATAAAAACTTTAAAATCAAAAGAAACTTAAGGATTAATACTATACAAATGTTAGATAAAATATATAAATACACGTTAGGTACCAATAATGTTTTAAGTATTGAATACTAAACAGATATCTTGTGAAACACTAGAATTGCAAATAGGATGCACTCCTTCCCTGTAACCTATGCAGCCATGAAGTTTCAGGGAGTTCATTTTTAAATCTGAATAATCTTCATAAGAACAAAATAGCAAAAATGTATGCACACATTTATACAAAGATTTTGGTATTTAAATAAATAAAACATACACTAAAAAGTTCATACATTTAAAAATGGTCTAAAGCAGTTGTATGAATTATGTAATGGAGGAAAGAAAAAGCTGATGTCTATTGGTCAGACAGAAATGTGCATCCGCGTTAAAAAAATACAGAAACATTTCTATTATATCTAATATACAAGTAACATGCAGTATTTGTGTTTATTTTTAAATTAATGACTTTAATTATACAGTAGAATCTTGGAAATCAAACGCCTCTTAACTCGACCACCTCGGACATCGAACGGGTCTGTTGGATTTTTTTTCGACTTGTACCTCGACAGTTCCTGCTAAAACTTATACTGGGCGAGACGCATTCAACTCTACTAATACGGACCTCGAACGGGTCAGTCAAGAAAAATCTAACGGCAACTCGACCGAAAACTCGGAACAGGAGAAAACAGAACAGACCTGCAAAAACTTATATGGATCGACACACATCTCTGAATTAAATATTCTTTCCCCAGTTCACGAATTGTCCCATTTATTTATTTTTTTTTGAAAATGTACATCTATTTGTACAATTATTCAGAAATTTCTTACTTTTTTTGGTCACACTGATAGATGTACTACCAAATAAAATGTTTTGGTGTTCCTTTAGCTGAAGTCTGTATTTCACATTATTATAAATGTCTTATTTTTTCCCTTGGTGTGGCTCCATTCTCTCTGAAATAGCATTAAAAATGTGAGATGTGTCTGCTTATAAATACAAGTGGCTAATGTGTATTGTGTCATGCCCCACATGCCTCTTTTCCCTGTGTTCCATGTGGTGTGGTGCTTAAGAGCCATACCTGTTCCTCGTTTAACCCTGTGTCTTGTTTCAGCCCTTGTGTGGATTATCCCCAGGTGACTCTAGTCTACTCCTTCATGTGAGGTGTATATAGTGCCTCCTCATTGTGAGCTCCCCAGTCTGGTCGTTGTACTGCTACTTCTGTGATACTGAGGCCAGCCTGTGCAACCCCTCTGGTTACCCTACACCCTGTGTTTCTCCCCTGTTCTCCCAGCCTTGTTTTGACCCCTCAAGGTCTGTTCCTTTTGTATTGTGTTTTTGTGAGAATACAACTCTTTTATTTTTCCCTGACACCTGCCTTTGCCTCCATCCTTCTTGAGCCAAGACGGACTGCCAGTGTAGAGTAATTAGTGAGCGAAATCGGGCAGCCTGTTAAGTGCACAAATGTGAGAATATTTCTACAATACATGGGATTTATAACTTTTACAATGTATGAGTTTATGTAAACTTTTATAAATCTGACTTATACTTGTATGAACTTTGTAGTTTTAAAGTAGTTTACTAAATTGAAAAAGGATACATTTTCTATAAATGTTTCCCAAGTTCACTATCCAACAGAAGTAGTTATAAATTTGAAACTTGACTGAATTGTGAAGAGTAATGTATTGAATCACTTAAAACAATTAATCAAAAGAAACATATTACGATTTCTCTCCAAAGCAAGACCACAGAGCCTGGAAATTAAGTAAAAAAAAAAAAAACAAGTTTGCACACTCACCATAACTGAGGTGTGGCTTCAGGAATTCGCAATGGAGTCCTTCATAATTACTAGAGCATTGACATTTTCCATTTATTAGGGTTCCATTATTCAAACAAATAGGGGGTGATGGAATTGTGGTGGATCTAATTGTTGTGGTCCTTGGAGTAGTGCTACCAGTTAATGATGCAGCAGCAGACGATGTGATGATGGTTTTCGGAACATCGGTCTTTGTTGTCATCCAAGATGTTGTGAACCTTGTGCCCTCAGTTGTTTTAACTGTATCAGAACTTGTCATGGAAGACATAATTAGACCAGTTGATGCTGTGACTAGTGAGGTGGTCTCAGGTAATGCTGTCGAACCTGTTATGTCGGGACTCGGAGTCAATGTAAATCCAATAGTGGTCAATGGTGTCTCAGATGAGAAGGTAGCTTTGGAAGAGGTAATTGTCATACCCTCAGCTGTGCTTGCCGGTTGAGAAGTTGGATCAGTGGGGAATGCTGAGGAGATACCAGCTGTTTGCCTGTCGGTAGTACTGTGCTCGGCTGTGATGGTAGGATCAGTAGCTCCGGAGGTTGCTGTGGTCATTTCAGATTTAGTAGGACTTGTGTCACCGACCTGTGTGGTTTTGGAAATCTCGACTGTTATTGTAGGTGAGTCTGTGGTTTGCGGAACATCACTATTTGTGGTCATGAAAGGTGTTGTAAAGCTTGTCCGCTCAGTTATGACTGTTTGGGAGCTTGTTATATCTGACACTTCAGTGGCCATGCTTCCTGAGGTTGTGATGGCTGACATTGTAGAGGTAATAATTGGAGCAGTGGATGCAGTGACACCCGAGGTGATCTCGGGTGATGCGGTTGAACTTGTTATGTCAGGACTTGTAGTCATTGTAAATCCAACAGTGGTCGGTGATGGCTCAGATGTGAGGGTTACTTCTGAAGTTGTAATTGTCACATGCTCGGCTGTGCCTGCCGGTTGAGAAGTTGGATCAGTGGTGAATGCTGAGGAGATACCAGCTGTTTGCCTGTCGGTAGTACTGTGCTCGGCTGTGATGGTAGGAGCAGTAGCTCCAGAGGTTGCTGCAGTCATTTCAGATTGAGTAGGACTCGTGTCACCGACCTGCGTGGTTTTGGAAATCTCGACGGTTGTTGTAGGTGAGTCGGTGGTTTGTACAACATCAGTACTTGTGGTCACAAAAGGTGTTGTAAAGCTTGTCTGCTCAGTTATCACTGTTTGGGAGCTTGTTATAT
>JABFEA020000002.1:12866492-12897297 GCA_019775915.2 Cyphomyrus plagiostoma | reverse complement strand
GATGCCTAGATCTTCTGAAAGAGTACGGGCGGCACCCCGATGCCTTGGCTCAATCTGTGGCCCTTTCAAATCTGGCCTCCTAATCATCCCCTATATCCAAGTGGTGAATTCTCTCCTGCTCCTTCATCCCCTTAGCTACTGTGTGGTGAGCGAACTGCAGCAGAATAGCTGCCGTCGTATCATCTATAGTGTTTGGCTTTTCAGGTCCAGAAGTTGCAAATCCAGACCAACTGACACTTCCACCACCCTATTGCAGCCCAAATGAATAGAGTGTTCAACTGGTTGGTAGAAACAAAATCTTGGTCTGGATTTGTAGGTTCTGGACCTGAAATTCAATTAAATTCAATTTATTTTTATATAGCACCTTTTGCAGGAGAGTTGTCCCAAGGTGCTTTACATGGATGTGTTGTGGTACATTGTAACATTATTAGAGAGAGTAATAAAGAACGGGAAAAAGGAAGGAAAGATATTAAATGAAGAAAGCTGGATGACAACGGAGGACAGGAACCAAAAACTCCCAGGTAAGGAGAAAAAAACCTCTGGGGGTCCAAGGTCAACTGGATGCCGAACCCCCTTGGGTATAGGAACACTTGCTTGGTAAAAGATAGGCGTAAGCTGTGATTAGGGAGCAAGACAAAGTTCATCAAAGAGTCTGTTATCTACATTTACCTGTGTATGGTGGTCAGTGTCCATCAATAAGCTTGTTCTCCATACAGGTCTGTGCAGGGTGGCACTGAGTGCTGCCTCCACAATGTTACAGTTTGTATGTCCCATTCGCGATGTCACCCTTCCAAGGGTCTGAACCAGGACTCCAGCTCAGATGGTGCCCATGTGGGAAAGAGGAGAGCATGGATGGTCAGAACATGCGTTAACACATAAATGGACGAGCATAGTAGATAAAAACGGCACGTACAGCAACACCGACAACCGTAGTTATGGTGTGTTAGGTTGTGGGTAAGAAACTGAAGTAATAGGTCTTCAGTCGAGATTTAAAGGCTGAGACTGAATCGGCATCTCGAACATAGACTGGTAAACCGTTGCACAATATAGGGGCCCTGTAGCAGAATGCTTTGCCACCCAATGTCACTTTATTTATATGTGGAACCACAAAGAAATGCCCAACACTGATCATCCAGCTGGGTGCAGTGGTGGTGATCGAGGGGCTCCCCATTGGTTCTATAAAGCACATTGGGTGTCTGTATAAATGTAACATTCATTTATATATTATGTACATGGTCTGTTCAGAAAATAGGTGCCTTTAGAAGAGGCAGCATGGCAGTGGGTAAGAAAGTGCATCTGTAGCCCTCAGTTTTGCATTCAGCTCCATGATACTGGTGTTGAGGGGATGGTCTATTATGGAGAGCAGTTTGCACATCACCCTCCTCTCCACTACTGCCTATCCACCTCTAGTCCTGCTGGCCTTCTTAATCAATCTGTTCTACTTCGCAAGGTACAGCTGAATCTGTGGTAGATCTTTCAATTCATTATTTTTAGGGCTATATCCTACTCCCTGAATTTATGTTTATTCAAGCAGTGAGTCCACCTATGCAAAATTAAATTTAAATGTGCAAAAAAGTAACAAATAAGTATATCCCAGGAACAGTTACAAATCAAAATTTCACACACAAATCTGTAACAATGTTTTAAAATAATTAGTAATGTGTTTTAGTGGGGAGTATTAGCTTTACTCTGTGTATTCTGAAAATGTATTGCAAAATGTTTATTGTGAAATTGTTCCAAACAGCTGCAATGGGCTGGAGCCCCATCCTGATTTATTCCCTGCCTTGAACCTGTAGCATCGAGGATAGGCTTCAGACCCCTCACAACCCTTTTTAGAACAAGAGGGTATGGAATATGGATGGATGGATGGGTCTTCCTAACAACACATATGCATACATAAGTATTTAAAAATTTCACGTATTATTACAAATGTTTACTTATTTTCACATGCAACTAGCATATAATAAATATATTGTGTATCTTTGTAGCTTTTTATCATTTTTGTAATATTTACACAACCCTTAAGGTGTGGGATGGTACTTCTCGCGAGAAGTAATTTTTTTCTTTTTTTTATTCTAAAGGGTTTATTATGGGCAATCCTTTGCCTCAACTGTAGCAGTGCAGCGCGCACTGTGTACTCATTTACATATAATGCGGCGCTGAGCGACGTTAAGCATTTTGGTCTCTACGTTGCCACAGTTCCTCGACTCAGTCCATTAACTCCCGTTCAACAACCTCTTCACTCCAGACTGGAGCTGCAGTTACCCCCACTGAAGGACGAAGACAGAAGGGAAGCAAAAACCAACGCGGCTGAGTGAGTTTACCAGCCAGGGACAGGTATAGTAATTCACACAACGGAAGGTTTACCGCAGGCGTCTCGCGTCAGCTAGAAAAAGAACAAATCGAAACATTTTTTAACAGATAGAAACACAGCCTTTAACTCGGAGTCTTAAATCGAGGACGGAAAGCGGAATGGGGGATCTTAACTGTGTGTGACAGCTCGTGCATGTACTGTTGCATGTGTGTTGCTGCGGAGTAGTGTGCTCGTAAGCGTTTCTGCGCGCATCTGTTTTGCCAGCAGACGCCCAGTCTGTCGTACTCCTGAACTGCTGTAATATGGAGACCTTCATCGCATATAATCAGGATTATGTCGCGATTTCGCATTGCAGGTGTGGCTCTGTTTTCGTCCGACATTTGTTAGTGATGTAGTAATCTGTTTTATTCAACATGCAAAATTGAATTTCGGTTTGCAGTTGAAGTATGTTTTAGAAATGCTTTTAAAATATTTTATACCGTGATCATTCTGCAATAAATGTGATTAAATTTAGTAGAAAAATGTTGCCATGCGACAATTTTTTTTTTTTGTATTTTTGTAGCCCCTGCTAGTAACTAAACAGCATCAACCAAACGGATTGTGGTGGAGTCAACCATATTAAATTCCAGCTGTCACCGGTTAGGTTTTTTTTCGAGCTCATCCTGTGTGGTGCTGTTCCTGCTTTGCAAAATTTTGTTTTTCATTGCAGTATGTCAAACATCGTGGTGCAGAGTAATAAACAATAACATCGTTTTGATTTGTCTAGTGTGACGTGAAGAGTTACCAACACCCAAAACAAATCATTGAAAGAAGAGTGATGTAATTGCCCTTTCCTTATTTTTCATGGTGCAGGGACACACGCGCACCATGGACCTTAACTAAAATTAAGCCTTGTTTACATTTACCAGCTGCCTTCTGTCTCCTATTTGTGTCCCCATCACCTCTGCCCAAGTGCTTCAGACCTCTTGTGAACCGTACCGAAAATACTATTTGTTATTAAAATATTAAAACTTACTCAGTTACTGAGTGATAAGAACCGTTTGTGAGCGCTGTAAACCAGTTATTATAAGATCAACTATGACACTAATCTGACAAGAAAAAAATGATCTATTTACAGTGTGTGCAATTTTAAAGTGTTTTTTACGTTAAGCAGTAGCTCAGCTACTAACTTTTTATTAAGGTATTAAGAAATATTTTAGATTAATATTCCTATTAAGTAGTAATTGCAATGCAAGTTTAAAGTAATGTATGAATTTGAATCTTAATACCACATAGAATTATGATTTCAGTTTGAGCTTAACGTATGATTTATAATTTTACTGTGCATTTGAGAAATGTAGTTTTATTTTTATTTTTTTTAAGTTTTAATTCTCAGTTTTCACAGTGCCCTTTCCCAGCCTTCTTAATTGCTATCACCTGATCACCTATCATGATACAGCTAATTTATGGCAGTAGAAAAAACTATTGGTAACATTACTCTTCTGTGGAGGAGGGCAGAAGAGATATAAACGATTGAGGCTTATCGGTTACAGAAATTATTTAGGAAATTGTACCAGCATGTTGGACCCCATGTTGATTATAAGTAACAGCCTTTTTAATTGCTGATAATTGTGCTGCATTAAATAGGCCTAGCTGTCTGGGTCGGGAAGTGTGTCCGTGCGTGAAATATTAGATGGATGGAGCATGAAATGGAAAATTCCACCGATTCCTGGGAGGCTCGTCAAACTGTCAGCGTTTTGAAATGTACAACGGGGGTCTGTCGTGTCACAGGGTGGCAGATGATAGTGAGGAGATGGAGCCCGAGGTGGATGCTGTGCGCCAGTGCAGCAAGCAGCTGTGTTGTTATGGGTCTGTCCCACCAAACTGTCATATCCTTTCGTTTGTTTGTTTGGGTGCAATTTTTTGTGTCACCGAATTGTAACGAAACAATTTGTTTCCCAAATATTCCCTTAAGGATGGAGCGCAAGTAAGTATGACCAGGGATTTTTGCATGGAAGAGCTAAAGAAGTGAGATACCTAGGGAAGGAAATGGAAGATGGAAGAGTGTATATGAGACAACAGGCATAAAAAAAGATAACATATAAGCAGAAATGAGAGAGCCTGTAGTAGGCGATCTAGGCCAAGGTTCCTATGGCAACAAGAACAGGGTTCAGGCCGAGGCTCAGAGGTTGGCAGTGAAGTGGGGGAGGCGTCGAAGTTTGGGTATTATTTGTATGTACATATCAGGACTGAAAGCATGTGTTGCGATTATATATTATAGCAACATTTAATCTTACATGGGTGTGAGTTACAGTAAGGGAATGGCTCTGTAAGAGATGCATGTTGCATGGATGTGTAATCCTAACCTGAAATCAATCTGCCTGCCAACTTCTTGCACAGATTCCGTGATCTAATTCGGGATCGGACATGCACAATCCCTCCCTCTCCTCAGCCACACTTCCTCCCGTCAGCTGTCCTCACAGATATTAATAACCTCATTGAGACTCATAAGCTCACACCCCGCTACAGTTCTGCTTTCCCAAACTATATTCGAACCCCTGTCCTCGTCCCTTTGTCCGTTTCCTCTCTGTGTTCACGTGCTCCCCCTTTCCTTGTCTTTCGACTTCTGATGTCAGGGTCATCGTTACTGATCAGTAATATTTCATGGCAACAAATGACATAGACTGCATGAAGTGCTTAAAAGCTATTTTATTTAATTCAGTAAATTGCACAGTACAGTTTATGTATTGGGGTCTTATAGTGTAGTGCAGCAGGTAAGAATACTCCTAACCTAAAATAGATAATAGACTTCAAATTAGTGATGAAAAGAGTATTCTAGAAAAACTAGAAAGGAGTAAGGTCTTAACGTAATAAAAAATTATGGAATCCAAAAACTCAGGAAAAAAAAAACTTAAATGTGATATTAATTGCATAATTGGTATAAGTTATTTAAAAATAAACACATTATGAGATAGTCAACTGGTGCAGTTTTAAACATTTATGTTATAAGTTGCGTGCCTTGTTTTTCATATTTAATTGATTACTCTAGTCATTAACCACTTAGGCACCCAGGTTAGTAGCTGACACAGATTTCTCAAACTTATGATCATAAACACAAGGCAGAGAACGGTGAAATTCAGTCATAATGGGCACATAGGAGAGGGAATCCACATGGAACTATACCTACAAGCTTTATGGGCTGATTCAGGAGAACCAGGACCGGCCCACAAGCTAAAAGGTTGGTAGTGAAGAGATGAAAGCCATTCAGCGTATGGAGAGTAGATTGGCAATCTCATATGGACTCTAATGGACATCCTGCTGTTTGCAGGTCTGCGTCATTGGTGCAACACCAACTGTGGCGTTTTTGTGCGTTTGCGAGCTACGGTGATCACTTCCTGTTTTGTCCTTGTTTAGCTACTCAGTTTTCAAGTAAGCACATATGCTATGCTCCCGACCCAGTAATAGGCCGTGCTAAAGACGTCATCTTTTCAGTCCAGGTGCAGATGATATGTTTGCTTTTTTCCCCCCACGTAAAAGCTGTCGATTAAACAAAACGTGGAAACTGGAATCCGCAAACAACCACATTTGGCATTGCTGGAAAATATTTGAACGATCAAGAATATCGGGGGGGGGGAAATACTTTTCAGGATTTAAAAGGCGGTATAGCAATTGATATGGACAAAGATAGACGGAGGTGACACCTCCAAAATAGGCCCCTGCACAGCTAAAGGGGACAGAAATAGCTTGGACTCACAGCTGCAGACTAAGTCATTTACCCCTTTCCCCCATGGTGCCCCCTACACTAATCCCAATGTCATGGCAACAACACAACACTACGAATTACAATGAACAGCAAAAGTGTTTGTGTTTACCTACTAAGATTTTTGGATCTCTCGTAATAATACATTTTTAGTTGGCTAAAGTGTTTTTCTCTGTTGCCCTTTTGTTAGGCACCGTCTCATACCTGCCTTTTGTTTAGCGCTTTTACAGATTGCTCTTTTGTATTATGCTTTTGTTTGTATATGTGGGTATATATACACACAAACATAATCACTTGCCCTCTCTTCTGCTTCTTTTTTGTCTACCTTCAGCCAAAAGGAAGTTCCAAAACCAGTCTGAACATCATGAGGCGCACATCTTTCATCCTCCTGCCTCTCCTCCTCCTCCTTTGTCTCCTTCCAACCTCGTCTGTTTCTCAGAGTGAGGGAGAGTTGACCGTGACAACCCGGCTGGGACGCGTGCGAGGTTTTCGCCTAGCAGTACCAGATCGGGGACACGTGACTGCATTCCTGGGCATACCTTACGCTGAGCCACCTGTAGGGAAAAGGCGCTTCCGCAGGTCAGAGCCAAAAAAGCCCTGGTCAGGAGTAGTTGAAGCAACAGCTTACCCCAATGCCTGTTTTCAGTATGTGGACACTTCATACCCTGGCTTTCCTGGTATTGAGATGTGGAACCCCAACCGGGAAATGAGTGAGGACTGCCTGTACCTGAATGTGTGGGTACCAGCCACCCAGCGGCCCCATAACCTCACTGTTATGGTATGGATCTATGGAGGGGGCTTCTACAGTGGCTCCTCTTCACTGGATGTCTACGATGGACGTTACCTCGCTCACACAGAGAAGGTGGTGGTGGTCTCCATGAATTATCGCGTGGGTGCCTTTGGCTTCCTGGCCTTGCATGGTTCTACTGAAGCTCCTGGGAATGTGGGTCTGCTGGACCAGCAACTTGCCCTGCAGTGGGTCCAAGACAACATCCACTTTTTTGGAGGTAACCCCAAGCAGGTGACCATATTTGGAGAGAGTGCAGGGGGTGCCTCTGTGGGCATGCAACTCTTGATCCCCAATAGCCGGCCTCTCTTCTCCCGTGCCATCATGCAGAGTGGGGTGCCCAACAGCCCTTGGGCTACTGTCAGTCCAGCCGAGGCCAGGAGGCGAGCTACACAGTTGGGTAAGCTGGTAGGCTGTCAGTTTGGCAATGACACTGAGCTGGTAGAATGCCTGCGCAACCGGTCACCCCACGAGCTTATCGAGCAGGAGTGGCAAGTACTTCCGTTCAGTAGCCTGTTCCGCTTTTCTTTCGTCCCCATGATTGATGGGGTGGTGCTACCAGACAGTCCCGATACCATGCTCAGTTCTGGGAACATCAAGGACACCCAGATTCTTCTTGGGGTAAACCGGGATGAGGGCACATATTTCCTACTATATGGAGCCCCCGGGTTCAGCAAAGACAATGAAAGCCTGATTTCTAGGGAAGACTTCCTGGAGGGAGTCAAGATGAGTGTCCCTCATGCCAACGACATTGGCTTGGAGGCAGTGGTTCTGCAGTACACAGACTGGATGGACGAAGACAATGCCACGAAAAACCGCGACGCCATGGATGACATTGTGGGCGATCACAATGTTATCTGCCCTCTTCAGCATTTTGCCAGGACTTACGCCCAGAACATTGCCCTTCGTTCCCAGGCAGGGGCTGGTGGGCCCCCAGGAGGTGTTGGGCCTGGAGTTGGAAATTCAGGAGCATTCTACAACACTGGAGCTAACTCGCAAGGTATGACTAACGGCAGTGAAATGGATTGGACTATAGAAATCATATGAGTGGGTTAGATCCAGGCGACTGAGTTTATAATATACTCTAGGTTTGTTTGTGTCATAAGGCGATTGTAATAACTTTTGAATTTATAGACACTTATCAAGAAAAGACTCTAATAAATGAAATGCATAGCCCTCTTTATCTCTCTTCCTCTTTCTGTCACTGTCTTTTCTAAACCAAACCACACAGGAGCTGTCTACCTTTACCTTTTCGACCACCGGGCCTCCAATCTGGCCTGGCCAGAATGGATGGGAGTTATTCATGGGTACGAGATCGAGTTTGTGTTTGGCCTCCCCCTGGAAAAGAGGCTGAACTATACTGTGGAGGAGGAGAGGCTCAGCCGCCGCATGATGCGATACTGGGCCAATTTCGCCCGCACTGGGTGAGGTGGACTGAGAGTGTGGGAAGAACATGTGGGTGAAAGGGACAGAGGAGAGGGAGTTTGGGAGCACTGAGAAGGGAAGAGTGGGCTGTAACAAGCTAAGTGGATGTTGAAAGCATGCACTATAGTATAGATTAGGTAGAGGTGGGAGGGACAGCTACAATGCAAGGTGGGTAGAGGTTGTAGAAATGGCTGCACCATGGGCTGAGTGGATAAATGTAGGAGAAGCTCTAGCGCAGGCCTGTCACATATAGAGGTCGTTGGCTGTGGCACAAGTATAGCAGGATGCAGAGGATTAGAGCGTGAAAGTCGATCACTCAACAAGCCCCAGTAGTAAACCGTAGAGGGTCAACAACAATTATGGGTCATCAAAGCTAATCGGCTTCCGTCGTCTTCTCCAGTAACCCCAACATCAACACAGACGGCACCATCGACAGCCGGCGAAGGTGGCCCCTGTTCACAGCGAACGAGCAGAAGCACGTTAGCCTGAACACAGAGCAGCTGAAGGTGCATCGTGGCCTGAGGACACAAGTGTGCGCCCTGTGGAACCGCTTCCTGCCTCGGCTCCTCAACATCACAGGTACACGCCACACTTTGTGTTTCGGTATCAGGGGGTATCGGGGCTATTCCTGGTATATTTGGCAATCGGTGTGACCAATATCAATCATATACATAGAGCGAAGTCTTACATACGTTATCAAGTTTTGTAGGGTTATTGGTAGCATGTTTATGGATCAGTGTTCCCAAGTCTGTACACATAGGTCTGTTTTCCCAGTTGTATGGCATTTATATATGTCAGTATTAAAATGAATGCGAAGACACAAATTAGATTAGAAGCATTGAAAAGGATTATTTGTATACCATACATATACATTTCAATACATTAAAATAATAAAGTCCAATAAATGCAATATCAATAAATACATTTTGGGATTTCATCCCCTTATCTGTTTTACTGGATTATATCAGTTTTATAATATTATCTGAAATTCTTCTCAATTTGGATACTATATTTAAAAACAGTCATTTTAACAGCTGGTGTAATTATTTTCACAAAACACTGTTCATTTAATTCAGTTTCTGTTGAAATAGTTCCTTGTACTGAGAAGTTCCAGACACTGAGTGGTTTTATTTGACGCAATACACAGTAATAGCGGGAAAAAAATGTTGAGAAACAGTTTTATCGAAAGGTTGACTGGTTCTGGCGCCACACTAGTGGAAAATGTCATTTGTGGCCTATTGGGAGTCAAGTAAGGGGTCAGTGGTGAGTTTGTGAAGGCAAAGGCTTTGAAAAGGAGGGGGGCTTTTAGGGATGAGGACAGGAAACATAAGACAAGTGAGATAGAGTAAGAATTTACGCAACTCGGAACAAAATACATATAATAAAATGCAGGGGCGTCAGAAGCATTTTTAATGTGGGGAGACACACTGGCATAAAACTAATATTTTATGTTAAATGTGATGGGGGGGTCCAAACAAATAATTATGAAATGTGAGGGGGACACATCCCCTTCAGATTTAATGGCGGCGGCACCCATGATAAAAGGTAAATGATATAATAAAAGACAAAAAGTTAAATTATCAAAGTAATATTTGTATGTCTCTACATATCTGTCTCTGTTTATTGGTCCCAGTAATAATTCACACTGTACTTTTACACGAATGCCAGGTTATTTGAATCTTAACCTTCGTAGGGATGAAAGAAAGACCTCCCCCGCTCATTTTTTCTTTTGCCCTCTCAGATAACATCGATGAGGCAGAACGACAGTGGAAGGTGGAATTCCATCGCTGGAGCTCTTACATGATGCACTGGAAGAGTCAGTTTGACCACTACAGTAAACAGGAGCGCTGTGCGGACCTTTGAGTGGAGAGCAGAAAGGAGAGGGTGCGTGGGAGGAATTGATGGAATGAGAGAGGGTAGGGTATAGGGTGACCGCATCACTCCATATTTTGATTGTTGGGGCAAAAGTTGAGACTTACTATCACAAAACCGAAAGCAGTGACGTGACTGGCAGTAGAACACAGATTCCTCACAGATTTCTCCACGTTTTTTCTCAATGCATTTGCCACTTGGCGAATCAATCCAAAATAGTGATAGAGATGGGGGCAATGTCCTCTGTGCACATCCGGTCAGAGCAGAAACATTGCCGTGCGCAGCGTCAGACCTATGCAGCAATGGAGTGCTTTTCTGCTTTCAGTTTGAAGAAGCATGTGTTATGGAGTGGCACGGTTGTCCGCAAGAATGGATTTCAGAGAATATCTGGAGAAGCTGTACGTTTTCGACCTCAAAAAAACTAAGTGTGAGTGCATGTATGTATGTGTGTGCGCCAGGGGGCTGAGTATCAGTGCGCACATAATTAAGACAGGGGAACCCTCATTCACTCTGATCCTCAGGATCCAAAAACTCAGTTTTTTTTAACTTAAGGATTTCATTTAATTTTTGTGATTCATTCATTTTGTATTACCTACCACTAGTTGGCACTGTTTGGTATGTTGGTGTTCGTGGTGCTAATATGGCTGTTTTTCCCATGACTCCAGGCCGTTCCACTATTTATCTCGTCCGGCGTCTCTGTGTTTATCTGTCTCCAGGACAAACGGAAGCTATTGATCAGTAGCCATTCTATCACTGTGCGCTCTAAAATAACTGCACTGAAGCACACGGTCGTGTGCAGAGTGAAGTCACTGTGTATGCTTGTGTTATTTACGTAAAAGCTTGTTCTATTTTTTCAACCCCTCTCAGGTGTGTCCATTATTCATTTCAGGTTATTAATTTATTTTTTTTGGCAGCAATTCTGTTCGTGCCACTGGTGTTGTTGCCGTGCCGGCCGATCGATAACATTCTGCGACCCCCCCCCCCCCCCCCCACCATCCTTTAAGGACGTGCTTCCTGTATTGCAAACGGGGGAGGGGGGATAATTGGCTTGGCACTGTTAAATGTGATGGGGGTTCTGTGTTAGGCCTTTGCCTCAGGCGGAACTGACAGTAGCTGGCTTCTACGGGAGAGGGGTCAGCAAGGAAATACAGACTTGTGAAATCTACCCCCTTTGCGCCGAACCGTATTTATCAACCGTCCTGTGTAGGTCCGTCGTCTGCATGCGTCAGTGTGAAACTGTCAAAGTCCAACCCTTTCAGAAGTATTACTTATTGTCATGTCCGAGGTTGTGCGTAATATACGTCTATGTGGACTTTTTATTTTGCTTTCCTGTCCATGTATGCTGACCATTGCCAGTCTCAGGTCTTGCCTGGCAGACGGATGTTATTTCTTTCCACTCCTGATGACACTGAGGACGGGACCTGAATCAGTGACTAGCCTGCAGGTCTCGTAGTAGACATTCTGATTAGTTAGTCACCAGGAATGTTGCTCCTACCTATTGTAACTGGAGTACTATAGCATAGATTTACGGTGTATTTAAAGTGAAAATAAAAATGTAAAAAAATCAAGATTATCTATTAATGGAAAAGGGACAAAATGTATGTGCGTGCGTGCGTGCGTGTGGCCGCATATTTTAATGACTCTTGAGTGACAGCTGTTTAAGTGCCTCTTGTCTGTGAAGAGGCCGCCCTGTCCTACCCTGCCATGCATGCCCTGAGCCCACCCTTGACTGCGTCCTATTCCGAATATCGTGACTGTTATTTTCTGTATGAACTTATACGATACTGATATTGTAAGAACCGTGTGTAACAATCGTCATTATTCTTATTATCATATTGACTCAGATGTTATGATTATGATGTTAGCAATAATTCAGTATTCCGGTTACTTTAATTTTTAAATGCAATGAAATACATTAGTAATGATGATGATCGCAACTAGACTCATCAAGATGGGGAACAGGTTATGTATGGACAATATAAAAGTGCCATATTTCTAATATTGTTTCTTTTTTCTTTTCTTTATTTAATCCGGTAAAGTTTTTACCGGCTGCTAGTGTGTTGAATAGAATGGCATTCGCAGCTGATGTATTTCCCGGCCATAAGCTTGCTTGCTGACTGCCGATGCTACTTCCCAAACATGTAATGTAGTTTTATTATATTAAAAAAAAAAGAAGTTTTATTAAAATAAAATGCTACACTTATGGTTCTGTCTGAGATGACCACGTAAAGAGCAGACACCCCCCCCCCCATTCCCCCCAGTTTCCAATGGTCAGATCTGAGGGAACCACAATGCATGGGGAAAATGCACTTATTTTAATGCACCTTTGTAACACAGAAGCAAAATTAAGGCAATGTACAAGCAACGACAGGACTACAGAAGCCTTCGCTTCCATATTATCCCCTTATCCATCACAGCAAGTAGTATGGCTGTTTTTTTTTATATCTGCGATGCCTATTGTCACTTTTCATCATAGCTTATATTCCGCTGATGCATACAGCTTCAGCCAATCACCCCCTGTGCCAAACTCTTCTTGTGGTGGTTGCTGTGTGCCAGTCTCGCTTTGTATGTGTGCCTTTGGCCTTCTGGGTGCTCTGTCTGAAGCCCTTCAAAAACCTCAATAAATACACTCAGTAAAAGCCAACAGCCCTACTGCCTCACTGTCTGTCTGATCTCATTGTCTGCTTCTCCCCAAACCCCCACCTTATTTTCTATATATCATCTGTCTTTTGGCTTATTTTGTTTGTCTCGTCTTTTTTCTAAAATGCTTCTCTTCTCCAAGATATCTAACCCCATTGTGTTCGAATGCTTTGAATTGGCATCAAAAAGTAAACGCATACAACACATACTTTGCTATCTGTGTCCCTATTGTATTTGCCTCTCAGTGCAAAGAATGAGAAGCTGTTCAGCACCATCACTGAATACTAATTACCCTAGATACTGTATAATTTAATTCTTAAGTAAATTTTTGTGATTCTACACAGCAGCCCCAGAGTCAGCGTCTTCCACGTGACTTTAGTTTCAGCTCAATAAATCTGTTGACATATTTTACATAGACAGTACATTTTCATTTTTAACACTAGCATGATATCCACACGGCTACCGACTTTTCATTTTGACAAGTCAGCCTAAACACAGCTTTGCTAATAACTGGCTTTCTGCTAGTATGCACGACGAGAGACATTACTTCACCAACGCGACAAAGATACAAAGAGCCAGTAATGATTACATTCTTCAAAGGGTAGTAAGAATGTTCCACTGTGGCGCTGTTCCCGACCACGACCGACAGATGGCAGTGTCGGCGTATATACGTAAAAAAGCTTGATTCAATCTGACGTCCTTCAGTGTTATTTTCAAGTTGTACATGTTGCGCAAAAATAGCTAACAGCACAACTGCCCATAGCACTTAAACTCGTAAATTTCAGGCACATGCTACCTGTCATGCAGACAAAAAGCTTTTTAAAATGCATTTTAACATGTTATTTTTAGAATCAGTCACATGAATTCATGTTCAAGTTGCTTTAAACTACCAGACACTAAACATTAATATTTACATTCAGTTATATCCCTGAGTATAATACTCTCTGCTGTTTTATTAATATGGATGTGACTCGAATTTTTAAATCTATTTTAAATCTAAAATCTAACACTTTGAGCCTGCATTGTTAACATAAAAAGGCCATAATAGAAAACAGTGGATTCATACATCTGTATGGTTTTCTCCAAAAATTTAAACTGGGTATCTACTACACGAAATGTGTAAACCGACAATGTAGTCATTTCATGGGGGAAAGTTAGTGATAGATTCAATGTCGGTCATTTAAACTGAACTACTTTTCTGGTGAAGTTACACAATGGATATAGTTTTGCAGTTAATAACTAAACGAATTACGTGAGTTTTAGCATAAATGCAATTATAAGTATCAGCTGACGAGTGCGCTTTACGCATTTTATGGCGAGCAGTGGCCCCTGGCATCTCCGCATGTTTCTCCATCTGGCTTTCGGCCGTCCCGCAATCATGAAATTGGACACCTGGAAATGTTCAGTACTCATTCGTCGTCTTTTCCTCCTCCCCTCTCCTTCCTTTCCATCTTCTTATTTTCGTTGCTTTTTCTTTTTACAAAAACTGCATATTTGTAGGCTTAATATTTTTAATGTTCATTAGACATTGTTCCGTGTACGGATCACTACTGTCATTTAAATGAAACAATTGGTAGGCTATTCGCGTTTAAAAAAAAAAATCAATATCCCGATGTGAATACTGACACATTTTCGGCGAGAGGTTAAAGAAGAAGCGAGGAAAAAAAAACTGTGAAAACGGGAAGGGAGGAGAAACGGAGGTTGGAAAGGAAGGAGAACAGGCTAGTGTTTCCTTGTTCAAAAGGAAGAGTTTAAGAAAGTTATGGGGGCACAGTCGTCCTGACAGTGCGAAAGGTCTTTAGAGTCGCGGTATGAAAAAGAAGCGAGTGTGCTGCTGGGCGCTGGACGATTTCATTTGGTAAGTTCCCGGTTGACGTTGTACTCTGTTTGCACTAAAGCTGATTAGCGCCCTGAATACTTGTTGTCTCCGATCCCACAACAGCAAGCAGGCTAGGCTCCTTTTGTTTCTTTTCCATATCCTTTTTTTTTTTAGCATATTATCCCCCCACAAAGCATTCATCAACCATGTTTAGCCAGAACCTTAAACGCTTTTCGACATAAGACCGATAACGCCCCATGTGCTGCGAGGCTATGGCTTCTTGCTTCACCTGGAAGCCTGTCCACACTCCAGGTATCGAGTACCGCTTTGGGACGTTCAAGAGCGGCATGGATCAACGTGGGTCACATATAAACAAGAAATATAAAACAGATTGTGTTATCTTTTTTCCTGTACTATTTACCATTATTATATAAACATGTTCGTATTGGAAAACTGCCTGCTGACGTCACATCGCAAGGAAGAAATTTCTTTGCAGCATATCCCAATTTATTTTCACCTATCAACACTTAAATAGCCTATGTGTAGTCTTACAAACTGAGTATTCTTGGCTTTGAACTTTTGGATTTTACATCTTGTAATGCTGCTCTTTCTGAACAGGATGCTCATTTTCTCCCGAGTTAGAATGTTTGTTTATTTTGTATTGTACTTATTAAAACAAAATTTAAAGTAGGCCTATTATCTGTGTTACTCTAGTATGAAACTGCCTTATCACAAGCAACAGGGAAGATTAGTTAGTTTGCTGTTTGGCTGTAGTTTAGGCACAGGACTGCAGAGCATAAAGTAAAAGTTGTTAGTTTACTAAACATCGTTACATGGTCTATGCTGAAAAACAGGCTTTTAATTACAGTGCATGTCTTATTTCAGAACTGCCCAGTTCAGCGATAGTTAAGGTAATTTAAGTATAAAAGTACAGCGTAATAATAGAATTATACTATCTTTACCCTTATTAAAGTTTATCTACACCGTTCAAGCTCTCAAAAAGAAAAAAGTACTTTACAAATATTTATGAATCTGGATTTTGAAGCAGACACATTGAGGGTCCTTGTTGAAATTGCTTCTTGTTGGCTTCTCTGTCTCTTCCTGTGGTGTTTTACGTCATGTTTGTTTTTCTTTCCCCCATTCCTCCGTAGAGGGCCCTATCCAGTGATCCCGTCATACCCCTAACTCACAAGGTGTAGAACAAGGGATGGAGGGAGAGAAGGAGAGAGAGAGAGAGCGGCGAGAAGAGAAAGAAAGCGATGAAGCGGAGGACTTTGGTCAGGCTGTGGAAGGAGCAGCCACTGTCTGGCAGGAGGGGGTCAATGATGATGACTTGGGGCTGCCCATCATGCACTGGGAGGCTCTGAGTCTGCGTATTGCTGAACTAGAGAAACAGGAAGAGGAGAAGAGGGAGAAATACAAGGTCAAATAGCTGGTTGGGAAGGATGCTGTAGTTGTTATGGTCCAACATTGTAGAATTGTTCAGTGATGGATGTTTTATAAATCTGAACAACATAAAATTCCATAGAACAAAACCACATTTCAGACACACATTTCTGATTTAATCTGTCATACCAAGGATGTAAGTGGAGAAGACTGCTCCTAGTTTACAGTGTGAATGGGTAAAGGGAAGCTAACATGCATGCGACCTAGTAAGCAAAATAGCTGGGGCAAAATGCAATAACACAAACATTTTAGGAATTTTAGTGTTGAGTTGTTTGGGTACTTCACCAGCTTTTAATAATTCTCTAGTTTATGTGTTTCCAGGAACAGGAGTGCGTATCAGGGGGTTGGAGAGGGGAACGGGAGCGCGGGTGTTGGAGAGATGCCTGGGACGATGGGGAGGAAGAGTGTAACAGCAGAATCATTGCTCTGACCTCCAGGTAATGCCCAAAGCATGCTGTTGACATGTCCACCTGACTGGAAAGCTCTTAATCTAACTTTCTCTATATGTTCCCTTCATAAAGGCAGTCTTTAGGTTGCTTGGACTGTTCTGTTTTGTTTTTGTTCTATTTTTGACATTGTAAAGTTAATTAACCTAAAATTAACCCATCTCCATAAAGCTCATGTCATCAACATACATAGTCATCAGTGTTAAGCATGAAAACAACTCCCCTTTTCCGTGTTTTCAGGCTCCAGAATCGGATGAACCTTCAGCTTTGCTTTATTAACAACAGTGAAAGTGAGGAAGAGGATGAAGATGAAGGCGTGCAGCAGGTAAGGATACAGGGTGACAGCCGTCATGAGGAGATGTAAGCCAGTGAGAAAGGATAACAGATGGTGCCAGGCACCCCGCCCTAAATTAAAGGCACGAAAACGCATCACTGTCGCCTCGCAGCCCCTCCAAGCCATCCACCGACCCCCTGCCCCGGTAAGTGGAAGCAAGTCAGGTGGTCTGAAGCAAGAAGTGAGAGCCGCACTGAGCGCGCTCAGGGACAAGCTGCGAACTGAGCAGAAGGAGAAGGAGGTGAGATGAGTTTGGCGCCGGGGAAGGTGGGGAAGTTGTCAGGTTGGGAAGGGCAACAACAGGAAACATAATTGCAAAAATATTCCTTCATAGTAATATTAATACATATATAAATGTACAGAGAGCCCAACTTCCCTTATCCCTCAGTGTGCTGCGTGCTGTGATACCCCAATCAAGAGGAAGAAGCTGGATCTCGGCGACTTGCAGAACCTCAGCCTGCCGCAGTTGGATGCACTGAGGAGTTCTCTGACCCAGAGTGTTCACGGTCAGTGTTCCAACCATTATTGACCAACGCGATTGTTATAGGTCAGTCTTTGAGGCTGTACCAAGGGTATAGATTTGGGACAATGTACTAAAGAACTGTGTGTGTGTGCAAGTGTGAGCTTTGGGGCTGATTTGGTCCAATGCTGAAACCAAACCTACGCCCTTGGGCTGTACCATTATTAGCTGTTATACTGGCTTTCCCTCAGCATACAAATAGTCCAGCAGTGTTGCCTGCACACACTTAGCTGTCTGTTCTTTTCCTTGAGTGTGTAAACTTGTGTGTCCCCTCTTCCCAGACCTTAGTTCAGAGCTGGTGGGTCGACTTTTAACCAGAGACCAGCTGCGGACCGAGCAAGATGCCATGCTTCTAGAGGTGCAAGATATGACACTGTGATGGAACCGTCCAAACTGGACAAGAATGATGATGTCGCTCCATGGCTACTGCTGCTGGATCTGGCTGATGACAGCAGTATCACAACGGCAATATTAAAGTGACTGAAATGGACATTTTGTTTCTACTTTTTTGATGTTCAGTATTCAGTACGAGGGCTTTAATAAGCTGCATTTAATGGCCAAGACAGAAAATGGATGTGGTGCCATAGTATTGATAATAATTATGGAATGTGGAATGATCCCTATATCTTTTATATCGGCTATGTTTTCTTTGCTCCTTCTATATAAAAAAAATATGGTCTTACGGGGCTGTCCGACTTCATTGCCCCTCCTCTGTCACCTCTTTCAGTAGCTTATTTATCAAGATCTTTTATATGCAATAAAGACATATTTTTATAATAGAATCTCAAATATTGTTGCGTTTTTTTTGTAGGAAGCCGATTGTGTTGTGGCATGGAAGGTGGTACGTAAGTAGGATTAATGGATGGAGCAGAGGTTTATGGTTTGTGTATGTAAAAACAGCACCCATTGCATAATGTAGGCGTCTGAGTGTCTGATGGTACATAGCCATGTGCCAGGAGTTGTGATTGTAAAGGGAACAGGGCGTCCGTTTGTACGCACGCTGTTCTCTGAACTGGAAAGCGGCGGGGTAGTTAATCACATCCCAGTTACCGTATTTATCTGCAAACCACCAGCTCAGCATAAATAAATTACTGTAGGAGAAAAAGATTAGGGTTTAGGAATGAGAAAAGTGGACCCTGATAGACACACTTTGGGTTAAGAGGTTAACCGTGGCTTTCGAAATCTCCAGAATGAATAAATGTTCTAGTTATGGAGCACGTCCATAAGATGTGGTATGTTATGTCCCGTCTTCCGGAAGCTGTGCTCTGTGGAGATGGGTGTCCATTTAGAGGTGTGCTTTGTGGAAAGAGGCTTAGTCAAAGAGGCAACAAACAAGCTCAGTGAATTTGTCCTACATCTAGGGTGACCAACCAAGAGAGGGTCTCGCTGCGAGAGGGGGCAGACCTGGTGGAAGAACAAGCACATCCCATCAGGAGGGAGCATGACCTGCTGTACCAGTCTGTCTTACACAGCAACAGCAGGATTTTTGGCCCAAGTGAATGCATAGATATGCATGGTCAGTACTGTTTAATTACATTATCACATTCAACTAAGTCATCTGCTAACTGTCATCTTTTCATCAGGGGTGTTGCTAAAGATTATGGGCCCCCCTGTCCAGACCAGTTATTTTAAAAAATTTTTTAGAGACCCTGTCACTCGGGGGCCCTTGGATTCGTCCTAATGCCCCCCCTCCCCCCCACCTTACATCACCCCTGCTCATCATACACCTACATTCACTCAATATAAATATGGCTGATATCCTCACACTTGAGTTATTTACATTTAATTATTATTCACTAACCAGATGCTCTTTTCCAGTGCTGTTCACAATGTGACCAGAGGATCAAAAAATACAACGTAACACATTTGCTTCCCCAATCAGTGCAGACGCATAACAACATTGACGATACAGTATTTGTATAAACGCAGAAACAATGCAGTTTAAAAGCTGCAACATCCAATCCTAATTTTGAGAATTCACACATTCGTTGCGAGTTCTGATATATGTATCTTAATAGTTGAATTTGAAATTAAAGGCTGTAGGAAAGATGGAAATGGGGAATGGGTGAATTTAATTTAGGGAGAGATATTGTGATATTCTCATCCTTTACTGAATTCTTACCTTCACTATCAAATAATAATAATAATAATAATTCATGGTGTGCAAAAATCTGCCCAGCCCATAAAAATATTAAACATTTTGTTCAATAAATATCAGTTCCACAATAAACTGCATACAAGTACTGGAAGGATGTTTCTCTTGAACTTTCTTACAATTTAATTTACTTAAAGTTTTCTGTGACCAATGATTAACTCTATACAAATATTGAACACCGAAAAAGATTTCCATGCAAACCTGGTAATTTATATGGTACACATACATTAAAAATGATACCATATGTATGAGAAGATGGCACACAGAGCTAAATTAGTAGTAAGTAAATTACATCTTCAGCTGAATTTTCTTTTATAGTATTTTTTAAAAATTGATTTGTGTCTTTTTTTATTTAAAATCCAACATTTGTCTACCTGTAAACCAGCGTTTCCCAAACCGGTCCTCTGGGACTTCCAGACAATTCATGTTCTTGCTCCCTCCCAGCTCAGTGCCAGAAAGTCCACATTTTTGCTCCCTACCAGAGGAAGCAAAAATGGTTGGGAAACATTACTGTAAATCAGGTTTATTCATTAATCACGGTCCTTGAGGTCCAAGCACTGCTAGTTTTCCAGCCTTCCTTTACCTGTCATTCAGGTGTGAAGCTTCAATATGAGTAGGGATACTACAGCTACCAGGACATGTTCCCTGGTATCGTGTGAAGGCACCTGGTGGGCATGTGTAGGAGTGCTTTGGACCAGCAATCCCACATGTTATTCTACACTTCACAGCAGAATGGAATAAAGGAGTGCTGATGGGGAGGCTATAAAATGGGGTGGAGAATGATGAAAGGGAGATGGAGGGTGGGGATGAGGGTGGATTGTGAGTGGTTACTGATTGAAAAGTTAATGAAGTGAGAGAGCAACTGAATCAGCACCATCCACTTGTACCAGAGGGCAAACAGCATCAGAGATTGTGCAAGAGTCAGAGCCAGCTGAGGGAGGTGGAAGGGTGAGAGAGCAGAGAAGGAAGCAATTTTTCAGTATGTGGAATGGGAAGAAAGTACATGAAACAGAGTAGGGGGTGACTAAATAATCGTCTTATATCCTGGAACAGTACCATGAGGCAACAACAGAACATTTGTGTGTCTGGTGAAGCTGGAAAAAGTGATCACCAGGCTTGGAACCATTGATCCTGTTGTGCAAAGGCAAGACGTCAACAAGCTTGGGAAAGCACTATCGAAAGAGTGCTGGAAGAATGGGGGGATGACAAAAAAGGACCTTTTGCATCAAGAGAAAGTATTATTTTCACCATGACGACGGCCATCCCGGGACAGAGAAGAGGGAATTTGACCTCCTTCTCACCCTGCAGTATTGACGAATCCTACAAGTACATTTTCCTCCCGATCTGCTACTCGTTCACTTTTGTCTTCAGTCTATCCCTCAACTCAGTGGTCCTCTACCATTCCTTCCGTCGCACCAGGCACTGGAACGCCTCCCTCATATACATGGTGAACCTAGCTTCCACCGACTTGATGTATGGACTCTCGCTGCCCTTCTTGGTTGCTAGTTACGTCATGCGGGACCACTGGGTGTTTGGGGACTTCATGTGCCGCCTGGTACGGTTCCTCTTCTACTTCAACTTATACTGCAGTATCTTCTTCCTCACCTGCATCTCTGTGCACCGCTACCTGGGCATCTGCCATCCTATGAGGATAGTCACCATGGAGACAAAGCGGGCTGTCAAGGGGACATGCATTTTGGTGTGGGCTGTGGTGTTTGCATTGACCAGTCCCATCTTTCGTTTCGCTCAGACCGGCGACCTCACCAGGGCAACACAGAATGGTCATTTGACGGAAAGCAAGCTTAGGCCTGGCCCAGTGGAGGTTGTTCTTAACTGCTGGGATGATGCTATTGACACGGAGATTCCGCTCTACATACCCTATGGCATAGTCCTCCACCTGCTCGGCTTCTTTGTCCCATTTACCGTCATTGCATGGTGTTATTCGCATGTAGTCCTGACCATCATCCGGACCTTGCGTATGCAGCCCTGCCTGCAGGGGGTGGTAGAAGAAAGAAGTGCTGACTGCACAGGGCGTGGAGTCAGGAGTGGGGGGGTGTCCCTCTCCCTGGGGCCACACTCTTCTTATGTCCGACGCCGTCGTAAATCAGTGAAAACCATCATCACCATCATCCTGCTGTTTGCACTGTGCTTCTTCCCCTTTCATGTCACACGAACCATCTTCTTCATTCTCAAAGTGACCAGCGGGGTGGAGTGCCAAACCATGAGGACGGTCTCCATCTGTTACAAGATCACCAGGCCGCTGGCTTCATTCAACGCCTGGCTCAATGCGCTGCTGTACTTCCTGACTAAGGAGAAAGGGGCCCAGTGCTGCCCCTCACCTGATCCTGCTCTTCATGGCCTCCTTTGGCCCCTGAGGGCATTTGGTAGAGGGGGAGAGGAGGAAGAAGGTGGGGGGGAAGTAGTGAACAATAAAGAAAATGAGTCTAAATTGTCAGGAAATACATTTCGGGGGTTGGCATAAGTAAAAATTTTGAGCCAAACAAACTGGGGGATATACTGACTATTTCACAAATCTGGATGTGAATGATTATATGATTATAAGAAAAAATGAATGATTAAAGCTGAGAGACTTTTTACAGCAAAAGAAAATTATTTTTACATCAGAGAAATTATTTAAAAATTACAATGGAACATTCCTGTAGTATCATTTCTTAAAATACTGGGCTTTGAAACTTTTCAAGATTAGAAGTGCGGCTTTAACCTGTGGCAGACAAAACCCAAAACCATGAATGTTATTTGATATTGATTCCATGTCAAGACATAATTTCAAATTTGTCCTTAGTTACATTGTGTACCTTTTTATACGGACCTTGTTAGCAATATTTCCAGTTTCTTTTTGCTGAAACATCATTACTTATACGTCATGTAAATATAAATGGGTTACGTAGTGTGTATATAATATGATATGATGTTAATTTTAAGTTTGATAATTTACTTTTAATGTTGTAATGTAGGAACAGAGTTGTGTGTGTGTTATCCAGTACAAGCCATATTATTTGAACCTAAAAGAAATGCCAGGTTAATGATCTGCTTATCCAGCTGCTTGGAAAAAGTTTAACTAGTGTAATATTGCTGAGCATTCATAAATACACAGGATATACATAAGACACAAAGAGCAGTGATTAATTTTGTTTATCATGACTCACGTTTACACGCAACAAAATGCCTTTGACACAGTTCAGGTTATATCTCATGAATTCATGGGTTTTCTCCCCATTCGAAAAAAGCACAAGCATTCAGATTGCACTGACTCGGACTGACCTGACAGTGTTTCTGGCACTCTTTCCTTGGAGCACGTGTAATGACAGAAGTACACAGGAACTGTACGTAAAACTACTTTGCCTTTCCGATTGCCCTAATTACTAAGGAGTAGATGAGCCATGACGACCACAACAGCAAATATTGCTGCTGCCTATGAGATCCATGGCGAATGATTAAACTGAAAATGGCTTATGGGGTTCAGTGCCCCGCTAGCCGGGCAGAGAGAAGAAATGCTTTTAAAAATTACCTTTTAAAACTTGTACTAGCATGTCCCCAATGCGTTTTGTCTGCACGTTTGAATAAATGCTTCTGTCTTTCCCCTAATAAACTTGAGTCATTAGTTAGCACATTTTTTGTGGTGACACTCTGTATAGGATTTGGCAAACATTGGAATGTTTTAACATAACAGAGAAGGTTGTGCCGTGTAGTAGCCTATTCTAAAACTGGATAGAAGAATATGTGTGGGAAAATTTGTACAGGTCAAAATCAAATTGTACAAGAAAACCAAAATAAATGCAGACATATTATTTCCTCAAATCAAGAGTGAGATCTACCCCCTCTAAGAAAAATACCAAGGCTCAGAAGCTCAAATTTTTTAATGTCTTATGCATCTCAAAGATCACTGCCGTTAAGCACTACGGCAGAAGGTAAACATCAATAAATATAAACTATGCGGAAAATATAAAGTGCATGGATAAACATGTTATTGTTACAAAAATAATGGGTTTACTTAAATTATTAATTAATAATAATAATTATCTTTCAACGTGATGCAATTCTATTACCCATCAATAAATACTAAAGTTTCAAGTAGAAGTTCAGAAAAACATAGGCACTTAAACGTTTCATTGCCTCTTAACGGCGCCTCTGTACAGCTGGTTTGCTACAGTCACCGAGCACGACCACTGCGCT
Organism: Cyphomyrus plagiostoma; assembly: GCA_019775915.2. NCBI lineage: Eukaryota > Metazoa > Chordata > Actinopteri > Osteoglossiformes > Mormyridae > Cyphomyrus > Cyphomyrus plagiostoma. The sequence continues at coordinate 12,873,606 of JABFEA020000002.1, read as the reverse complement.
GCTCTCGAATCGACCTGCAGTATCCTCACTGGTCAGCAAGAGGCGTAGTTTCACCGACCACTACAAGGCCACTGATTGGTACGTCTTGCAACAACCGTAGCTATGGAGGAAAAAACACTTTAGCTGCCTAAATTTATATTTATACGGTTTTTAGTGGTTTCGTAAAGGAGGCGGGACATAGGCGGAAGAGTTAAATTAATACACAGTATAGTTGTACTGTTATATTTAAACGTTACGTAGAATTCAAAGCTTAGTTTATATTTTAAAATATATACTGGCTTTTAACTTCTCAGGAGTTTCTGATTGACTGTGAGATGGAAACTTGTTTCATCGATAGACCGACGTCGACAAATATATCGCCAGTTGATTGCCTAGAGCTACCTGATAAAACATTTAGCCAGGTTTGTTAATTTTGCAACTTCGTCATATTCGCGGTAGCATGCAAAATGTTTTGATCTCGAATATTTACTTCAGTAATGTTTCCTGGATTGGCTGGCTACCTATGCAAGTTAGCTGGGTAAGTTAGATATTGCCGTAGCGGTTCATCACAGTAATACACGTAGCCAGCTAGCATAGATATTGCTAGCTCCGGGCCCTAGTTAGCCAGCCAGCTAGCTAGAATTTAGCTCAGGATCCGAGCTGAGGTGTTGGTTTCACTATCTACCAAAAATGCGATAGAGGGGGAGGGATGGGGAGAGCATCCCGCTGATTCAGCCAGCGGTCCCGTTTGGACCAAAGGTTCTGGGTGAGGCCTGCAGGTCGGGCTTTCGCCGGACTACAGTGATACATTCTGACCGAGAGAGAGAGAGGTAGGGGGCCAGCTTTAGCAGCAGTGAACTCCAAGGCCTAGGTGCACGGAATGGAACGGATGGAAATTGACCAGTGCGCAGGCGCGTCTGTGGCTACTGGAGGCGGGGCTCTGCGAAGGTCGAACAGCGCCCCCATGATTACTGGTGTCAGGTGAGGGAAGTACAGGTTGCTGCTTAGCTCGGCAAATGGACTGCAGTTAATTAACGAAATAACCTGTAAAAGTTTTGTGTGTTAATTATTTGTCAATCGCTAATCATTGAAATAATTTTATTCAGCATAATGTACTTTTCAATACTTGAACTTTACATACTTATATTTTATTGTATATTATGAGAAACAGACATGCATTAGGGTTTTTTCCTCATTAGTGCTAACTACACCTCACCTTCTTTACCTCTACTATTCCATATCTATTTTACTATCTCTTATTTTTTGCCATATGCACCATGCCTCACTGTTTCCCTGGAAACCTCCAGCAGCGATGGGATGGCAGTGTTCAGCTCAACTGGTTCTGCCCGTTGTCGACGGAGCAGTGTGTCTGTAAACCCCAGCTGCCCTGGCCTGGTCAGTACCTCTGCCTCGATGTGGGTCAGCTGTCATTTCTTTGGCATGGCATAGTTGCATTTATGAATCATTCTCTTAGTCTTGATTTCAGGATTTCACTATGCAGTGGGTTAAGTACACATTATTCAGAAACAGATGGATTCTCATTTGTGGGATAGTGCAGTATTCCCCAAAGACACCCAGAAAACAATTTACCTTCTAGTTTCAGGCGCTTCCTCTGTCCCCTTTTCCGACGTCCATAGAGAGACCGGGTCCCCAAAGGCAGGTAAGTGGCCTTGAGAGAGATGTTACCTAAACTCAGTAACTCAGGGCTTAAAGCAATTTAAAAAAATGTACATTAAAATGGTTTTGCAAGTTTAAATGTGATTTTAGAAAGTGTGCACAGTTGTGTGATGTGGCTTAACCTGGAAACAACACCTGCCAACAGTGTCTATTTTTCAGGATGAAAGCATGGAGCTCAGTTTGCGTGGGAACCTAAGACAGAGGTATTGGGCAGTATTTCTCTTGACTCATCTTGAATTAGTTCATTAAACAGACACACTCTGTTTTGTTTTTTTCTTCAGGAGCATTTATGAATAGTTTTTTTTAGTATTACGAATGCGTATTGCTTCCAAAAAATGAGTTGAAGGATTATCATAAGATGTTACATTTTAGGAACATTTAACATTTGTCATTGCTAATGTTAAGCAGTAGTCTTTTATTGTCAGATTATTGGTGCATTGAGGGTGGACTGTTCTGCAGCAGTGGGCATGTGTGTTCGTTGTGGCTTCTGGTTGACAGTGATGTAAAAGAATTATTGCTGTTACAGTATGTTTGTAATTATTTTGTAATACTGTATTTTGTTTTATTCGAGACAGTGCTTCCCCTTTGGTGCCACTTCCACCAATCACACACTGGCATGATCACATTGATCAGGTGAGATGGACCAGGAGTATTAAGTCACTGCAGTCATTTATGATTTAACTGAGAGAAGTTGAAATAAAATGATGAAATTTTCTGACTTCCTGTCCTTAAAACACAGGGAGTCCATTCTCTGGACAGTGGCGTTACGCCTAATTCATCCCCTAGTCCAACAAGGAGATTCAAAAAGTAAGCTTGAATTGTATGCAAGGAACACTGGCATCTACTTTTAATTAAAAAAATTCAGATAAGCCTGTTTCTTGTCAGTGTGAGGTTATAACTACACTGCACTGTGGTCTGAAGAGTTTTTGTTTCACCAGCAGGGCAGCCCTGACCACTGCTGTAAGATGGCCTGTTTTAACACCGCTCAAAAGGAAAGGTGAGAGAGCCTATTACTGCCCCTTTGATTGGTTACAATCAAGATTATGCCCTGGATACAGTTCTTTAACCATTGACACGAAGATGATAACTATCAGTTACCAAAACAAAACACTGAATTTTAGCAAAATCATCTCTTCACAAGACCTGTTTTGCAAGTTGCATTTGCCAGTTTTATTGACTTGCGTTACTTGCCTTGCTGATGACATTACAATATACAAATGTAGCCTTTTCATATTCTAAATCAATGACTGGATTGCTTTACTGGATTGCTTCCTATCTGATTAATTCAATAGCCAAGGTTGTGAACAAAGAAAACATAATTTTCTTCATATTTGGGCTAAAATGCATGACAGGTTTATCAGTACCTTACATCTGAAAAGTTTTGTTTTTTCTTTCATTTGATAATTTCTTGCCCTACCCAAGTTTCCCTACCTCCATTGACCAGATCACAAAAGCTCATTTGCCTTCCTCCATGTGATTCTCCTCTCAGCATTATTGGTGATATCTAGAAACTATTTTAAGGCTCAGGGCTGCTTTTTTATAACAAAAGGTCACTTTTTGTCAATTACATTGTCACTGCATGTATTGTATGTGGGTGTGGGGTGGGATACCCTAGCAGATTCACACCCCCTCAGGATGAAGTTAGGGACCCAAGGTGACATTTTGTTAGAGGGACCCTTGACTGTAAAGAAGTCTGAGTGCAAAATACAAATAAAACATTGCAATAGCAAGTCCTTCGTGGCTCTATGTTAGAAATGTATATAAATACACATAACAGGTTTAGAATGCAAAACTTTTATGACACAATTTTTTGATGCTTTGAAAAATACAAAATTTGCTGGCAACTTTGCACTTACCCTTGATTTTGCTTTCCAGGAGGTGTCGAGTCCGATGCCCCACCCAAGAAACTCTTTGTTGCTGGAGTAACCGAATCTCCCCATGTTGCTGGTTATACAGTAAGGTCAGAATCCAATTTCAGTGGTAGTACACACAGGCAGAAACATATAATATGTTACACTAAATGTAGTTATACAGTTAATACATTTACTTGTTTATTTGTACTTTTATAATCGAATGTAACTGAAACCACGTAGTGTTCATGTTTATTTTTTTGGTAACACTTTACTTGACGTGGTAGAAGAACTTAATAAAAATTCAGTTACTACTTCAAGAAAATCATGAACAGATTATAAACAAATATATTCACTACTTCAGATGGTACCGCTTTACAATAAGGCTCCCTTCTGCCACTTGCAAAAGATAGTAACTCATTAATAAAAAGAAAACTACGTTATAATTTCTTTAAAATTGTCTGTTAATAATTCACAAAGTGTTACAATCTAATTAATAACCAGATTATAAACCATTCATAAACTCTTTTTATATGGGTAGTCTTATTGTGCAGTGGTACCCTTCAGATATAAGATGCGTCATGATTCATTAATACATAAGTAAGAGCATACTTCTCTATTATTTGTGCCTTGTGAAATGAAGTGTTACCCTTTTTTCTCTCTTCCTTTTTCCTTTCTCTGCTCACCCAGTGTCTCCCACCCAGCTGACAGTCCCCAGGGTGATGGGTCCACATCAGCCACGACGCAGGGCAGCCCCCGGTCATGCCACCCCAATCATCCCAGCCTCTAGACAACAGACCATATATGTATCACTTGTAGAGACAATGGCAGGGCTTGTGAGGCAATCAGAAGGTAATGACTGGGCTGGTTTAGAGAGAAGGAGAGCTGGCGTCCCTGTACAGTAACAATGCTGAAGTTCAAAAATATTGCAACGTATCACGCTTGAGCGTTGTACTGTCACAGTGTGTAGTCATAGCTACTGTCATTTTGCCTGTAACCTGCCAGAGGTTTTTCAGGTTTTAAACACAATACAGTATAACAGTACTTTCATTTCCTCCTCAGGCTAAAATTGTTTCTTATGTTTACCCTGCAGAGCCCCTACATATATAAGGCAATAATGCATTGCTCTTGAAGACATAAAAGCCATTTTTCTACCAAAAAAATGGGGGAAAGAAATTGACATTAATGGCAAATGTCCATTGGACAAAAAGAATCTTCATAATCCTTTGAATGGGTTATGTCTGTATTTTTTTAGGTTATGTGTACATTTACTTTGTACATAAACTGGACAGAAGTTCTGTGTGTTTGACCTCAGTATTTGTGACTAATGGGGTTTGCATTCCTCATTGGGCAGGGCTGTCTGGAGCGAAGCATTTCATGGTCTGCTCAAATGCAGGACATTACGATTTTTCTATTATGTAAAAAGATGTAAGTAGCAGAGAATCTGCAATGCAAAGATGGAATCATCAGTTTGACATATTCTTGAAAGTAATTTGCCTGTTGGATTTTCTAAATACTTCAGTATAACAGTTTTTTTTTTCCGTTCAGATTGAGGTTTGCTCCACAATTAAACAGCATGTCACATAAATTTGTCTAGTTTTTGGATATTACTTTATTTTATATATCATTCACACAGTGTCTTGATAATCCGATTTTGACTAAATATTTCTTTGCTTTGTTTAAATGGAGCAGGTTTTGTACAGGAGCTAATAATAAGTAACACCTGACATTTGTCCCTTTCTTGATATGAGAAGGACCCACTTTCAGAATCAGTCTGAATTAGCCAAGAGCAAATGATCTATTCGCCTATTGTAACATGTAAATGCTCATTTGTGTATGTCTGTGTGTAAATATACACATAAACAACATACAACAAAACCACTGATTGATAGCTTCCCCAAAAAAAAAAATTCCTTGGTTTTTCATGCAAAGTGGTTCCTTGCATGACAACTAATAATGGCAATAACATTCATTCTGGTGTGTATGCAGTGTTAAGCAACATGTTAGCTAAATTGCTGTAAAAATATGTATATGTTACTTATTAATCAGATTATCCTCAGTTTATCATGAAGTAGTAGAAAACATGTGAGAGACATATTCCAGGGCTGTGCTAAGATGTTCCAGTGACTAATATGTGACTGCATATTTCTGATCTGTTTATGTAACAGAAAAATATTTTTTTTACAAGGTTTGTTGGCCAAAATGCATGTATACATTGTCATTCATATTTTAACAAATATTCAGAACTCCATGAATATAACTTCCACTACTGGAAAACACAGAATCTGCACATTTGCCATCAAGAATGGCCTTTCGTATGTGTTTGAAATTTGTAAATAGGTTTGAAAAATAGGATCAGGTATTTTTATGGACTTGCAAGATTTAAAAAAAAAAAATCATTCCTCGGTCTTTCATTCATGTGATGCGAAGTGTGTTATGTTTAACTGAAAAATTATACACTTGTTAAATATATAAATATTATATATTAATAAAAACATGAAAATGAAACAGCAGTGGACTGTTTGTCACTTTTACATAATGGAAAAAATGCTTTTCTGAAAAAATATGTGGGTGTCAAAGGTCAGGTCTTGCGATTGAGTATTGATGGAGCAGCATCCTGTCTAGCTGTGCATGTATATTCTCCAAATATAGTCTATGAAATGTAGGCATCTCAATAGTATTTGTTCATTTTGAAATACCAAGTTGTTTTAAACAGACATATGGGGAGTGACTCGATCAGCCATAGAAAAATCTGTATAAATCCTAACAAGGAATATCACTTGGTAACCTAGCAGAATACAAACAGGCATACAATTCATAATGTAATATACAGAACAAAAAATGTGTTCTTATAATGCCTTAAATCTTAACTGTGATTCTTGATAAGATGCTTAAAATAAAAATATTGTAAGCATACATGGACTACATGTTGACCTAACCCCCACCCCCCAAACATGGCCAGGATAAGCATTATTATTTGACTATTATTTAATCAAATAATGATGCTGCAACAAAAACGCCCGAGGATTGTAAAAAAAGACACAAAGATCAGTTAGAGTATCTATGTTAGTACTTTTTAAATCATGCATTCCTATGAATTGCTTCTCTATAAAACAGGAACATTGTTGAAAAAGAGGGAAGTTTACGTATGTATGTGAACAAATTCTGTACCTCCCTAGCAGCCTGCACAGGGGTTTAAATTATTTCTAAACATGAATGTTCCTAAGTGTTATTTGCATTTAGAAATCAGTTTTCCCATAATTTATATCACATAGACAAGGAAGAACATCTCTCACATCTCACAGCCAATGCTGATGACTATATTGCAGAACCGGTTTCCATTTAGCAAGTTAATTTAATTAATCCATTATCCTGTAAGAAAAATAGCAGTGTTTCAGCTGCCAAACAAGAAACAGAAACACGACATGTATGTATACCATAAGCATAAAATATAAAACGAATATTACAAATGAATATTAAATATCATATGTTTATTCTTAATTGCGTAGTATTTGAATAATATAATGTTTTTGGAAAAAGACTAAAAACATCACCAGTGGTAAATACACATTTATATGTGTGTGTGTGTGTGTATGTATGTATATATA
>JABFEA020000002.1:12849191-12862628 GCA_019775915.2 Cyphomyrus plagiostoma | reverse complement strand
GCAAGCGTACAGGAAGCGAGGCAAGCCTGGTAGCACTGGCGTAGCCCAGGCACCGAGCACTACAAAAATAATTTTTTGCCTGGAGGTGGTTGTAGCAGTTGCCCCAAAATTTCACATGATTCTTCTACACCCTTAGAAGAGCCCACTCATTTTTTTTTCAGATTTTTTCAACGGCCCAAAAAGGTTGATTTTAAATGTAGAAAGTGATGGCCTGGGAAAAAGGCTACAGCCCCTACTCTTTATGCCTACCCAGCTTCCCAGCAGCCCCACTCAGCTGCAACAGAGCAGGAGCTGCACACCACTGGACGTCTGCTTTCTGAAGTGGAGAAGGAAGGAATGGGGCCAGGGGGACTGACAGGAGGTGGTAGGGTTGGGCCCGGGAAAAGGGGGGTTAGGGACGAAGTATTAGGCTTGCCCCCCCAAATCAGAAAAGGAAACCCTAAGCTTTGCTGGACGGTCTCTCTGCTACTCCATCTGGACTGGGAAGCCCTATTGTTTTGTTAAGTTCATTTAAATTTTTTATTATTTCCATTGGTTAATATTATTATTTATTTATTCAAGCTTTTAGCAAAATAATGATACATATTTATGTATTGGTTTATAAATTATGATGACTTATTCTTTGCTCAGCAAAGATAGGTTGCTTATTATTAGAGCTTATTGTTAGTTAGAGTAGTGTATGTAGTATGCTGTAAAACATGATGAATTGACAGAAAGGGGTACATTAAGAATAATATCGAGGCTGGCTTTTTGTAATGTATATTAAGTGAAGGAAAATGTCTTATTTTACTGTTCTGACAAAGTGCATGACAGATTGGTTGAACTCTGCTGGTTTTGTGCTAAGAGTAATTGGCTGTTTTCCTCTTCTATTCCTGTTTTATCTTTTGCTGATAATGTGAAAAAGGACCAGAGGTAAGTGACGATCTTTATTTCCTTCCTGTTTCCCCATATGTTAGCTCAAAGAGCTACACGGCCAGATTATGGGAGAAGGCCAGTCAGTGGTAATTTTTAATCTAATCCATCTTTTTCCCCTCTTCATTATCCTTTTTTCCTTGTGGTACAGGCATCCAGTTAACACATGCACTACAACAGTGCTAACTTGATAACTACAATAGAAAACCAAGCATAAAAACGAACTCTGTCATTTTCAGCCTTGCACTGTAGCTTTAAAAAATTCATGGTTTGGCCTGTTCTTTTCTAGATAACCAATAAATTGGGTTTTTTTTTTGTTTCGCAGATTTTTTGTTTGTTTTTTCCATGATGATTAAAAAAAAATTCCGAAAATGAATATTTTTCTTTGAATACCTCACTAAAGATTTGCTTCAGTTTAAAACTGACTTCTGTGTGCGTGTGGTGTGTGAAAGGTTCTAATTAAAAAAATATCTTATTTTATTCAGTGTTTCTGGAAGAATGTAATGAAAACAGATTTTAATATTTTTGTTTATTTTTTTTCCACATTAACTTTTGTGTTAGTTGCTGTAATTGTTTGCTAGTACATTATGTTGTATGTGGTGTTCTTTGGATATATATATTTTTACCAAAAAAGTCAGACATTTCCTGTGTGCTATACGTTAATAATACTTGCTTATTAACCTTATTCTTTTGCCACATTTGTGATTGTTGTTTAATGTGCATGGTTCAGGCAGCACCTGCCTAACACAAATTGGCATATATACTGAATATGCCCCCAGGTTGCCCTTGCCTGTGGTACCCCATATGGGGAATGTCTCCATAGTACTTTGCTGTTATGTGAATGGCAGAGTTAGGGTGGGGCTCTTAGATAGGCAAACTCATGTTAACAAGTTGTGACAGAGTTTCACTCATGTATGCACAAATTATTGCACACATACACCTGGAATGTATACTCTGAGGGCCATTGAGTCTCTAGAGATTACCTCAACAAGATATGTGCAATCTACCATAAAGTAGCTTTTTGTCTCCTTTTCAAAAATGTTCTAGTATAGTACCTGTGTATTTCATCTTTTAATGTGATTTCAGTATTGACTAAATTAGCTTTGTTATAGAAATCTAGATAAAACACCCCCTTCCAGAAAAATTATCCCACTATACTAAAAAGTTTCACTTTAAAACAATTTAGGTCTTCAAAATATTATTAAGATAAAGTATATTGATGTATTTAATTTTGCCTAATTGTGGGTAGATTTTTTTAATCCACATTCCCATAATTTATGGATAAACTGTTTTAATGTAAATATACAAACCAATATAATTTTGATTTCTAGGCATTTGCAACAATATGAAAATATTTTACTTTTCTGGTAAATACAATTTTATACTCTTTTTTTTTTTCACAGAACAAACCAGATTAAATTCTGTTTAAAAGGGAAGACAAGCTCTTGTTTATTCTTGTGGCTCAGACCAAACAGTCACCTTATCTTTATGTTGACTGAATGTGTGGTGTTCGTGTAGTAGTACTTTCTGCTTGTGATTTTTGTCATTACACTGCAACTGTGGGCTGTAGCTCCCCCCTCCCCCATTAATTCTTATTGCCCTCCATTTTGTGGTAAGACTATAATTAGCTGGATCTTTCAAAGAGGATCAAGAACCAATATAGCATAACAGCCTGAATTTGCTATACATTATTTATTTGTTGTGTTTCGGTTACCATGATGAAGTTGAAATTCATTTTTAAACATTTTAAAAGAATATATGTACCTGTCTATCCACATGTGATTCTGCATGTGTAAGACACTGGTGTAAAGTGGAAGGGCCTTTGGAGTTGGAGTTCTGTGGGCCAGTCCATGTCCCTGCCCCCAGCGTACCCTCTAGCAGCACATCATAGTTTGAAGGCACCCAGAACACTTCCAAACCATTGTGCGCTGCTACTGGGAACACTGGGAACAACATGTAACTGAGGTCAGGCTACCAAGGGTACAGCTTCCTGTTGTAAAGCTACTATGGATGTGTAGGTATGGACTAACAGCTGTCCTTGCTATGTAAACAAAAATGTATGTAAAATATAGTTTGCATGTATTGTTTGCTTTATATAACTTTACATTTTTCTTATATTGAATGAGTGAGAATTTACTAGTTTAGAAGAATGCTATTTTTTATTCTTTTGAGGGTTTATATTTTTGAAAGTGTAGCTCATTAAAATCACACTTTTCACAAGTAGAAAATGCTACATTTATACTTATGGCTTCTGACTGATTAGTAAGTTGGTGCTCAAAGGGAACGGACCATGTCTTTTCTCCCTTTTATTTTTGCTGTTGCAATTGGTTAAATCTCAAATGAAAACTTTGATTCAGTTAGCAAACCAATAAAAGTAAATGTATTGCATCTGGTTTGAAGTGTGAGGCATTTTTGTCTCAGGCCATCTCCATAGCAGCAGCCATGCCAATGGTGTGCCTGGCCGTAGCAGCACATCAATATTGGTAGCTGCCCTCCTTGGACTGCCAGTGTGATCGTGCTGCTTCTGTCAGCCACACAGGGTCTACAGCTGGTCTGCTACTTCAGGTGGGAAGGGGACTGCATCAGGGTCACGGGACTAGCAGTGATTGAAGATGTAATCGTAATATGAAAATGCTTACAACAAATATTTGTCATCCAGGGAATTGTAGTGAGCAAACACATGCACAAGTCAAGACATACTACCCACTCTAGTAACATTCCTTTTAGCCTTTACTTTACTTTTTACATATGATCCTGTGTCTTTTTTCAGTTCACGAGTAAATCCTCGTAGAAATCGATGTCCATTCACACGTTTTGAGAAGTCAAACAAGATTTTAAGTTTGTGCATGTAAAATAGTCAATGCAATGCAGTGTAGGCTAGCTGTTTTATTGTAAGCCTTCATGAACTGGGGTATGTAAAATTTTGCATTAGTTCTTTCCTGAATATATACTTCAACTGTATACAATTAAAATGGTCATTAATGGTCAGTGTCATTTCAATAAATACAATTAATTTTGGAATGTTGTATATATATTGCACTTAACTGTTAGATAATACCAGAGGTGTGACCTCAAAGAAAAATACACTACTTCACACTGTGGTATACATTCAGTTGAATGAAGTCCTTAATTTATTTATCATGATTTAAAGTTAACAAGGCATAAAAAATATCCAAAGTTTCTGTCAAACAAAGGAATTGGTGTTACCAGTCAACAACATGGTAATGTGAATTTCACCACCACCTAAGTTCCAACAAATTTGGCCGTACCTTTAAAGTTATTGCTTAAAAATGATCTGCAACACATTTCCATATTTGCCCAAACATGTGAACCCTTCTATTGCACTGGCACCATTTCTTCATGCCAGTCATTCCACTAGGAATCAAATTCAATCCGGTGGTAGGAAAACGTTGGGGTCCTGTTACCGAGGTTCGCCAGCCTAGGATGCTAGGTCTCCTTCCAAAGTGCAGTCAGGTTTGAAGGTCAAGAGCAGAAAAGTACAATTAGTGTGACAAAAGAGGCAGGTCACTTGAATGCATGTTGAGACTGGAGTCCAGATTGAGGCCCTCTAATGAAGAGAAGCATATGAACAATTAACTACTGGCAATAAAATGTTCTACCGTGGTTCTCCATTTCCTGGCATTAGGGTCAATATACGCTCAAACATGTAGACACAAATACAAACTATGCTGTTAGGTGCCTTAAACACCACGAGGTTTCCCCTACCAGCCTTAACAGCTCAGTAGTATTGGATTAAAATTTGAACTGACATTCCAAAATTTTATCACTAAACAGGTTAGTTTACTGATAGATAAATCACTGCTGGGGAAAACCATACCAGAGCATCATCATAGTTTGGCACTATTTAGAATGGAAGTGCAAGTTGCTGAAAGGTGATGGGAAATTCTCACCCGGGTCAAAGTTGAGTTTTTTGGTGGAGAACCCTTGACCCAGTCCCTCAACATCCGCTAGGTGACTGTTCACATCAAAGTCTTTAAGTGCACTTAATGTCACCTCATCTAAACAAAGAAATTACATCAAATTAATCTGCAATACATCAGTGCAATCAGTAATATTCCAGGAAAGCCCTTAAAGTTTGTTCCAGTCGGATTTTAGTTATATTTACTGTCATTTATTAGATTCTAATGTGCTAAGCCTAATAAGAACTCTGCAAATCCTGCTTCATGACATTTCATTTAGCCAATAGGCTGTAAGGAGGTGAAGTATATGCATTCAAAAAGCCCCTCCCCCCAAATGACAACTTCTCCCCCGACACACACACACACACACACACACACACAATTGCCCACCTGCTGTCTGCTTATTATTGGGGGCAGGCTTTGAAGTACAGAGCCTACAGCCACCTGTGAGGCAGGCGCCGGGACCCCACAGGTGAGCCATCTTCTTGTGGGAGTTCACAGATGGGGGCACCCCCACCATCCTCATAGAGCTTCCTTTTCCCAGTGTTCTTGATCTGGGTCCTGCTATAGGGTGAGAGTGATGTGCGTTGCCAGAATCACAATACAACAGTATTCTGAAACGTCTGGTCCCAAACTGGTTCTGTATTAACAGCTAGCCAGTTTAGGCTAGCAGTATTAAGTAACATGTTTTAACACAGCACGATATGTGATAGAATCGTTAAGCACCAACATGATAGTGAATTGTGAAGACTTCCAGGTGCAATATACCTGGAAACTCACTGCAATTTTATTCAAATGATAATCTTGAAGTGAAATGAAAGCAGAGAAAAAACAGAAAATGCCCTGAATGTTTAAGCCTTGAACCCGCAAATTCAGAAATACAGGAAAACAAAAGAGGACTACGATTATCATAAAAGTAGTAATGGTAATGATGTCACTGATTAAAGTAACCAAAAACAGTTCCAAACCGTATTAGTAATTTTCAGAGTTTACAACCTACTGCGAAAACACTGAAAACCTAAAGGGTGAAAAACAAACGGGATGAATTAAAATAAACCTTATTTAATATTCAATGCCTTGTGATTTAACACCAGTGGCTCTTTTATACAAGTATTTAGTCTAGATCTTAATTCTTATGATTTCTATTTTTCCAGTTGTATAATTACTCTATATTCTCGGGACACCACATTTTTTAAAAAATATGCTTCAGTTTTTGACATTAAGACAGGGCTGAGAAAATCAGAATGTGGGTTTATATATTACACACACACACACAGCATAAGATTGCTTTGTGACAGTGATCTAAAAAAAAAAAAAATCAGAAGAATATGAGAAGCAGGTAGATATAGAGCACCAGTGAGGACTCGAGTCTTCAGAGGATGGAATGCCCTTACACAGTGCGTTCCTTGATGACCGAGCTGATAACATTCAGGTCATCGCGGAAGCGTCGCACGGCCGAGCGCAGCATTTCAATCTCTGTGTCCGTCCATTTCGCTCTGTAGGACGCCATACATGACAAAGAGAAGGTTCCACTATCGCATGACACCATCTGGATCATCTTCTAGTCACAGCAGTACTTCATATCCTCTTCACCTTGACAGGACTGTATCCGCTGGGATCTTTCACAGTTAATAGATTAAACCTTAAATCCCAAACTAAAACCTAAAAATCAACTAGGCCCGTATCACAATTTACAGTGTAGTCATTCTAAATTATGACGGCTAGACGTTGTTAAGGACAAGCATCAGACGTTTAGCAAAGCAGATGCAATCTGTACTTATTTGTGTGTGAGCCGCCTCATTCCCGCACCCCGCCAGACTGGAGTTGGCAACAGGGTTCAGCTGCATGGTCAGTTCTCCCAGTTTGGTGAATGCAGTCCCCACTGCTGAAAAGATTTCTCCCACCTGCAGGATGAGAGCAAGGAGCCAGTGAGAGCGGGGAAGAAAAAAAGATATAAAGTGTATATCACAATTGTGTCATACAATTCTTACAGCCCAGATGTACCACCTTATACAAAGGAGGAGTCTCACACAAACAAAAACTGATATAACAGGGAAAAGCAGATCCCTGGACCGTTTCTTCATTGATCGAAACTTACGATGGGACAATCAAAAGCACGTGATTAAAGATGCCAGTCAAAATCTGAAGGCTGGTAGGCCAGGTGCCCTGTCACATACTATAAATCTAAAGGCAAATAAACTGTGTTGCTACACTGAATTGTAATAATAATTTTAAAGTAGGATTACAATAACAACGATGTTATTAGCTCAATCTTAGCTAACACAGATTTTGCCCAAAGTAACCGTTAAACACCTTGTTAGCCACTTCAGGAAAATCAAACTGATCAAAGGGTAACTAGCGGAGCAGTTTCGGACATCTGTTCAGGTCAGCAGTCCGTGCCTCACAAATTGCGTACACGTTTGTAATTTAGTAAAAAAAAAAAAAAAAAAACAGCACAACTGGTGACCCACGCCTACAGGCCTTTTTACAGGTAAGTCAATAAACGGCCACTGAAGTGATCTGTGCAAAGTGTTTTCTTCAGTAACTTTATAAATATTTTCCTTAACATGAGTCACTAAAATTGTTTATTCACTAAAATGCCTACATTTTACTACAATTCAGACACCGATTATCTGAAATGGTAACTTTTTCTATTACAATACCGCCACGACGTGGCATAATGACTCGAGACCTAGTAATATCAATCATAAAGTCTCGATACATTATGCCACGTCGTGGCGGTATTGTAATTGTTTTTGTTAGGGTAACCGTCACGGTTTTATGTTAAGGTTCATTATGCCATGTTCACTCAGAAAGAACACGAAGACTCAAAAAAGGAAGATTACTGGTTGTTTAAGGATTGCTTTGGACGGAAAAAACACAAATTAAAGTTAGTAGCTTTCCACGCTGTGATACTAAAGTTATGCAAACGGAGAAAAAATAAATAACGATTCTGTAGTAGAAATACGAGTGTTATACATGGTCACCAGAAAAAAATACAATAAAAAATTTGAAACTAATAACTCATTTTGACCCAAACATTCAGGCTGGAAGACAACTTGAAAAACGCATGTTTTTTTTTTTAATGTTGCCTTACCTTGGCAGAAGCCGAAGTCATTTTTCCGCTGATCAAAATATATATTGTAATAGAGCTAATACACTACGTAGCTGAGAAATCAGAAACACTATGTGAGATAGGCCTCGTGCTTGTCTGAATGGTTTAAAAACGAGTGGCTTTATTTACATTATCTTAGCTAGCCCTAACACTCGGACTGTCACCAGTTTATAAATACGTTGCTGCCTGACTTCTAGTGTACCCCATTTTAATAATCTGCACAGGAGAGGCGACTGAAGAAATTTAGATCAGTGCCGTAGCGCGCAAACGGAAACCCCATCGCCAAGCAGCTAGCAGCGCCCATTGGGCCGAAATGCACCAGCTCGGCTCCCGATTGGTGCATGCTTTGCGACGAGAGCCTCGTTTCATCACCGGTGGTAATTCTGTGCACATTCGGTTAATTATTTAATATTCGAATAATAACATACTTCGTTGGATTTGTATCCCGATTAGGTTGTACCTCTAATATGCCTTGGCCCTGACCCCCATTACTCTCTTAAGGATAAGCGGATGGCTGGCTTGATGGATGGTATTTTTCTTGCCTTACCTTTTTTTTTTTTTTTAAACCGTTTTACGTTTGTATTTTTCTTATATGACACTTACGATAGGGAGATTCATTTCATTGTCTACCGCTGTTTGCTGTACTGATGTGGATTATAAATATAATATGTGGATTATAAATATTGATTCGATTTGATAGTAACATCAACACTGTTGTTAGGATACAGGGTTTTCTTTATATCAGTGTTATTTTGAATTTCCTAGATATTTTATGTATGTACGTTAAAATATTTTAATGTGTCACTTTAGGTGTCCTGATAAGAATATAAAAATGGAAATAACCCACCTCCAGTTTGCTGGTGTACTTCATCTACTACTTAAAAATCATATTATTTTGCAGTTGTGGTAAAACTGCTTTAAAGAGATCATGAAAATAATCAGTTTGAGCCTAGAAAGATGATGGATTTTAAAATGGCCCGCGCTGTCATCGATTGCTTACATGACTGGACAGCAAAGTTGGTGAAAGTGAGGACTACATTAAGTTACAACGCCACCGACAGCTCTGACTACTGTATCTGGTGTATGACTACAGGGCGTTTTCCCCGTGGTCCGACAAAATTTGCCTCGGGGGGACTGGCCAGTCGGCAAAATGTATTGTCTCACTTTTGATTGGCAAAAAATATCAGAGAACCCCCAGTTCAATAAAATTGATTGTGTATGACTTTCTATTGGGCAAAATTTACCGTGGGAGACCCCAAAGCCCGGGGTCAAATATTAATCCCAGTCATGACCCTGGTGTCGATATGGCTGGTTAAGGTGGTCGGATAGGCGAATCCGTGTCTCTGAAGTAGTCAAGTATGAGCGGGAAGTGGTAGATAAAGTTTACTGGAAATGGGAATAAATGTGTTAATATACCGATTTGTGCTCCACTTTGGGTGTTAACAGTAGGCTACTAATACTGAAGTGAGAAGTGGAAACTGGGTCAAGAAGCATTCTCTGTAAATTCAAAATCAGTTCCCCTTCATTTTCCACGTTTTTTTTTTCATAAATTAGCCTAATTATTCCATTAAGTGTTGCTGGGGATCTCCTTAGACCAATTTAAACATTCTAATCGAGCTCGCTCCTCTCATAGATTAGGATTTCAATAACAGAGTGAACAGTTAGACACGGATATTATTATTGTTTTCAGTGAATAAATACTTTGTAGTTCGCTCAGTTACTCTAGTTCTCTACTTCTGACGCATGCTCCTTGAATATTTTTGCTCCCGAGGGGGCGGTTCCCATTCATGTTTACTATGATGAAACAGAACGTATTTATTAAATAGTTTACCTTGTATATTTTTCCAACACACATTTTTTATTGATATATATAGTAATTATACTTAAAGTTAATTAAATAATATTTACAACACTGATCTGACTTGTTAAGGTGTCTATCATTGTACCAAAGGGTTGTGAACCATATGATGTGACCGAACATGGTCACTGTCAAATGAACAATAAATCAAAAAAATGACTGAGGATTTAATTTATACTAGAGCTTCATTCAAATGGAATACAGTAATCGCAAACAGTAAGTGTATTAATGGTAGCGTGGCCGAGCGGTCTAAGGCGCTGGATTAAGGCTCCAGTCTCTTCGGGGGCGTGGGTTCGAATCCCACCGCTGCCATGTGTTTTGTAACTTATGTTTCATTTAAAGTTTGAAGTAAATTGAAATAATTGTCTACGTCCATGACTGGATGGCCTCTGGTTCAGATATCACTGTTGGTCAAAGGTTCTTGTCCGGCAGGGATTGATTGTATAGATGACCACCTTGGGCATAAACTTCTTAGTTTATGTCAATTTGCCTCACACAGGAAATGCCAGAGTTAATGTTTACCTAGGCCACCACATTGAATGGTGCCAGTGCTGCCCTTAACCTCAGAAGTCTACTCCAGAGATGCCCAATAAATGGCTGACCCTGCAATCTGGCAGGACTGAAGTTTAAGTCTCTGCTCTGTGTGTGGAGTTTGCATGTTCTCCTCATGTCATTGTGAGATTTCCTCCAGGTGCTCTAGTTTCTCCACACAGTCCAAAAATAATAATTGGCGTTACTAATGGTATGTGTGCCCTGTGATGGGTTGGTGCCCCGTCCTAGGTTATTTCCTGCCTTGCAATTGTAGCTTCTGAGAAAGTCTCTGTTGTAGGTACTCTGGCCTAAATATACATGACCCTGAATAAGACTAGTAAGCACAGATAATGGCTAGATAATAAACACTACATTTAAACATATGAGGCCAGAGAGTGCATTGTTGTATGAAATAATTGTTTTAATTATCTGCATGTGCTTCAATGGATAGTGCCTTAGTCTCACTCCTCATCTGAAATACAGTCATTTGGAAGCTGGATAGCTCATTTGGGACACCTGGCCATTACATCTACAGGAACTTTTATGACATTCCATTCTAAATCCATAGGCATCAATATGGAGTTGGTCCCCCCTTTGCAGCTATAACAGCTGCCACTCTTCTGGGATGGCTTTCTACATTTTGGAGTGAGTGTGCCTGCAGGATTTTTTCCATTCATCTAGAAAGGCATTTGTAAAGTCAGGCACTGGTACTGGATGTGAAGGCCTGGCTTGCAATCTCCATCCTAGTTCATCCCAAAGGTGTTTGATATGGCTGAGGTCAGGGGTCAGTGCAGGCCGGTCAAATTCTTCCACACCAAACTGATCCAACCATGTCTTTATGGACCTTGTTTTGTGCACTGGGACACTGTCAGGCTGAAACAGAAGCGAGCCTTTTCCCCAAACTGTTCCCACGAAGTTGGAAGCATAGGATCGCCCAAAATGTCGACATGCTGAACCATTAAGAGTTCCCTTCACTGAAACTAAGGGGCCAAACCCAACCCCTGAGAAACAACCCCATACCATTATCCCTCCTACACCAAACTTTACACTTGGTAGAATGCAGTCAGGCAGGTAACGTTCTCCTGACATCTGCCAAACCCAGACTTATCCATCAAACTGGCAGACAAAGTAGTCTGATATTTGGAAATGATATATATGGTGCAATATATTTTCCCAGTGTGGAAATGGACTTGTGGACCAGCAAATTTTATTGTGGGGAGACACTTGGCAAGGTTTAATATGGAGGACTCCCTGCCCCCCACATCTTTTAATAGGCAAAATTGATCACGAGCAACTCCAAAGTCCAGGGCCAAATATTAATTTCAGTCCAGCCTTGGCCCTAGCTGTCCTCTTTAAGGAACAATGGTTGTGTATACAGTGGTGTGTATAGTATGAGAGATAAGAACCGAACCTCTAACAGAGGACAAAAATGAATTGCTGAATCATAGGTGTGTGTGGGTGTGAGTATACCTTACATTGCGGGGACCAAATGTGATAAAGTGTGATACAAACCTGTTATTTTGACATTGTAGAGACCATTTTTTCATGGGAAAATTCAATTTAATAAAAGTTTGTGACTGTAATCAAATTTGCCAAAATACTTGGGTCGTTCATGACCAAATCATTATTTTTCAACAAACCTTTTAGATTAATGAACTGGGGCCTGTATCACAAAGCAGAATTTCTTGCTTAGTTGGATTTAAGGTACTCTGGCGTAAATATACGTGAACAAAAAGATAAAGTTAATATAAACAGGGGTTCCTTAAATCCGACAAGACAAGATCTAGCACTGTATACATACACCAGGTGCATAGCTAGAAATTGTGAACCCCTGACAAAATGTGACCACATTTTGATGGTGCCTGGTGGTTCCTTTATGATAGACGATATAATTTCAGGCCCTGTAAAGCGTCAGCCCCCCTGAATCTCCCAGAATATCTATGCCCCTCTGACACCTCTGCTCACCACTGCTTGTATCATATTCTGTTGAAGGCCTGTTTTGTTTCTAAGACAGGTTTGATCTACAAATACAATACAGTACAATAGCGCCCTCTTCCTGTCATAAGTGGGATACCACAGCGTACTTCCTGGAATATCCCAAACTGGAATTTGGACATTCCATATTTTATGTTAATAATTTAACCAACATGTTTTCTTAATGGTTTTGAATACATCTATGCTGTTTTCATGGACACCGAGGATAAATGAAATGAGCAGGATCAGGCAATGTCCAAGCAGCTAAATTTTTCACTTTTTGTTTTGGTATGTTTGTGAATTTTTTGGGGTGATGTTGTTTACTGCTACAGAACCACACATATGACATACTAATAAATCTATTTGCAAAACTAATTTATTGGAAAATACCTTAACAATAATAAGAGTCTTTAAATGACATAAAAAGTAGAATAGAAAAAGTATAATTTACAATCACATAGCTATTAACAGCGCTGTGTGCATCCCATCATAAACTGAATCATTCAGCTAAGCATTATGTTCTCATAATGATCCAGTTGACAACCAAAATTCCAGGATGTTTCCTTGCTCCTGTTGCAGTGTGCTGCTTGAACCAGGATACACTAGTACCAAAGAAGGCAGATTAATCACTAACTTACTGCCCATTTGATTCTCAAGCATTCATTGATTAATAAACCTGCATCTGAATATGTGCACTGTTATTCATCTATAAGATTAATTATACATGTATATGTACTGTAAATTCAGCATGACTGCTACATGTTGACAAATTATGATAAATATTCCACAAATAGCGGTTTGAAGACGGAAAGATGGATGATTAAAGTTACAGTCCACGGCCAATTAATGAATAAAGTTAAAAGCTGAAATGCAAATCGGCACATCCCATCTCCTGCTACCTAAATTTGGTGCCTGTGATCTATATGGTGATGCTGTTCTCTATTCGACTCGGGCACAGGAGAAGGTACGGCAGCTCCAAACCCTCATTCCTGCTCTCTATCTGGATCTCCACATCCTGAAGATCTCGCTGCAGCTTGTTGATCAGCTCCAGAGCTTGAGGTTCTGTGAAATATTGTTCTGTGTATTGCGCCATAGGGATCTGAAAGAGTATGTGTGTGTGTGTGTGT
>JABFEA020000002.1:12800685-12823272 GCA_019775915.2 Cyphomyrus plagiostoma | reverse complement strand
ACACACACACACACACACACACACACACACACACACACACACACACACACACACACACACACACACACACACACTTCAGTCAAGAGTTGAAGCTTTGCTTTTCCCATGTTGTACAGGTGTGAGCTTCAAGTATGGGATTCTGAGAAATTCATGGAAACCTGTTGTGCAGAATCCACATGGTCATGTTTTTTCCCCCATAAATCTTTCCCATTTTTCCTCACCTACGCAGTACTAGATATTTAAAAAAGAAATACATGCAGAGGTTTCTATGGCAAACACCTGCACTACCTGTATGCACATACGTACGTAACGTGCAGAGCCCACATGGTCATATTTTTTCCTCCTATAAATCATTCCAGTTTTTCCTCACCTAAGCAATAATGGATATAACCACCAATGGTAAATGGACTGCATTTATATAGCGCTTTTGTACTCTTCCGAGCACTCAAAGCGCTTTACAATTTATGCCTCACATTCACCCATCCATACACACAATCACACACCAGTGGCGGAGGCTTCCATACAAGGCGCCAACCTGCACACCGGGAGCAATTTGGGGTTCAGTGTCTTGCTCAAGGACACTTTGATGAGGTCAGGAGGAAGCAGGGCTTGAACCGGCAACCCTCTGGTTGCCGAACGGTTGTACTGCCCTCTGCACCACCATCTTCTTCCACCACATACAAAGGTTTCTATGACAAAAATCGGTATGTACATACATATCTATACTCCATGCTGCCAATAGCGAGATCCAATTGCAAATATATACGACCCAACAATAAATTACATGGCGACGTCGTGACTCAGAGCGAGGCAATGCAATCTCATGACTCTTGGGGCTGGGAATTCAAAATCTACTTTGCACGTTCTCCCTGCGCTGCAAAAGTTCCTGCCAGAGACGTCAGCAGTGTGGTCCAAAGACACACATTTAGGCTCCGACGTCTCTAATGCCCATGTGCATGTCTGAGAGCATGTGTGTGGACCAGCCTCATTCCATGTTCTGCCGGGTTAAGCAGCTGCAGGATGACAGGATTTCATGGATATACTGGGTAACCGAACGAACGTTCAGGATTTGTTGCAGACATTTTCTGATTTTGTTCAGCCTGACAGCAGGGCTACAGGATGTCACGGCATGTTGGGCCCAAGCCATTATGGTTCTGGTTTCTGCTAAGCTCTTCATCAGTCAGCCCTGATTAAGCTCTGGGCTGAAGTAACTGTTTGGAAAGCCAATAACACTGAAAGCATTAGACCGAAGATGTCATTTTAATTTGTAGTAAACAAAACATAGGAGCTGATAAATACAGTAAAAACAGCAAGATTTTTTTTAAAAAAAGCACACTTTCAAAAATACAGGCATACGGATTTTCCTCCATCCACCCATCCTGCTTATTCAGTATAGGGTCACAGGAAAGGCCTGGAGCCTAATCCAGGAAGCACAGGGCAGAAGGTAGAGAACATCCTGGATGGCAAGACCCTCACAGGGGTGTGAAATGCATACAGAGAAAATCAAGTTACAGACCCAACCATTTTCCTAACCAGCTTGTCCAACATAGGGTTGCGGGACCCTATTGTGGAAGCCAGGAGCACAAGGCAGGAATTAACCCAGAGCAGGGCGTCACCCTATGGCATGGACAGACGTACGGGGACACGGACACGGACGGACACACACACACACACACTCTTTGGCGACTTCAATTCAACTGGCAATTTCTTGGACTGTGGTGGAAAAGCAGAAAACTGAGGAAACCTCATGAGAACATAGGGAGAAGATGCAAAGCAGCAGACAGGCAGAGCCGCGCAGAGACTCGAATCCTGGTGAGGGAAAGGCGCTAACCAGCGTGCCACCATGCTAGGGCTGGACAATTTATCGATTTCAAATCAAAATCGCGATTTGAAACAACGCGATTAGCAAATCGCAAATATTACGATTTAGGATATACATTATACAGCACGTCGGACCCAGGGTTTAAAACTGTTGTGACAGTCATTCTCACCAATCACAAGCGCCGTGCTTCTCGCGTGCCAGTCATGCGCACCAATCACAAGCGGCCAAAGAAGGCGTATAGGCCCACAAACAGCAAACACGTGAAACCTAAGGAAAATGTTACATAGGCGGTGCAGAAAAATACTGATTCCGCTACTGAGCTAAGTGAATCGCCTTCCTATTTCCAGAAAGGTCCTATCAATAGAACCGGCAAGCTCCTTTTAAACACCAGCTGCAATATACTTCAGTGTATCATACCTGTGGTTTTTGTTAATAGGCAATAGCATTAGCATACCGCTAACCCATCAAAACAACAAAGAGACAGTCAGTAATTCTCACAGCAGCGGAGTCAGTGACCTCCAAAAAAGCTGTAAAACCCACATTACAGTGATGTTTATGTCATAAGTTTTTGGGCTTACTAAATTTAAGTGTTTTCAAAGATTAATCCCACAATTAACAGTAATAAAAGTCTTGCTTTAACATAAATACTAAAAGAAAAGATGGCTTTAATCGCTATTACAGTTGGGTATGGACATGCGGTCTTATTTAGAAAACATACAGAAAGAGACGCATATATAATGTTTAACCATTCGTTTTGTATTTGTCTGAGTAACAAAGCAAAGGAATGATAAGCTGTTTCAGTCAAAAACTGCATTTTACTTCTCATTTAAAATAAAATTCAGGGTTGGCAGCTTTCATCAGCTGCATGGAATGAAATTTTCTGTTCTCAGTTCTGCACACACATTTACATGTATGTAAGTTTTATTACCCTGTAAATAGTCTGAAGGGCTTGCAAACTGCCGTAACGTTTGTGATGCAGCTAATTTTAAGTTCAGAATGGAATATAAGATTTGCCATAAGATTTCTTGCGTGACAGTCTGAAAGAGTTTGCAACCATGAACACGTACGTAAATTTTTGTTTCGCCTGAATTGATTTGTACAGAAAATAATCGTATACAGTTGTTAAAAAGCGGAAACTTCGACCAACATGAAATCACCAATAGACAACTTCTATTTATTCAACATTTTATAAAATGCATACTACATTTAAAAATGTCCAGCTTTACGGTTTCAGGACAGAACAGCCACTCTGTTATGAACATTATGGTTTTTTTGAGTGCCATTGGTGTTAATAACAGCAGCTAACAACAATAGCACAAACAAAAGGGCTGCATACACCAAAGTAGTTGTTCTTGTTCATTGGCGTGAGAAAAGGTGATTCTAGTATTATTAGGAGGGTAATAAGCCATTTTTCTTTTTTCCTGCAACTGTTTGCATTATTACTTAACTTGACACATCACATCTCTAAATTCCCATCCTTGCATTAGAATATAGAGCAGTTAATACTGATGGTATCTCATGCTGCGTTATATGTTTTAAAATTACTACGCACTGAATATTGAACTGAAGCTTGACATAAAAAAAATAAATCACAAATCAAATCATGATCGTGCAGCCCTATGCTGCACCAAAGCACAGACTCGTTAAAAAGTACTATGAGGAAAAAAAATATCAGCACAAACCCAATGCAAACACCACACAGAGCCAGGTGTGGCCCCAGTGCTATTCTGATTAGGCTCCGGACCCCCGTGACCCAGAAATGAACACGCAGAACAATGAATGAATGGCTTAAATTATGCAAATCCATTCAGTGAACAGATAGCCTGAACTAACGGAACAAAAGCTCAATGGGTACTAACAGACACGCGCCCATTATCCTTGCCCAGTCCGGAATCTCCCACCTCTCATTAGATGCCGCCCTAAGCAAAGCAGCATTTCGTTTATTTCTGCAGCTTGAACAGTGCTTCAAATTCTCAATAAGACATTTATTACAATTAAGTAGGAGGGGTGGATTGCTGGAGCACTCCGTAATGAAGCCGATCAAACCAGTTATAATTTACATAGTCTGGCAGGAAGAAATGGCCAGTCAGCACAAACTGCATGACTACTTTAGGGGGAAGCATGCCAGCCTGAGGGACAGCTCACCTGTATGACCTGCTGCAGTGACCGCAGCCAGGAGAGGCAGTGCTGCTGGAACACATCACTGGAGCTGTCCTTCACCAGCACTGCCAGTAAGCACAGGCCCTCAAACCTGTCACACGCACAGAAACACACAACCATTGAAGGTTATATTTGTCGCCAATTCCCAAGCAAATAGAAAACTGAAAATGTACTCGAACGCACTAAACAGTAATAAGCAAAAAAAAAAAAAAAAAGGGTGAAAAAGAAGTGAAGCACTGGATGACCAATTATTCTCTTATTCACAGGAGTGTCACTGGAG
This sequence comes from Cyphomyrus plagiostoma, assembly GCA_019775915.2. NCBI lineage: Eukaryota > Metazoa > Chordata > Actinopteri > Osteoglossiformes > Mormyridae > Cyphomyrus > Cyphomyrus plagiostoma. The sequence continues at coordinate 12,819,010 of JABFEA020000002.1, read as the reverse complement.
ATTTATGAAGGGGGGATGAGCCTTTAGTAGGGGGATCTCATCTTAATGAAAATTAAGAACACCATTTAAATTAATTAATAAGGGGGGCTGAAGCAGCCCAGCGACACCCTTACTTTCTCTAAACATCAAGACAATAAAGTAGGCAGGACATCAATAACGGCAGTTTATCTGAAATCAAACAACTTGAGATCCTACAAGACAACACTGACAAAAGCTATAGAATTATGACAGACTATAGATGATTTAGGACATTTTTTAGAGGAAAAACAAACTATCCAAAGGAGTTAAGTATCATTCAGTCTAATACATACTGTTACTTAGGTTGGCACACACTCTGTTTACAGGCAAAAATCTAACCTGGTTTTGCTTGAGCCCAGTCGGCCATTGCTGAGCCCAATAAGTCCGCCAACTGCTGCTGAATTCTTAAACAGACAAAAAACATATATAAAACATACAGTATCATGAGAACTTAAACGAATATATGTGTGCACGGTATACATGCAACCTAGTGAAATACTGCAAATAACGATTAAAAACGGTATAAATTTCTTAGTGATATACATATTTTAAAATACTGTTAAGTGAGGGAAAACTAAAATTTCCAACTACGTCGAGAATACCTATCTTAGTTCACGGACTTACTACATAGCAAGGTAACGGCATCAAAACTCATTACTATAAATTGTGCAAACTATCAAAATAATAGTACAACATTACCAAGGAACGTTGAATAGAAACAAAAGGGCACGAACTCTTTACGAACAACCATACATATCTGCAAATAAAGGGCAGAAACTAGCTCTCAGAAGAATCAATATCCAGATAAAAAAAAAAATCACAAAGACAACACACCACCCCACGGAGCCAAGAAAAATGGAGCGCAACAATTACAGCATATTAAATGATGATACCTGTGATGCGACCACGCCATGCTCCCGGTAGTTTGCCAAAAGAACTGGCAGGTACTCCGGCCGTTCTTCCTTCAAAACGGACACCAACCCCTCGGTCAGCCGCATATTAGTTGAAACATGCAGCCAAACCGCAGTGGCCATGTTTCCACTTTGCCTTGCTGTTACGTATAAATTCCTCGACGCAGAGAAACGTCACTAACTTGCGACCGTCGGTAACCACGGGGGGCCCACTTACGTACGTGCACGTCTTTTTCCTGTATCATATACTTATTCATATACGGCATCAGCCTCAGTCAGATGAAGAGCCAATATGGTACCCTGTTCGTAGGTTTATTTTTAATCAAAATGCCACACCCGTTTAAAAACGGAGGATGTGGTTAACACTTCTTCTAAGCACGGTATCGGCTACAACGTATTTATAACTTATTATTATAAATTTTGATTATCTGGTACCACTTTTCAAGTGTGTGGTTACCTTTTGGACATCTTTTTTTACCTCATGGTATGGTAGTGATTACTAACAACTAAGGTAATAAGTATCTTCTATGTCAGTCTAAGCTATATAATTACTACATTAGGTGTATTTAGTATCATGTCATGAATATCCAACAAAAAGATAGGCCATTATAGTAACAGCTCTTTAGGTTTAATTCTAACAAAACTGCATTTGAATATTCATGAACAATTTTTATTTAGTAGAAACATAAACAGTTCATGAAACATGCACCAGAGTGTATATCCATCCATTTAGATTCAACATTGGCAACATTTCTCAGTGATGAAAAAGCTGATTCAGCACTGTTGAACTTCCATAGTCAAAAAACATCAAGTCTCTCTTGGGGTTTGAGGATTGGCCATTGTGCTTCCCACAGCAGTGTTACCAGCATTTCAAAGAACTCCCACTGACATGCACTCTGAACACTGAACGGGACTGCATTCAAAGCTATCGCACAGTCCCGCTTTCCATTAAAAATGTTGCAATGAAATACTCCACATTTTCTCAAAACAAATGTAAATGGGGGAAATGCCTTTGGCAGTTATAGTTCGTCTGAGTTGTGACGTATCTCTCACGTCTGTGGATCCAGCAGAACCTCGCAGGTCCGGCCCAGCTCCCCAAGCTTGATGCGAGCATATTCAGCACGGTTTAGCGCCATCTGGCAGTCCTTGCGTGCAGAATATGTAGAGCCTTCATGCGGCTGTCCAGTGGCCACCTGAGGGAGGGGTTAGCGCTTGAATGATTATACCTCTTAATTATAGACACAACTTTCTCTAGAATCTCCTTTCATTTGCCTGTCAAATTCTTGACTTTGGGACAACGAGTGTTCCATGTTAGATGTTTTCCATGGATGAATAGTTGCTTGTGTATCACAGTTTAAATGTCACTGGTCTACTGTCAGAAGTAGACAAATGTTCAGGAAGCACAGCAGGCTAAATCTACAGGAAATTTTAAATGGAAAATTAACTCATTTGCAAGCACACTGTGTAAGGAAGGAAGGAAGGACAGAACAGGAAGGAAGAAACCAGCACTGGAATCTATGATATGGCTTAAGTTCTGATTGTTAGGAATACAACAAAGAGTAGGGGATATAAAACCTGTGTTTGCCTGTAAGTTTGACCCGGATGCAGTGTTATATCTGTGTGAGAGTGAGGGCACACCTACCTGCGTCAGATAGCGGATTTGAGAGCTAAGCTCACTTTCAACCCTGTTGACAGCACTAGTGAACTGAGCAAGTTGGCGGTCAAGTAGACTAGCATTGTGCTTCTCCTTGGACAGCTCCAGTATAATATTTCCTAACAACACATATTGCACAGAAAAAAAATGTTCTACTGCACTTTGTTAAAAACAGGGGAAAACGTTGTTACACTGTGCTTTCGTAAACTGCCACTTAGTAATAAGGAAATAAATATTTTTCAAGCACCACTGCTTTCCTTCATCTCTCGAATCTCGTCAACATTTCAACAACGGTGTGCTGCATTGAACAGCTAAACGTTTTTCTTTTATTCAGTAATATATTTCTCTAACATTTTTTTATTTAGGTGCCACCTCTGCAATATATCAACATACGAACGGAATTAACGAGAATCCTTGTTTACTGACCGGCACATTGCAAAATAACCGCAATCTCCTTCTCCACGTCTTCCAGTGCTCGCAATCTGTCGTTCGCCATGCTTAAGCTCTCACTGCTTCCACTACAAAGAACAAGTCAGTCATTTGACCCAAGAACTAATATATGCCTATTAAATTCACGGATGGCTAAAAAGAACGACTATAACAACAGGTAAACTACAAAATACATATTGATTTACCTCCATAAAATCAATAAGTAAAGTAATAGCTGGGCAAAATGTCGACGCAAAGATTAATATTTTCATATACACTGCCATAGAAAGTCAGATATCAAACTAAGCTATGACGTTAATGTAGTGAAAAGTACGAGCTAAATAAATCTTAGTAAGCTAAATTGTGTAGCTAATCTAGTAGGTAACACCAAACAAATTACTCTCATATTATAAGATATTCTCAATTTTAGCGCAGTTCAAGATAATTTATAATTTGTACACACCTTTCGAGCTTTCAGACTCTTCTACAGCTTTCAGTGTCATGAAAAACGAAACAATGACTCGTACGGAAGCCGTAGAGGGACATAAATGATTATATCGATCGCAATCGCGGATGTTGAACATTGAACGGCGAAGATTAGGGTAGCGACACAGGAAATGGGCACTTAAAAGGTGAGAGATATTCAATAAAGACGTATCAAATTGGAGGTCCATTGCCCAGGAGCCTATTCTTGTATATATGACGCACAATTAACTATTCATCCTGGACAGTCCATTACAGTAACAATTGTACGTATTTATTAAGGGTATAAATCATCCAAACAGCGTGTATCTGGGGTTTTTTGGCAACTAAAAATCTATGTGTGAGCATTGGCGCAGGAAGATATTTTGAGCTCAGGGTGCCGACTTTAAGGAAGTTATTTTGTGGCAACAACTAACAACGGTAGTCTTTTTTTGAGAAATAACCATAAAGCAGACTTTGAGACACAGTGAAAGTAACATGACAGTATGTTTTTCTTTGACAAAAACAGTCAGCAATAGTATGCCTCCCGACATTATTAACCATCAACAACCAGAGGGATGCTCAACACTACTGTGAGAGATAATAATTAGTAAAACTAATGATCATTGGATTAGCGTAAGGTAATAAGACACATTTTCTCATCTGATATCTGAGAATAGCATGACTGTAGAGGGTTCGAGAGGAAGTTTAATTTGTTGCATCGTGCCTCTACTGGTTTACTTAAAAAACTTACAGAACACTTCTTCCCACATAAATGTAATAATTTAGTGGATTAAAAGGCTATAGAAATTGCACCAAATCGTTATCCAGAAAAATGCTTCTGGTAGCTTTTCACTCCTCTTTGATCTTTAGTCTGTAGTGGACCTACCTCCTCCCAGGCCAACCAGGTTGGGATTTGCTATAGTTGTCTCATGTGCTTGTGTTGAGTACAATCTCAAAGAGGTGCACAAAATTGACAAAAGCAATCACATCATATACACACACAGATATATTCCACAGGCTGAATTAAGGAACACAAATTTAGCTACTGAAGAAATATACAACTACAGCTGACAAATATCGGTGCCCTTCATTGTTGACTCCACCAAGACGAGGCCAGGCAATGGTGTACACAGAACAGTTTAATGCAGATGGAAGGCACTTGTAGATTATAGTAATTGAGTCCCTGGTTTTTAAATTTTTTAGCAATGGCACTAATTGCACCAATGGGGGATAAATTGTTTTCCATTTTATGGCTAGAGAGATTTGTTCCTACTGCCAACTATGACATGACATGCAGACTGACAGCCTTGAAAAGATGGCAGGTGTGAGCAGCGATTTTCAGCCTCTAGCCCTTTGGAGTGAAATCTTACATAAGAAGTTTTTCCTTTCTTTACAACTGCCATCAGATGATGGACCAGATATCAGCTACTAAAGTTTCATTTCTATCATCACTCAAGGGTACAAAGCCGAACTTTTCTCACCTTATTTCATCTTTACGACTAAATGATATGGGAAAAAAAAAAAATCCATCCGACTGTCTTATACAACTTATCAAGGCAGGGCTGAAGTGAATTTGGAGTCTCTTAGGATGCATAGGGCATGAAGCAGAGCACATGCTGATCAGTATGTAGCAGAGTCCTTCACAGGGCACACATATGTGCGGGCACACACATATACAAATAAAGAGTAAAGGGCAATTCAGAGTGTCTTCCATTCAGTTGTAAACCCACAGGGGAGCAACTTATGTAGATCTCACATAAGTGGTGTTAGGTCAAGGTTTTTTTGCATATACACTGGTGGTAAAAAATGCAGGAACACACCTCACAAGTAAGAGCACACAAAATTAAACACAGACAATTTTGTACGTTAAGATTTTTTCTTTAGACATTTTCTAAAATGCAGTACAAAATAAGGAGGCGACATAAATTTTCCCATGTTTGTCGTTTTTAAAAAACTACTTTTTCCATTTTTGTTCATATTCTTTGACTAAAATAACATATTGCTTTTACAGTTTCTTGGTTTTCTTAATATCAATATAGTTTCTAATTATACTTTATCAGTGATTAAATTACCAGGTAGTAGTTAGATTTCTTTTCCCCCCTCTCTCCTTACTCGGGTTTAGTAGTAGTAACTTAAGTTATTCCCCTGAATAAAATAAAATCAGATGAGTTTTACAAAGTGACAGGATTGCTTGTGTCTTCTTAGCAGTTGAGGCTGACAAGTACAAAGATTTACAAAAACAAGCTGAAATGGTTTACAGACAAAATGAGTCAAAACTGCAACCCGATCAAAAGCCCAAAATGTCCGCGCTTTTAGTCAGGAAATCATCCCCCATCACCAGCCATATAACGTTGCAACACAGTGGGAACACTGTACAGTATCGCTGGAGCAGCGAGCAGATGTGGTGCGGGCTGGCATATAAGTTTGCACACATGTACAGCTAACGTGCATACCGCATATGGACATGAACAAAGACGTCAAATGCTGTTAAAACAGCAGACAGTTCTGTTGGGTTACATCAGTGCATGTTTCCACAAAGCTTTATTAGCCGTCAAAGACACTTTCTCCATCATTCATAAAGCATTAACACCATCCAAGAGGTGAAACGCAACTGAGCATTGTTTTAATTTCCTTCTAAACAAATTGAGATGTTCAAAATGTGCCCGTGCTTTTGAACGAAAAAGATCCTGGACAGAGGATGATATTAAAGCTTTATAAATGTATAATTCTTTCAGAAAATGACAATATGATCACTGAACATGATGTGGTCAATTGTTTTGATTTGCAATTGATTTCAACTGTGTAAACCTGCTACGCCAAGTATTCTTAATGTTCAGCTTGGACACCATGTGAGTGACTAAACTCTTAGGTTGAGCCGAATTGAAGTTTAGTGAGTGTATTGTCATATTCATTTTAAATTCTTGCAATGACAGAAAACATAAAATGACGAAAATAAATTGAAAAACCGCGCCTTACAAGTTGATCACCCACGTATTTCATTGGCTAAAGTTTAACCAACCATATGGAAAATTAACCAAAACTGATTGACAGTAGCTTGCATGGTTTTGTCCTAACAGCTCCCTCAGGCACGATTAATTAAGTGGTCCGAAGTAAAAAAAAAAAAAAAAATCTTCTGGGGCATGAATTGCAGCCGATACCATTTTAGTAAACTGCTGGGGATTGATCAGTCCATGTCTTTCAAGAAAGGAGAATAAAAAGCTTCTTGTACTCTTCCTTACATCAAGATGATAACACCTGTACTTAGAGTTTCTGTGTGACACCCCACGCACACCTAGCCAGGGTCCCAGAATTCTGGCACCAGTGTGGTCTCCCCCCCACCCCCCAGAGGTAAGTCCCAGCAGGATGGACGGAGGTAGGAACCTGCTGGCTACTGCACTCTGCATGACGGCTGTGAGCTACACGGCACGCAATCTTAGACTGCAGGATTCCATACACAGAACTGGACTCTGCAGAGGTCAGACCAGCCTTACTTTAAACTTTAATAAAATACACTATCTGTGATCATACAGAAGGGATATTCAGGTTAGTTCATTCTATCTTTTAATAAAAAATAAAATTCTAAAAATTAAAAAAAATGGCACCTTTTGTACATCTCTGGTTGTTATAATAGTAATGTAATAAAATTAAAATACATAACAATGACAACAATAAAAGATCTATTTCCCCTCTAAGCTGAAACTTGCGCTCTATTCAGATCCGATTGTTTGCCATAAGATGCATAAGATCGTAAGAGTCAAATCTAAAAACTGCCTACAAAACCCTGAAATGAACCACCGACTGTACTTTTGCTTCCAGGCACCTGGGCGGCAACATGGAGCCCAAAGTCGGGAAGCACCTATACTCAAAACAACCCTCTCCCATCAAAATCCATCATATACAGATTTATTATACAGCAGCAACTACTCCTCACTCCTGCAAAAAAAAAAAAAAAAAAGTAAAAATAAAAACCATTTCATTAAGAGTCGTGAAGTGTGGTACAGTGATACACTCCAGGCTGACATGAGGGCAGGCTTAGAGTGCTACATCACTAACTTGAATGAACTGGATCGATTCTTACTGACGTAAGGGATGGGCTTCTGCTGATTCACTTGTGCATAAATTCACAGCCCTCGTCTCCTTACCCTTCTGCAGTGTCTGGATGCGGCTGTGGGAATAGCTTTGCTCGGTAGGTGCCAGATCTCATTGTGCATACAGGTGGTCTTTTCATCGGAGCCGTTAGCATATCACCGAGGGTCGATTGAAACGTCAAAGTAGAACTTGTATTAAAACGTCAGCCTTTCCTGGAGCTGCTTCTTTTTGGCAACGTCCCACCGCATCCAAATCAGGGTAAGAAAAGGAAAAACGACACAGCGTTGACATTCACGGCGCCACGGTCATTTGGGAAAAGCACAGAAACCTTGAAGCCCAACTGCGTGCGTGCGTGCGTGCGCCCGTTGCGCTCGTGTTTTGAAGTCCGCGCGGGATCTGGCATGTTGGCGACTGCCTCAACCCACGCGCCACCCAAGTATACAGACGTCCTGTGAAGTTACAGGGTAAAAGTGGTTGGTATAAAAATACGAGGACAATTTGTCGTTTTGCGGTCTCACACACGCTTGCTTTGATTATGTTGAGCTATTAAAAAAAAAAGAAGCAACTCTATACATTAAGTGAGCGGTAAGTAAGTACAGCAGGTACACAGCAGCTCACATTTGCCAGACTGCGACACCCGCAATGCAAAAACAGTGATTACATCAAAATGTGGTCTTGGAGTTAAGTTTATGTTAAGGTTAATGAGATAATGTGCAATAACATAAACTGAAAACTTGTATTCCACATTAGTGACTATGTAAAAAAAATAAAATAAAATAAAATAAATAAATCAACCCATGTTCTTACACTGGAGTAACATCATGCTTATGTAATGACATAGGTATAAATTTCCCACTTAATATGAAGCAGGACATAGAAAAACAAAATGAAAGATCATGATTTCATCTGACCCAATGGCCCCAGTGTTTTCACTTGCCAATAATGGTCTCATGACCCACATTGTTCCTCTCCATCCCTCTGACACGGTCATTGGTGCACAGACCGACCGATCGGCAAATGTTGTCACAGAAGCAAGAAGGGTTAGAGAGAGGAGAAGGAGCTTTAAAAAATAGACCACATCCGCTTTATCCCATTGGCCCACTGGTCTTGCCTATGTCTATACACCCCCCCCCACCCCACCCCCCTCCCCCACTGGCCCACTGCCCTGCAGGGGGAGGGACCCTCAGCAGAAGTGGTCATCCTCATCCTTGTCGTCCTTCATTCCTTTCAGCCGGAGGCGAGCGAAGTCCTCAAACACAAAGTCATCGTCCTGAGAGAAGTTGCTGAGAGAGAGAGAGAGAGAGAGAGAGAGAAAGATTATTATTGGTTGTGAAAACTAGGCAGCCCTGTGCAAACACAGGGTGGCGATGAGCCAGTTGTTGCAATGATACTCCTAATACAGTACAAGTCAAATGTCTGGACACACCTAGTGAAAATCAGTTCTTCAACAAGACAACAACCCCCAGGAATCCTCTAGATTATGTAGAAAGTATCATCTTGCGGACAAGGAAAGAGATGGAGTGCTGTGACAGGTGACCTGGCCCCAGTAATCCCCCCAATCTGAACCCTGCTGCTCTGGGATGAGCTGGATTGAAGAATAAGACTGAGCCAGCCAACTTGGGTCCAGAACTTCTGGAGTCTCCTTTAGGACTGTTGGAGAAGCATTCCAGGTGGCTACATCTGGAAGCTGGCTGAAGGAATGCCAGAAGTCAGCAGTGCTGTCATCGAAGCAAAAGGGGGATATTTTGAAGAGCCTAGAATATTAGATAATTCTGAAATGGGGAACATCTCATGGTTGTTGCAATATTTTTCATATATTACCTTCATTACTTTTATTAGAAGTTAACAGAAAATTTCAGAAAAATGCATTAAAAGCAGGTGTGTCCAGATTTTTAACTGGTACTGTACTTTGAAGATGATATCCATCCTATGACATATCATTAAAAGCTGGTTCATGAAGGCGAAGGGCACCACAGCCCAGATCAGCACCCTCACGACAGGCAGCAGTTGAGATCCAACATTCCAGACAACTGAGACCTCGGATACACCTCAGATTCAGACCCGACTTAAACTTCTCGGATCCACCTCATGATCCATAGCAACCAGTCCACGGTTACCTGAAGACCAGTCAAATACATTCGTCTTATGTTGTTTCAGTAAGGGCACTTCCATAAAGTACCAAAAGTATGGTACTTTTGTCTCGGTTTTCCACTGGCGTAAAAACTGGTACCGGTGCCTTTTATTTTCTTTCTCGCTGTATGCTGTGTGTATTTTGTGTTTCAGCGGCAGGCTATTTGCATACCCGAATCGACAGCAAATACATTTGTAAGTCCCACCCCAAAGTACCGAAGTACTCCAGCTGGTTTGGCACTTTCGGTACTGGTACTTGACCAGTCAATGGAAAAGCGAAAGTACCGAAAGTACCATACTTTGCACGGTGGAAAAGCGCCCTCAGAGACCTTCTACGAAATTAAAACTTCACTTTTGGTAAGCGAGCCTGTGTGTCTACATTATCAACTCCATTATCTAGTGATTTATACATCGTATACATTTTCTTTTGCATATGGCTGGGAATGGTATGGACGAACTTTGTGTAGCGGTGGAGTTGAGTAGTGGGAGAGGTCACACAGAAATGGAGGATGCTTACTTTGTCTCAAACTCTATCAGGTTGGTGTCCACTGGAGCGTCCTGCTCTGGCACAGCTGTAGGGAAAAAACAATGACCTAATTTCCTGTGAGCTGCTTTTGGTAGCGGTAAGATGTACTATAGCATGCTCATAGTCACAGCTCAAAGTCCACACATTTCTGCTGCCAGATACTGCTTTTTGCATCTACACACACTGGCGAGTACAGGCAGGAGAAGTCACCTACCTGACTGGGGCCTGGAGCTGGGCTGGTCTGTAGGTTTGGGGTGCATGAGGACGAAAGGCAGCTCCACAGACACATCGCTTGAGGGGCGACACGCAAATGTTAATCTGCAACTTCACTCACACGGAAACAGAAGGTGACTGTGGTTTTACACGCTCGCCCTGTCACAATATGGACTTTCTGGTGCAGTGCACCTTTTACACAGTGCTAAGTATGTATGTGAGATGATCAGTTACAGAAGCCTAGTCAGCAAACCATTTTGTGGGAATATTCATTTGCATGGCAAAAAACACAAAACATACGTGAAAACACTCTATGCACATTAATCTGTGGGCGTCTGGGAACAGTTTTGACTTTCAACACCAGACTGGACGGTCATCACACCATGATCTAATAGCATTCATAACCATCTGGGAGTTTAGCTCCATCAGAAGGGGGGGGCGGGGGGGCAATTACTACACTGATGAAAGTTGAGCCCAGAATCAATTTCTGGCAGAAGGCTTCTTGCGTTGCACTGCTCAGCTTTGCGGTGGAGGACTGTCGAACATATTTCATGTAAATGGTCGAGCTCTTTGAGAATGTTAAAAAATTTATTTATATTTCTAAATAAGGAGAAGCTAATATAAACACAAGGATAAGTACCATCGATTGTCTCTTGCTAAAAAGAAACTGCAAGCTAGCCTTGAATGCTGTAACCCCAATGCTCTTGACCCAAATAACTTCAGCGGTTTAGTTCATTTCAGCATAAACTGAAATGGGCACACACAAAAAAGCTTTCAGTCTGAAACTGTCAATTAACCTAACAAAACAATGAAAAACACTGATATAAAAACCTTGGCATTTGGTGTAAAATTCAGAATGTACACCATACTCAATGTGTTCATGAAGACTCACCCGCCACGGGACACGACCAACTTGACCTTGACCCGGTAAGATACCAGGATCCCCAGAACCTCCTTGTTGGACACATCTTTCACACTGTGGACGGTAGGCAAAGTCACATGGGCATCCAAGAGTGTCTACAGGGTACACTCTTTGGTTATAGCTAAACCATGAACCTGGGTAGTGGTTAGTTGGGTAATTATTACTGAATTGTTCTGGCTGGCTGGCTGCACAAATAATTAATTTCAGTTTCCTTCTGACCACATTTATGAGGACTCTGAACAATAGTGAAGAGGGTGTCACCAGATGGCTAGAAGACAGATCTTCAAATTCTCTTATTACACGGCTCTCTGGAATGCTTGATTCTGATTGGACAGTTAAAACATTTGCAGGTTCGTTCTTTTCAAATAATAACCGCTCCAAAGTAATAACGCATAGCCGGTATTACTTGTATGTTTAAAATCCCTAAATGTGGGACCACATTTACAATGTCACAGTTCACAAATTAATGGAAATGTGCAATTTAATACTTGTAAATAAATAAAATACATGCGTTATTATATATTCATATGTAGATGTTATAAATTGTCTTACTAACATTTGAATGTTACTCACGTGGTACTATATCGTTTCGCGGAAGGATAAAAATGTTCATTTAAAACAAATTCGCGTCGGGTCCTGATCACACTGTCGGAGCTTATTTCTGCGATAACTACCGGCTGCCTGTACATTATCCCTTACATGTATTGCTTCTAATGTAAGGTAACATCACTCTCTCAAGCCTCGTACTGTCAAACTCACATGGTGCTAGAGGCGAGATTGGTGTCCTCGTGTTTCAGCTTGCCGTCCAGGGCCAGGCCCCTCTTCTCACGGTTGTTGTTCAGCGTGGGGGTGAGGGTGTACACTTTGCAGAAGGTGGAACTGGGGGACACCTGGTCACTGTGAACGGCGGTACGAGAGAGAGACACACAGAAGCTAATATGTACACAAATGCCACAAATCCACAGGCACACATACAGCTTCCTGTCTCAGCATGAACGTTGTATTTTAAAAAAAGAATGGAAGGAACCTTTTTTTTTTTAAAAAAAATAATTACAAAACCCTTCCTGTTCTTCAGAGAGTGCGGAAGCGGGTATAAAGGAATCAAGCTACAGGAGGGATTCCAGGCTGACAAGGAAAAAAGCAACATAGGCAGGAACTGCAAGGAAGTATGGAAAGCCAAAGGGCCAAAACTCAGGGACAACTGCTCCTTGAGGGGGCAGGTATTTATGAATTACCAGGTATTTATACAGCCCAGGGATAGCGCTCAGAGCAAAGTCATTTTAAATGCAGCATGCCCAGTATATTGCAGGGAGGTTGTATATTAAACAGTACATTTGATGTTTGGGTTTCATTCAGTGTTTGGATACAAGCCTATGGATCAGTGTATGGGATTATTTGGAATATGACTTTATCAGTGGGAGTAATTGGGGTACTCCAACCTACCATTCTATAACCAGTGGTGCTGGAAAGATCTCTTGTGACATAGCAGAAGCAGAAGCCTGCGCCACTGACTAGTACAGATGATGGAAATTATGAAAGGGAGGGGCCCAATTGACTGGCCGACGGTGGCATAAAAATAGCTATAAAATTGAGGTAGCTTATTGGCTGAGCTAAAATGGTCATTGTAAATAGCTCTGTGCTTGGTACTGAATGGTAGCCATTAAAATCTGGGACGCAACCAATGTCTTTTTTTTTTTTTTTTAAAGGTGAGATGGACAGAAGGGGAGGACAGTTAGGAGGGGAGGGCACAGCCAAGGGACAGAGGAGGAGGAAGGAGCAGTGGAGACAGGATGAAGACTGAGGAGGACAGGAGGTACTCACTCTGCCTCAACCTGCGCCACAGGGCACTTGTACTGCGCAGTGCTGAACAGGCAGATGTCAGCGTACTGCCGCACTGGGGAGAGAGAGGGGGCAGGAGTTGGGTGCGGGTTACCAGGGCCGGGAATGCCACACACGCAAACACCTCCTGTCCATCTAAAGCCCACTGTCATTAGTACGGGGGCTCAGCCCTCAGACACACGCACACACTCCGAGCCAAAAATTAACCCGTGTGGAATTCACAAGTCAGAAAATTCAACCGCAACAGAAAAGGGGATGTGGAATCAGTAGACAGAGAGATAAACAGCCTTGCACAATCTTAAGAAAACAAGTAAAAAATTTGACATTTCACAACAGCATGTGTCAGACCCGAAATAATGCTTGTATGGCCGCTGGCAATATCCTGTATTTGAACATAGGGACTCAACGCAGAAATGCGACTTCGGTTTCTCTTTTCTCTCTCGCTCTCTCTTTTTATTTTTTAAACTTTTCTCCTGTCCGGCAGCTTCAGCAAGCAGAATCATGGTCCGAATGCGCTGCTGTGCCAAACATGTTTGCTTTACCACGGGAGGCTCTATAAACTCCGTAGATGCCGCTCGCATCCATCGATTTCTTATTTTATGTATTTATTTCATTTTTAGCACATGTAAAATATTGCAGTGGCTGAGCTGACCGAAGAGGGACAGATTAGGAGGGGGAAGAAAAAAGGAGGAAAAAAAAAAATTAACCCGATATGAATAAAGTGGAGAACACAATACACAATCTCCTATTTTCTGCAGCTGTAAAGGAGGGAAGAAAAAAAACAGGCAAAAGATCAACAGCATCTGAAAGAAATGCAGAAATGGATAAATTCATGAACACAAACAAAAATAAAGAATGAAGGAAGTAACACCACTATACAAACATAAAATTGTTGTGTGTGCTTGGAGGGGTGCGTGCAAGTATGTACTTGCATGCTCAACTGTGTAGGCGAGATTTGCACGTTGTGCGTGCGTACGTTCAGCACGGAACGTACTAAATAGTGAGGGTGGGAGGCTGCAACCACACGCCCAAGAGACAGATGTTGGCGGAGACAGACCCAAGAGGCCCAGGTCGTCCGCAGCCCCCGAAGAGCCGGGGCCCCGCGCCCCAATGACGGCTGCACTGTCACTGCTTACACTGCTGCTGGATGTACATACGGGCATCTTGGGAAAACACGGCACTTATAGAGGGGACCCGATCAGAGCAGCCGCTCTTGTAATAAAGAACGGTATACAAGGATCAGGTAGATGAGAAAGACTGCGTGGTCAAGGAGACACAGAGTAATGGAAGTAGAGGTTGTCAGATACGACGTGGTTCCAGATACGAGTCAGAATCCCGGGGAGCTTCACGTCGTCTCACTTGGGTTTTCTGCCTCGGCAGTGAGCAGCAAATTGCTGAGGCCCGCTTAGACACACACACACACACACACACACACACACACACACAGACACAGACACACACACACACACACACACACACACACACACACACACACACACACACACACACACACACACGTAAACGCTTCCTTACCTGAGATTTTCACTCGTTTGACAGTTTTGGTGGAGTTGTTAGTGACGTGGACGTTGACGCTGATCGGCTCCCCGTGGTAGTAGAGCTGGTTGATGGAAAGACACGGCCTGAAAAAATGCCCCCAGACACCGGCAGGCACGGGACAGGCGTTCGCTAAACACTCATCACGTTACCTCCTTGTCCAGAGAGGCCTCAAGGTGCAGGGAGCGGTCAGACATGAGGAAGCTGCGCGTGGTCTCTGCCGTGGGCTGAGGGCCGGGGACCTCCGGGGCGTACTGCACCTTCCTGATAACCAGCCTCACCGAGTTCCTGGAACAGGAGCGCACGCACGCACACACACACCAGCGTAAGCGTGACCTTATTTTTCACTTTGACGTTTCTGGAGAGAGAGAGACACTTAACTGAATAAGCAATAAATCAGGCCGGGAGTTTGGGTAAGAACTGATTCTAGTGAAAGCAGGTCTGCTCTTGTATGGATGCACGTAAATGCAAATCCATGCATCTAGCATACAAGCGCATGCACATGTACATGCAAACACAGAAGCACGCAGCACGGAAACGGAACGGAACCCGAACTTCCCCCATACTCATGCGTAATTCATAAAAATTAACATTTTAAAGACATCTTAAAAAGCTACCGCCCAGGTAAATGCAAGCTTGGCTTTCTCACACACACACACACACACACACACACACACACACACACACACACACACACACACACACACACACACCCGATTTCCATTGTATTTCCACTACTGTAAGAGCAGGAACAGAAATTGCCCACCTTTTGTGGATCTTCTCCTCCACTGTTTTGGCACAGAAGGCTCTGACTTCAAAGTCCACACCACAGGCCTGGGGGCACCGAGCGACAAATCGCAGGTGTGAGCGAAGCGGAGGGCCAGGGAAACCCGCAGCAGGACATGTGGTGTGTGTGACAGCCCATGGTGTGTGAAGCATGAGGGTTTGGCAATATCCAGAAACGCATTCTACAGCACTGTGCTTAAGTCGCAGTCAAAAGGAAATGTTCACAGCTACTTATCTAAGTAGCAATGATATGAGCACTCAGAACAAAAACACAATTTGACATTAGAACATATGAGAATTAAGAGTATCACTACAAAAACTAACAAGAATTTCCTCCGTTCCCCAAAAACTTGTTGGATGGTTAGATGAACACCGCTTCAGTTCCCAAACCTGTCCACAGGTGTAGCCCCCGTGTATTTTGCTGCATTTCACATCCAGCCCAATTATGTAATCAATTTAATTCATTTAAGAAAGTCAGTGTGGTATTGATTAGCCATACAATAAGGGGTATGGGTCGAGTCAAAAGGAATACATAGGTACACTGGATCCTCGCCGCAGATACTGGGGTGATTGTATGTAGGTTTTGAAATGGCTAAGCTGACACTTTGACAGACATATCATCATGATTTGCATTTTTGATGCGAAACTAATTGAGCATCATTTTCTTAGGAAACCTGAAACTTTTGCACAGTACTATATATAAAACCCAGCACAGCAATTCCAGGTAATTGTGCCCATCGCCCTCCATGTCCGTTTGTGTGTGACGTATGTAAGTGTGCGCAGACTGCATCCGATTACCTTGCCTGTGTCCTCGGGCCCAGGCTGCAGAGTGACGGAGCAGGGCAGGTTCTGGGGAATCTGGGACAGAGCGACACAAGGGTGAGTGTGCCCGCTCACAGGACGTCGGTGTCCGCGTGCCACAAGCCCGGCTGGGGCGCAACCGAACATCCAGCTGCACTTGACGACGTTCATACCCGAATGGCACAAGTGACGCCAGCTAGCGGCCTCTTCCACGGCGACGCGTCTGCATGCGCCCGTCACGAGCGGCAAGCACAGGGCGTACCAGAAATGGACGTTTCGCTTGTGTACGATCTGACAGCACGGCTGAAGGGGATGGAGACCCACACATTGTGGGGGGGGGGGGGGGGGCCGGCGGTGGGGTGGCAGAGACTCACAGTGAAGTAGAAGGGATAAGCGTGCTGGCCGAGCTTCTTCAGTAACCTCTCCTGAAGACGGCTGTAGGGCTTCCGCTCCTCGGGCAGAGGTGGGTAGGCCTGGAAGGTGGAGATGTACAGGTCCTTCCTGAAGGACAGGCCCAGCACATCCAGATCCTCACGGCCGTACCGGAACGCACAGGTCAGCGTCACGAACACTGGGGTGGGGGGGGGGTGGGGGCAACGGGACAGCGTCAGCCTTTTCTGGAGAACCGTGAACGACGCCGATGAAGGAGAAGAAAAAAAAAAAAAAAAACAGGACTGGTACTGTTTGGCAAAGAAATTGGAAAGTAAGCACCGTACCTTTTCTGTCTTTCAGGTATTCCGGATCGATCAGCAGCACGCCATCTGCGGAAGATGGGAGACACTGAACGGCCAAGACCGGATACGCAGTTGCCAGGCGCTTTGGATAATCACGAGTCTGAAGGCACACGACGGGTAATGCAGGGCGACCTCCTCATCCCGGCCGATTCACTCTATCCCAGCCGTGCTTGGAAAATGAGCTCCTTCCAGGGAAGCTTCCCCGCCTTTCTCGGTGAGGTTCAGTGGGAGACCTTCGGCACCACTCGCCATTACCGTGTCGGCGATAGTGAAAGCTGGCAGCTCCCCCACCACTAAAAACCTCACGGCCCTCATTAGTGAGGCTTCTAACTCCATCCCCCCCACCTCATATGTCTGCTGGGGCTCGTCTCCATGGCAAAGCAGAGGCAGTTCTAAGGTTGGATTTTAGTCAGACAACAAACATCTATGGTGTCCACAACACAGAGAGTTTCCTTACAATATGAATCACATTAACCAGCGGTGGCCCAGTTATTGCCCTGAATAAGCAGTGACCCGGCGATCCTGCCGTCAAGCCTCAGTCAGAAACTTACCCACTGGATCCACATGGTCCAGATGATCCACGAAGTCTCTCTTGCCCAGGTAGACCGTTAGCTGTAGAGGAAGAGACAACACCATCACTGGTCTGAGAAGGTGATGCAAACAGACTAACTCATCCGCAGCTATATCCAACCCAGTTACCCCACCGTGACTCCACACTGACCCCAAGACTCTCCACTCCCTTCCTGAAGACAACAGTGCTGAGCTTCATGTCGCAGCGTATGTCATCCATGGACAAAGCACCATCCATCACCCTCTCTCTCACACGGGGCACACACGCGGGCAGCAGAGGGAAAGGCAAAGGTGTACAGAGGCGGAGAACACAACAGGAAAACAAAGACAGGGATGCATACACGTGTGCAAACACACGCTCAAAAGCACGGGAAATAAGGGAACAGAGAAGAAAACAAACAGGAGAGCGAAAAAAGGGAAAAAAAAAAAGCTAGCAGAGAGAAAACCAGAGAGAGAAAGGGTGGTTGGATATCCACAAATCTGTTTCTTCATCCAGAAGGAAAGAGGAAGTGGGAAAGAGGAGGGAGACAGAGAGACCCACAGGAATGAATCTGTCCATGGAGACGGAGATACGCTGCCATGCCTTCTGCTGAAGGCGTGTGAACTGAAAGACACACACACACACACACACACACACACACACACACACACACACACACACACACACACACACACACACACACA
>JABFEA020000002.1:12778931-12795329 GCA_019775915.2 Cyphomyrus plagiostoma | reverse complement strand
ACCCCCCCCCCCCCCCCTCCCCGTGTGTTTTTTGTTTTGGGGGGGGGGGGGGGGGGCGCCCCCCCCCCCAGGTCGTGTTATGTCCCTCGACGAAGAGTCAAGGCAGGAGGTGCTTGTACAGTCATGCTGGAGTCACACTTCCTCTACTCTGCTTGCTCACTTCCTGCCCCGGTCGTGAGCCTCTCTGTACGAGGAAACGGTAGCATGTGCACACGCGTGCGTCCTCATACACACGTACGGGGAAGCTGATACACACAGATACTGGCGCTTCAGTTCCCCCGCCCCACCTCCACCGCTTAGGGAAATACACTCTGGGGGATGGGCTTTAAAAAAAAAAATGGGGGGGGGGAAGCAAGTTCATAAAGTCAGGGGAAGAGATGTGCAGGCAAAACACGATGAAAGCAGAGGCTTGCAGAAAAATGCTCATGCACACACTAGAGATAATGCACAGGGGTTACATCGGGCAGTAAAACCAAGGTTCTATCAAATTCATGGTGGTCCAGAGGCAGGGCGATTACATATAGAGCTTGATTGCTTGTTTGAGTCGAAGCAGCACACTAAGCCAAGTCCACACTTCGACAAGCTCCACAAAGCACTTTCCATCAAAGAAATAAGGTTCTCAGCTGACCTGAAGGTCTAAGTATTGGATTTGAATAGGAAAAGGGCGTCAACCTGAGCTGGTCAGGACACACAAACTGCTACAGAGACTATATTATTATATGCAGTCAAACAGCCGAACTTCCGACTGCAAAGCAAGCGTGAAGAGTATGCAAACGTTCTGATATAAGTGTACATCAAATGCGCAAGGACACGGAAAGACGAATGACAGAAAGAGCCATGGTTTTGGTCAGGAGAGGAAACCCTGATTCACAACCGGCCAGAGGCGTAAGGAGAATTACTGAGGTATCCGCCCAGAAACTCATTACAGCTTCCTGTCTGGTGTCTCTGCCATCACATGCAATTATAGATTATGGGAATTTAGGCAGCTAACAATTTATTGGAGCCATTCAGGTTAAGTACTTAGGTCAGCGTAAAACAATAGTGAGGATCCAGCTACTTAAGTCCAGCTACACCAGGTAAGGGAATATATGATCCAATTAACTCACCCTCAGGCCTTTAAAGGTAGGAATTCCTGGCCCAAGATGCATAGGCCATTGCTACGGGACCGACAAACAATTAGGAAGCTTTCAGAACATAGTTGGGAGACTGCAGAACCGAGGCTGACAGTACAACCTATCTAAACCAAGAAAACAACCAATCAGGATTGGATCAGGTTTTGTTCAACGCAAAGAGAGAGCATTATCACACTGTGGCAAGCCAACACGCTTTAAAGGGGTCACAGGTCAAGGTGTTGACCACCTAAGGAGTTACCAGTGCAGGGGCAAGGTAAGATAAATAAATAAACAGTAGTCATTGGTTGCCAGGCATCCAAAATATAGCTCTTTGCCTGTACAATCAAAGCAGGTACAAAGCCCATCTCTGGCCCGTGTGCAGGGGCAGGAACTCCCAAGACTCTGGCTAATTACAGCACTTGGATCACTTTTCATTAGATCCCCATGTAGAAGCCCTGCTACATTTCACAACCCACTGAAATTGCACTGCAGCCAAACACCTCCAAAGCCCTAAAGCGGGTAGGCCTCAGTGGGACCAAACCCTCATACTAACATAGCCAGCCACTCTACCTGTACGTTTATTGTTTAAATCAACCTGTACAGGTATGCAGGAACCTGGGCTGCCCCACAAGACAGATCAGTCACGTGACTACATTACAGCAATGTATTAGAGAACGGCAATACAAAAACAGCACTGGAAGTAAGTAAAAACAATAGCCAGAACTCTCCCCATCCGTGTCCTCTAACAAAGGTTATTGTAGGACAAAAGAATCAACAAATACCCTCTGATCTTGTTAAAACAATAGGCTGGAGGAATGTACAGGTTAATAAATTAATAAATGATCCTCAGTTATTTGCTTAATTCCTACTCTGAAGGAAAAGAAAGCTTCACAAGAAGGATTTCAAGGAAATGAGCGGAGCCATAGGCTGAAACACCCTACCAAGTACAAAGTAGCTCAACTTAAGCATTATTATTCGTCTGCTTGTTATTTACAGGTTGCGATGCTCAAGCCATATCTACATTCTACATCCATCCATCTTCTATATATCTTCCACAGGTCACGGTATGGCTGATGTCTATGTCTACAGTATTTGAAATTAATACAACAGCTTGAGTTAACTGTCCCCCCCCCCCCCCCACGTATCCACCTTAAATGTGGGGTATGTGAAACTCCAGCCCCAAACCATATCAAAGGCAGAACGTTTCCGTCCACAGTGACCTGAGTGGCCTCATCTAGCCTGCAAATGTCACTTTGCGTCGCCTCTCTCAAGGCCCAGGATGGAGGGGATACCCCTGAGCAGGGGGCGACCAGATCAGCCAGCTCACTGCACCCTCATGCTAAAATACTGAACATGGAAAAAGAAATACAGCCGCCACAACGAGGGTGGCCACAAGAAACAGGAGCAGGTGATGGGCATACAAGTAAACATGAACAGGAAGTTGAGTATTTCGGACTTCATTGCAAGGTGCTAAACACACATACGCAGAGCGAAACCCAACCCCGCTACCAGCAGCACTGCCACAACCATGACACCACAAGTATCACCAGCATCGCCGAGACAGTCCATCTGTAGAAGGAAGAGGAGAGTGCAGAATCTCTCCCGCCAAAGTGACAAGTGTGTGTGTGTGTGTGTGTGTGTCACCCAAATGTGAGGGCATACCTTCAGCTACTGTGCGATGGTTTATACATTCTGTTGCTCAACACCACCCCCTTCCAAAAGCCTCACAGTGCAGTGTACCAGAAGAGCTGCTTTATTACAAAAGATGCCCCACCTTGAACAACGAAGAAAAAAAAAAACTATGCATACTGTAAAAACAAACCTCAGTGAATCTGAAAAGTACACTAACACACACACACACAAAACTAGACGTTTCCCAAGGTTAAACTTTTTCCGGCATCTGGCTTACAAATGTCATGGAAGCCACAGAGCAAAAGCATATTGCAAAACTAACTGCAAAATAAGGCACTGTTGCCTGATTAAGTCCTCCATTATAATAAGAAATACCGATGCAACTCAGTTTAATATTATGTAGCTCTAATCCAGTACTAAAACTTACTTTTAAATAAATAATTTAGGGTCAGTAGGTAGGCGCTTAAGCAACTGGACCTGTGACCAAAACCCGTGCACACACAAAGTTTTAAATGTTATTTGCTTCGGTAGACACGCACGCATATCACAAAAGGGATCATTATAAAAATAAAATGCTGCATGCATTCCCGATAAGATTTTTATGAAGGATACTTGCAAAATCTGAGCTACAACACAGATAAATATACATGTGATGTGTAGTGAGTAGCCCGGTATGAGCATGCACGGAAAATGGCATGGTAACGAAATAGTGAGAACCCACATCTGAACGAATACGGTCATATCCACTGACGACACTGGCTGCCTTGTCAGAAATAATAATTGGCCAGCTAGTGGGCTATGAAGACATTTGGCGATTTGATCAGAGCTGACGAGATGTGGCCGACGGCACGGTGTTTCGGGAGCGTAGATAGAAATCAAGATCAGAAATTAAGAGCAAAATCACCCCTGACTTGTGCTGTGTTATTGTTGGTTTCAGCTGCAAAAGACCCTGGCAAAGCCACCCCTAACACGGCACATACGTGTTTTACAGTATGGGGAAACGGAGTAGCTACTACGACTTGATATAGATACTAAATTATTGTAATGTACGAGCTGTCGTAAGCACCGAACATTGCCGCCTACGGGAGGACGATTCAGCGCACAGATATCACCGCGTTCAGCTCGCTCACTGGGCATCGTTTACCCCACCCTACACGAACAACTAATCCGCCAGATAACGATACATCACCCTGGTGGTTATTTATTTATGGTATATGTTATAGTTCGCAGTACAAACAAGCTTAGTCAAACACTTCCAACTCCACCCTTCCAGCTCTGCGTTAATGCATGCGAGATGACAGTAACTAGCTAGCCAGTTATGCGTCGCTTTGATAAGGAAAATAGAACGAAACTAGCAAACTGAAAACTTAAAAAAATTACCTGGTCCCCGCCTTGTCACCCATCTCCACGGACCGCTCAGTATGCAGGTATTATGTATCTAACTGGCTATTAGTTTGATAGCGCGTACCACCTCCCTCGTATTACCACTCGTCAGGTCGGCCTCCGTAGTCTTGTTCGCTCTCTCTCGCAAGCTGGTTTCCGCAGCCAAGGGGCGGAAGCCAGCCGCTTGTCAGCCACAGCGCACAGGGGGCGGGGCTAGTATATAAGATTGACGTAGCTTTCAACCAATTCTTAAACGCGAATTACGTGCGTCATCGAATGGTTATAAATTCCACCCACCCTACTCCTGGGAAAACCAATTAAAAGCATATTTTAGAAAAACAATGAATATGCTGCTAATTGATGAGCGTGACACCAAATCACGGTCTCTGATTTGTTTTGCGTACATCAAACAGCCAATCAGAATGGCGCTGGATTGGTGTGTGATGTCTCTTTTTTTGGTGCGTCTGAAAAATTCTGATGAGCGTAACGAAACGCAGAATGTTTAGTCAGTGCGACAGCTTTCTGCAGGCACAGTTGTTGCTGCATTCCGTGCGCTAGTTTTTAGCCTAATTACATTTTTTTCAGCTGTCGAATTATTAAATGCAAAATATATTTCAAGTAATATATTGTATACGTTACCTGAAGACTTCGTTCAATTCACCGGTAGGGTTTGGCCAAAATGTTCCTAGAAATATACGCAATAGTTGACTAGTTGCTTTAACGTATCTTAATTTTTCTGTTTAAACGGTGTTCATCATAAGTAAATGTTGGCTTAATGAAGAATTCATGACTTATAGCACTTAATTCACATATGAATGACTAAATAAATAAAATTTTATTAAACGTTCACAAATCTAATTTGACGACATAAATACGTGTCAAACATTTTATTTATTTAACACAAGTAAATATTCTGGTAACTGACTTTAATCGTACTATTCATTCGGTAATCTTAATTACGAGATGCGCTTTGACCACAAACAAGTCTACACATCAGTGCCGTGAAGACCACAGTTGGGAAATGATTATTATAGTGTGTAATGATTCAAGTACGACATCTTACTCCATGTGACTGATAATGGGAACATCATTTTCATTGAAATGTGTGATGGAATCGCACCATTTCGTGAGTATTTGTAAATATTAGAGACAGGGCAGAATTATACGTCAAAGGAAATACGAGAGAATGAAGACAAAGTATATTCTTTAAACATTTTTGCACCATCTGGTGGCAGAATCAATTTATTACCGATAGTCTAATTCACTCCATTAGTATTGATAAATCAATCTCTGTACAACTCCCTGAGGTGCTTCTCACAACTGGCGAATGCAAGCATACAATGTGAAGTATTAACTTGTGTTTTAGTTACAGATTAAATCTTCAAACAGTTTTCCTCGGTTCACGAAAGAAACTATATTTTATAACTCCCGCCCTTTACTGCAGTGAAAATCTGTTTTAATGAAACAGCTAAATTTTGTAGTCATAAATTTCACCATTATTTGAACCTTTATAAAGTAAAAGTAAAGCTCACAAATTAATGAAAATAGCGAAAGCTAACACAATGTTACATCTGATACAGTAGTTACAAACAATGCAAGACTCTAAAGCCCAAGTGGGCAGTCTTATCAAGTAAGGGCTGTTGGGTATGTGGGCTTTCACTGCAACTCCCTAATTATATTACTAATTAGAGTACTGGTTGGATGACGAGTCCTCACACCTGGATTTGAACAGCTGACCTACAGTTTACCCCAAAAACCTGCATACACATTGGCCCTCTGCCCACCCTCACTCTAAAGTATAGTTTAATATTTACGGAGGTTAAAACAATCAACAGTATTTTTACCTGAGCCTCATTTGAGAACTGTTATCACTAAAACACTTCCTATACTGTACAAATATATTGGACATAGATAATTTTACTGTACTTATATATATTTACACAAAAGGTGACTACAATAATCTTGGCTGAAACACAAGGAAATAAAAGTCGGGATCAAAAAAGTAACCTAGTTTGCATGTAAATCAGGCGAGCCCTTCTAGATCACCCCTAATTCAAGGTTGTTGGGCATGTTGGTGAAAAATGAAAATGTATGTCTTCTGTGACAAGGGTTACTGGATAGTTTACAGTGAAACACAATTATTAAGTTAAACACAATTATACGAATGTTATTTACAGTTACAGTCCATCTAACATTTGTTTTCGCTAAAAAGAAAAGATTCATCAACTGCCTGCTTACATGTTTGAGAATTGTACAGTCACAGCACCAAGATTTATGACATATGCCCCCAGAAAAAGGTGATGACTATAATGACTATAGACTAGAAATGCTAATGAGTCCCTGGGCCTGTTTCTTCACTTATCTTTCCCAGTCATGTCTTTCTGTGTCCTTGCATGTTTTGTTTACTTTCAAGGAAACCTTTTGCATGTTCTTCATGCTTTCTGCTCCACAGGTAGGTCAACGATTTTACTACATATGTCCGTGTCCAACAGAAAATGCAGGTGAAACTCCTTTGACTTTCAAATCTGTTTCGCTGAAATCTTTTCAAATGGTCAAATAAAGGAAATTGAAAGAAAGACTAAATGTAACAGACTTTTAAATTCTATTTAGTTTTACGTGAAAGCCAATCAAAATGATCTGTCAAGCAGTTTGAATAGTGATCGCGCATTCAATTAACATCTCAATTAGCCTAATTAAGAGTGGAGTTGTACCCAGAGGACAAAAATTGGAAAACATCACCCAATAGAGAATTAAGGGACACACCTAGGACATTATTTGATTTAACTTGTTGCTTATATAAATGAGAATATAACTTTCTTTTGTAATGTTTAAATTAATGCCATAATTCTGTCAGTGTTCCTACACAGTTTGGATATTCAGAGAGACTTACCAGAATAATTAAATAGCTATAATAATTAGGCTAAATAAATCATGAGAATTGCGATACAACACATTTTTAATGTTTTCGTATCCTCTAGAGGCAGAGTTGATGTATTGCAACATGCTTTAGGCTGTCTGTTAGTATTGATAAAATCTCCCTGCACCCGCCAGAGCTGATTGGCAAATACAAACAAAACAATAAAATTGGTAGCCTAATAAAAGCTGGCTCACCTAAAAAAATGCTAAATGAACATTAATAATGCATCTATTTCATTGGTGATTTTGTCCAAAGCCGCGTACAAGTGAGGAAAGTTTGTTGGTCACAGAGCAGGGCTTGGTCAGCATCCAGCACTCCTGGAGCAGTATGGGTTAAGGGTCCCCGTTCAAGGGCCCAGTGATGACACTGTTACAGCTCCCATGCAAATGCAACGTAGCAAGCTAATATAATTAGTGATTATACCTGTTGTTTACTTATTTCACCCTGCTTCCTATACTCCTCAGTGGGAGGTATTGTTAGTGTCCAATGCTGTGTGCTGAGTGTTTCATTGAGCGTCTTCTGACCTGCCCTTCGTCTCTTGTCTTCTTATAGGACTGACTTCCTCCCCTCTTGACTTCTCTCCTTCAGGCCAGCTTTGCCTGTCGACGTAGATATCTGCCTGCCTGATCTCTTATTAACCCACAAATTGCACCTGTCTTCAGTTTTTTGCTTAGAATATGAAATATAATGTGCAGTATATGATAATAGTGTGTTTAACAAACTTATGTGGAATTTTGGTGACGCACAGTACACATGCAAAAGACTCTAAAAACCCTTCACACATTACTGTACTGTTATGGTCACTGTCAATACTACACATTGTTGTTATTTATTTAATGCTAGTTTTTGTAATGTTGCTCTGCTTCGTTACTTGTTTGGTCTTTCAACAAGGCATTAAAGTAAGAATATTGTGCCCTGTAC
Source organism: Cyphomyrus plagiostoma (assembly GCA_019775915.2). NCBI lineage: Eukaryota > Metazoa > Chordata > Actinopteri > Osteoglossiformes > Mormyridae > Cyphomyrus > Cyphomyrus plagiostoma. The sequence goes on along the minus strand of JABFEA020000002.1, from coordinate 12,787,364 downwards.
ATTGTACTTTGCACATATGTGCAAATAAAACTTAATGTAATACCATAATATTGTTTGTCAATGACTTAATTTGCACACTTATTCACTATTATAATCCATAGAACTACAACTGAAATTGAAACGTTTTTGTTACTGGAGAGAAAGACCTCACCTACTTGTAGGTGAAACTCAGTAATGCGCAATGAAGAGGTAGAACATACACAGCTTTACTATTTAAAGGATGTCACTAGTTCCTTCATGTGTCTTCTGCAACCACTGATCCAGTACAGGGCCCGGAGGCAACCCCTAGGAAGCACAGAGGGCAATTAAGTGTGAGAAAAAAATCTGAGTGCCAGAGGAAGGCTGAAGAAACACAAGTAACAGAGAGAACATGCAAACTGCACACATATAGAGCAGAGACTGTATCTAAACCCCAAACATGTAAGTGTTAGGGTACAGTGCTACCCAATGAGTCACCATGGCTATCTAGTAATACCTATATAGAGATTTGCTAGTTTACAGAAATTTTAGTGAAGTTATAAGTTAAATTATTCTTCGGTGTTGGGAAAATTGTTTTTTTGCTGGATATGTTAGCAAAAAATACTGCGAGAGAGTGTGTGTATGAGAGAGAGATCACAAATCAGAAAAGAAAGGGGAGGACCTAAGCAAAATAAGTCAAAGTCCGGGGGAGGAGTCTGGGAAATAGATATTTAGTAGCCAGGGCCCCAGACAGCGTGTCCTGCATCTTGCATGTCAATGATGCACACAGGGACACAGGGAAACACAAAGGAAGAGATTGGAGCAGAGCACGGGCTGTGAGATAAATTAGCACAGGTCTTATATGCAACTTATATTAAAACAATAATGGAGATTATACTGTATTTTATTCTATGATCTGCTTCAGTTCCACTTAATATATCCTTCCCTAAATATATAAATTACTCTTGCCAGTTTGTGCCACTTGCTGTGACTAGTCGGCAATACTTCTGCCTGCCATGTGGCTAACAATTCGGGCATGTTCAAAATGTCAAACAACTTCATGCATATTTTTCATTTTGTTGTTCGTTGAGATTTTGGATCTTTAGCAAACCAGTTACCACTCGATGGTTTGGGACGTTGTGCTCCAGTGTTCACTATGTACACATGCTGGCACTGACAACCAGGTCATATTGTTGATTTAATCAGAAATGTTAATAAGTAAATTCAGATTTTTTTCTTTAAATACATAGTAGCGCAATTAGTTGCAATAGTCTGGAAACACTGAAATATTACAATAGCCTACTTTATTTCCTCTTTCCATACTTTTTAGACTTGAGAAACAAAAAAAAAAACTATTTCCACAATTTCCCACGCTGCATAGGATCTATGTTCTATGTAAGAGTCACAGAACACTTGTCGATTTATTATAAGAATCTCATTAGTCGAATTTGGGCCTCAATATTTCCATCCACTAACATTACAACGCTGACAGCAAAACCCAAACTGATCAGTAGGTGGTGCATTTGAGAATTAACAACCTCAAGAAACTGATTGAACTGGCATTTAATTTCTCAAGAATTAATATGAACGTTACTATTAGGTACACAATTAGGTCTATTACAACAGATCCCAAAAAGTAATCAAAAGTCTATAAATATTTTGTAATACATTAACTGATAATTATTTGAATGTGTACAGTAAGCACAGAACTTTAAGGCATGTCTGTGTAGTAGTGGTTGAAAAACTCGTCAATGAAAAATATTGCCTCATACACAACATTCAAATACAAAGCACACGCTGGATGCATTCCGTGTCAACAGGACACCTGGCTGTATTTTAAATGCAAGATAAACTGGGATCCACATGGCAGTTTAAATCTGGCTTTTAACCAACCGAAATACAATGGGGTCCACAAATGTTGATTTAGTTGTTCTTAAGATCATCTTAACATTATACTTGTAACGTAATCTTAACTATAACCATTACGGACCGTGTCCCAGACACATGTGCATCAATTCATAGTGTGTGCATAGGGATATGAAGAATATTAATAGGAATTATGGATTTCCTAGAATTAACACCCATGGGCTGTGGAAGAGATTATTTCTCAACGAAAAGATCTGAAACAGCACCTCAGGGGTTCCAACACACTAAATTTCTTAACAGGCCGACAAATCCGTAACATGAACCCAAGACAACCGAACAGAATGGCCTTATGTTAAAAAAAGGGGGTAAAAATGTACCTTTAAACGCTACAGCATACTAAAACACACACAAAGAAATCTTAGGTGCAAAGACAAGTACAACAAATACAAATTTATCACCAGCTGCATTCTTGCCGTTTGGCATCAAGCATCAGGTAAAATTTAAAAATGCACTTAGTCAAAAAAAAAAAAAAAAACCACGCAGACACACACATTCCCACATACAATCACACGCACATTCCCACATACAATCACACGCACACACACACATTCCCACATACAATCACACGCACAAGCACTCGCCATATGAGCAGTGCATTATGTCGAGAGAGCCAGGGACACAAACAAATATTACCTAACACGGATTCGCCAAAGCTCTGCTATTACAGTTGATACTGGTATGGCTTCAGCCCCAGGACAGGTCAAAAGCCAAGCTGAAGAAGACTGAAATACTGCAGCACTGCACACACATACCTACCTAACAACATTGTGCAAGTTTACATCTGTAAGAATATAAAATAAGTCTACGTTAATCATATACAGTTACACACCAGCTTACACTTGTATTTTTCCTTTTAGAAAGAAAAAATAAAAAATATTAATACCACAATGCTACCACTTGCTTAAATGCTTCCTGTCATAGAGCCGCGGCATTCGGGAAGACGGCACAGTGATGGGAAAACGGACACAGAACCGCTATCTCACACACGCCCGTGCACACAAGCGTACATACACAAAGGGGAGGGTGGGGAGATGAAGAGGATCATCCCACGCTGTGGTGTCACTGTTTCATCGTTAGACCACAGCACACAGGGACCATGTGGAATTGACAGGAAGAGGAAGAACAGGGATATACATCTGCACTGCTGGAGTTTTCCTCACCCTACTACAATTTAACCAAAAACAACAGCGATGTTTATAAACAAGCTTATTCGTCATCTTCCTCCTCCTCTTCTTCCTCCTCTTCCTCCTCCTCCTCCTCTTCCTCATCCTCCTCGTCTTCCTCATCCTCCATAGACTTCTTCATCACTGGCTTAGGGAGTCCTCCCATACCCACCACTTTGCCCTTAGATTTATAATCAGCCACATCCTGTCGGAGAAAATGAAGAGCAGCACTAAGACTCTGCAGCTATATTGTGATGCTGTACCACAGACAGCCAACTGTCAAACAGGTAACACTCAACACCAGAGCCATGCCACCTGCTGGCCAATGATACCCCTGACTGAGACTTCTCTCCTGGATGAATGATGGGTTTACTGTGGGTTTATTCTAGATAAACAAGAATAATGTTAAGCATGAAATAGCTTTCTGTGCATTCTGAAAAGCAGTTGGTAGTGGTGGTTACGCAACGGCCCTGTTTTGATAAAAATATTGAAGAACAAATCTCCTGAGGGAAAAGATGAATGGAAGGGAGAATCCCCTGTGAATACCTCTCAGTCACTTCAGTGGCTCTCTTTAAATCAAATTCTTCAGACAACTCTAAATGCAACCCGTAAACTTGTGAAGCTTCATACAGACACAGACAATATCAAGGACAACAAGCAGAGATATGTGAAACTATTGCCAAACTTATGAGAACAAGAATATTGATTTTATGTCGAAGGATCAGTACTCCTTGTGCTTGTGTGAAGTCTGCGTGTTCTCTCCATGCCCCTGATTTCCTCCTATAGTCCAAAGATATGCAGGTAGCCTAATGAACGACTCTAAATCTCCCATAGTGTATGACTGTGCATGTGTGATGATAGACTGGCATCCCATCCAGGATGTATCGCTGCCTTGTTCCCTATTCTGCCAAGAATAGGCTCCACACTGCTCTACGATACGCGATTAGAAACTGTTCTAAGGCTTATCCTGGTCAGGGTGACAGATTTAAATGATTATGTGCACTGATTATATACCCTAAGCGAAAGAGCATTAAGACTACCACACCAGGACATGGTCTGGTGAGGGGAAATTATTTTTACAGTAAGTATAAGACCAGTGGCAGTGGAATGCACCTGTTTGTATTTGTCTTTAAGCTTGTTGGCCTTCATGAGATACGGCTGCTTAGTGGCATCGGTCAGATTGTTCCACATCTCCCCCAGCCGCTTGGCTACGTCCCCTATGCCCAAACTGGGGTTCTGGGCCTTGATTTTGGGCCGATGCTCAGAGCAGAACAGGAAGAAGCCGGATCTATGCGGAACACAAAAGCAAGTTAATTGTATTTCCCTGCCCAACACTTTCATTTACGATACCATTTCAGGCAGCTCATGTGTTGCCGTTTGACCGTCACAGATTCTAGATGTGCACGACGTACGGTGGTCTTTTTGGGGCATTGGGGTCTTTCTTCTTGCCCTTCTTTCCAGGCATGTAGCTCATCATCTCTTGGTCATAACGTATCTTGTCTTGCTTGGCCATCTCCTCAAATTTGGACTTCTCTTTCTCAGACATGGTCTGGGGTATATAACATCGGGGTGAATGTACATTTTTATTGAAAATACATACACATTAGGATTAGAAAGGTACATCAGTTTAGTGGACAAATTGCCACCAGTTCATAAACAGAATAATAACCTAAGTCATGTCAGTGATTATTTGGTGTTTGTATAGGTAACCTAAACATTCAGGCAACCAATTTAATGAACAATATTAATGCCAGTCTGGATAAACAAGCCAGCTAGATACCCAAATGAGGAAAACTCAAGATGAACAACAAGCCAACTCTCACCTTCCACCTGCCAGAGCACTTCTTGGAGAACTCCGCAAAGTTGACTGGGATTTCCGGGCTTTTCTTCTTGTGCTCTTCACGGCAGGTCTGGACAAAGTAGGCATAAGCAGACATCTTGCCCTTGGGCTTCTTTGGGTCACCTTTGGCCATGTTTGATGCTTTGGGACCTTGTTCCTTTTGTATTCACTGCAGCTCTATAAAAACAAACCACACAGACAAAACAAATAATAAATGGTAAAATTCTATCTGCAACGACCCTGTACAAGAAAGGGGCACTCATTGAATAGGGCTGTTTCATTACAGCAAACATGTAATTAAAAGAAGTATTCATTCTCATTAAATTCAGCTTTCATTCCAGTTTGATTCAAATAAATTATGCAAATTTTGACCAAGAACTACTTTTTCATATTTAGTTGCTTTGCATTTATTTTCTCTCATCAGTTTACGCTGGGAAATGAGTTACTAATAATTCGTGCATCAAGGTTTTCTATAGATTGACTGTTTGCAAAAATAAATACATGTTAAATTTAAAAAAATGGTAAGGAACATCTGTACAACCGCTACATAAAAATTATAGGCCTAACTTGAGATATGTTTTCAAAAAAAAAAAAAATTCGATCAAATTTTAACACGTTTCCTCACATAAAAGCACATTAAGAGGTTAATTTATTAGGTACCCCCGCCATATTTCCTTATCGCCCCCGCCCAAGATTTATTAGCTTTTTATTTATTCTTTATTACAAACCGCTTGCCGGACTATTTTCACAGCGCAGCTCAGCTAATACGGTACTAGTCGGCTGGAACAGAGATCGCACGGTAGTCGTATCCTCCCAATAAAAAAATTGAAAGGTCATCAACACGAATCATTCATCTTCCATTTTGTGAAATGCCTTCTCATGAAAGAAACATACCGTTATTTTTAACATTTTTTCACACCTTATCCTTATTTTTTCAAAACAAAAAGTTTTTGGTCTAAAATATCCACTCCGCCAAGTTAGCTTTGCTTCCCCGTATGACTATAGTAACGGTACATAGTGTGCAGCGCGAGGAAGGGTGGCTGTCTGCAGCGGCTCCCATTCATTAAAATGGCTTCTGTAAAGCCTGCGAGGGGAAGGCTTAGCTAGCTAAGTAACAAAGCGATACACACCCCCTTCGGATTACAAAGACTGTTTAAGCAAATATTTTCCACACTCTGACATAAAAAACGACGGTAAGTTAAAATGGAGAGAGTCCTTTAAATTAAGAAAATATTTATCTCGATGTCAAAAAGCACTAAGACTATTTAACTGTTTTTTCAAAGTTATACCTCGGACTGTCGCTTGGTGCATTGCCGTCTGTAACAAAGGCAACGCGCCAGCCATTTCTAATACAAAATCATTTCCGATAAAATGAATAAGTTGCAAGTAATGAGAAAACGCAGGAATTGACCATCTGTCGTATATAAATGTGAAAAAAATCCTCTCTCGTAAAATTACATCTTTAGTCAAATTAGACAAAACTTGTTCTTTTTTTAAAGAAGACCTGGAATGCGCGTTTGAACAGCTCCTTGTCAATGGTTTAAATCACCAGCCATTTTAATATAGTGCTAGCAACCATTTGACTATAATGAAGAAATATTTCAGTCCTCAATGACAATTTAAGAAATCTTCCTCAGACGGAAATTTTTCACGTAAAGAGAATGAATTCCCAGAACATATAAGTACTGAAGATGTCACCGATAACAGTAACTATTAAATGACTATCGTGCTCATACCGTGACCATAGCCAGCCATATTCTGTTACACACAGCAGCGATGCGTGTAAGAAATACAAGCCCCAAATTACAGTTTAATAACTTTTTCCCTGTACACTGAATAATATTGTACAGAGAAAATAAATGAGAATTTAAATATTAATGTCATACATTGGCACCAACAATAAATAATTTGTATACATTTTATCCATATTAAATGGACTATTAAGGTATTTAAATTTATTTCACCATACTAAAGAAAAACAAATAAGCATAAAGGGGCACAATATTTTTCCACATATTTAAGTCTTTTGAAATTAAAATAAATTTGATTGATTCTATACAAAAACATTAAATATCATAACGCACAGTTACGCGTGTAACATTCTTAAGGCATACATTTTCCCCTCAGACAATAATTAAAATCAAATACCAGTACCGTTGCGCCTACCTGTACTGATGCCAATATGCAGTCTCTCGATCTGGTTTCTCCCCTCTTTAAAAGCCGCGTACTCAGCCTCGCGCTAGCTCAATGCGAGACCGGCCTGATTGGCTAGCGGCCTCCCCGGTTTGAAACAACCTCCACAAGTTGCGATTGGCTTTTGAAACTTACATATTCATAAGATCTCCGTAACAATTGGTCAAGGGCGTGGGCAGTGTCTCCCCCCCTCCAGTTTCAAAAGACTCGCCTAAGTTCTTCTTGCTACGATATAAACAAAAGTTTAAAGACCCACTAGCACTCACGTGGAGAGTTGACAGTTATACATCATATAGGAGGGAAGGCATTAATAAAACACTTAACTGCCGCCGTCACTTAGCCCGGATCCCACTCAGACGACAAGTCGTCTGCTAAATAAAATTAAACGACAGACAAGGGGCAACACCATGGCAAATTTTGACGGGCACTGTGATCAAAATCTACTATTCCAATACAGCCAAGGTAATTAAAAATGTAGCCTACATATAGTTTTTCTTCACCATAAACACGTACGAGTCTCGCCACGGACACATTTCGTTTGTCCGAGTATGGACAAATCGACGATCAGACATATGTGTGCTTACAATAATGCATTATGAATGACTGCAGAGCCAAAAAAACAATTAGGCAACTCCGATGGCACCTAGGGCGCCTTCTTCTGTGGGGGCGTCTAGTTAGCCAGTCAATTTCATTTTGAATTTCAATTTCATTCATTTTGAATAAGTAAAAAAAAAGTAAATGTGTGTGTACTGTGTGTATACTGAGGAGAACAGAGAATCTTTGAAAGCTGTACATGTTTGTATTTGTCAAAATGGGCACCATTTATGTTCAATATAATCACACAGACTGCATTTCAGCAAGATAACCCTTGGTGTCCCTGTATGTAAGCATATGTAAACAATCCTTTACTCAAAAAGAAAAAGACCTTTTACACTTTCTGACTAACTATAGGGCATGTGTGTAAAATACATTCTGTAATTTCATCAGTTTAATTTAGGAAAAATATAAAAACATGCCACTGGCATACAACACACTGATGGATTTTTGCATTAGACGCATACAACTGAAACCTAAATGAAAAAAATACAAATCATAAAGCCATATACTGAGATTATCAAGAACTTAAACTTGACCAACATGGCTGATCCAGATGCTTTATTTGACAAATGATTGTATACCTCATATTAAAACTTGATTCTGTAAGCTCATGGTAACACTGTACTAAATATAAAGATTATGTTATAAAATATGTTTTCACCCTATAGGCCTATAGTAAATACACTCACCTAAAGGAACACCTGTTCAATTTCTCATTAATGCAATTATCTAATCAACCAATCACATGGCAGTTGC
>JABFEA020000002.1:12765721-12776487 GCA_019775915.2 Cyphomyrus plagiostoma | reverse complement strand
ATCAACTGCAAGATGCTATCCTATCAATATGGGCCAACATTTCTAAAGAATGCTTTCAGCACCTTGTTGAAACAATGGCATGTAGAATTAAGGCAGTTCTGAAGGCGAAAGGGGGGTCAAACACTGTATTAGTATGGTGTTCCTAATAATCCTTTAGGTGAGTGTGTATCTAAAACATGAGGGAAGGTCATTGCCACCTAATGACTAATGACAATTAATGTTTATCTTATATCCACACCAGAATCCTACAGCACATGGGTGGGGGTGGGGGGGGGTATTGTAATCATGTCCCCCCAAAATGGATGGAGACCTAAACCCCTACAATGTTCAAACCAAGGTTATGCCCTTGCTAAAATAAGATCCCAGTTTCAAATTCTGGAATGCAAAATGTTACTGACATGCTACTTCATGTTAGTACAATCACACAAAAATGAAGGTTTGTTTGCTTTATGACAGAACTCTACCTCTACATGAAATTCACACAGACACAGGGCCAGTCAATCCCATGGGCGGCACAGGTGGCCACCTAGAGCACAAAACTTCTGAGGGGGGCACCAACTTGCCAGCCAATTTCACTTTGCCTCGGACTGGGGGCACCGTCGTTGATGCTTGCCCGGGGAGCCACACCAGCAATGCACATAATAACTCTATTTTATAATTATGTATAGACTTAACGGCTTTAGAAATTTTGTTTCAATTGAGTTTTTGATTATTATAATTGTCCTATTCCTGTATAGTATAATGTCCTTAACAAGGTCTCCAACTGATTTCTTCTCAGTTCAGAAAAACTAAATCATCAAACCCATAACCATTGATAAGGCCTAAAAGTGATCTTTTTGAAGCACATGACGTAACGCCGTCCACAAATATCAGTAAGATATAGGCCTATGCTTCTGTATTAAACAGCTGCCAATTAAATAAATTGCATTTTGAATGCAAACATCCATTCTGTATCCTTATTTGCTTATTTTCTAGTCTTCATTAGTAGCAACCTAATTACAATTCAGTCTTCACTTTTTTCCAAACTTCATTTGTATACTATTTTCAATAAATGAGATTACATTGCAAATACATTGAATGCTGAAAAAAACAACATGTTTCATTTTTTAATAAACAAACACAATATTGTTCAATTTCTCCTATTGCTTCCTTTGTTAAAACGTGGCAAGAGACGTTTGTGCATTTATGGCAGAACGGAAGCGACTGTCCCTCACTAAAAAAATTGCCCAAGTCTCTGTGAGCAGTTTTATAATGAAATGTGTCTGATTGTTTCATCACTGTCAGGCCAACTTATATGCAGTTTGATCTTGGTACCAAGGACAGCGACATGCACTCTTATAATAAAACACAGTGTTTATACAACCACTCCTCATAAAAAAGTTACAGTTGTTTAAGGTTTAAGGTGAGTTTATGACTTGGACATAATATTGACATATATTCCCTGGAACCTTCAATAAAGCAGTCTGGTTTGGATGGTGATGAAATTTATAGAAAAATTAATTAATTTATTTCATTCCGACAATTTTTTTTATTAATTTGTATGTAAATGAGGTGACAGCGGACTACTGCTAAGTTCACATTACACAACTCTCAAAGTTGTCAGATGGCGATATCGTTGTGCTCCATAAGTATTGGGTATGGGGTTCAATTTGTACCAGAAATATGTCTATATGCACACTTTCTATTTCGACTGAACATGTACCATGTAATTGTAAGCTATACTTTTTTGTCTTGGCACATGTGTCCTCCGTGTCGTGTGACTGTGCCATTATATATGTTGTCTTAATGTGTCATCTGACTGTGCTGTTATGAATGTTGTCTTGATGTGTCGTTTGTCTGTGTTGCTCTGCTTCTAGTCCTGCTGTATCATTGTCCTTTGTTGTTTGTGTGGATCTGCATATCGCCTTCTTGTAAGATTCTCAAATAAACCAATCTTTCTCCAATGCGCTTTTGTTTTTTTCATAGGTAGGCCTATTCAACAACTCGCAAAAGCTACTTCTGTCAAAATCAAGTTAGGATTCCTTTTGCCACTCCTACATAGTCATTCATGTAGTTTACCTGCACCGACTGCATATATCGCATATGAAAATGTGCTATACAAATAAACTTGAATCAGCCTACTTTGGATGTTAGGGACAAAAATAGGGCAAGAGCAACACAGGCAAGCATCACATCCGGACGACATGCATAACAATCTAATCCAACGAAGAGGATAACGACACTTCATGACGACATGTTGTCAAATTTGGTCAACGTGCAATACAACTCAAATAATAATGATTATTAAGACGACAGAAGTACACTTTAAAGTTTAACTGTTTTGTCAGGTGCACAATCAACACAATCTCATTGTCAGAACAGATTTGCCACGGCTGAAGTAGAGCTCAAAGTTGAATAGATATAGGCAAATATTGTGTTGCGTGTTCAGCTGACATGGACAGTGAGCTACTCGTATATTTTTGGCACAAATGGAACCCCATACATATGAACGGTATAGCGGTCTGACGACTTGGAAAGTCGTGTCGTGTAGTGTGAACTTATAATTACCAACATGAACGCCAGCTAGCGTTTCTTCACATCCAAGCAAGGCCAAGGTAATGGAGCGCAGATCAGCACAGTCTCCATGGCCAATATATAGTGCTTTACAAGAAGGGCTAGGGTTGCCCTTATTTACATACAGATGCATAAAAAGTCTTTCGAATAAATGAAATATATATATATATATATATATATATATATATATTTGGAATAAAAAACAAGTAAAAATAAATCTTTGGAATCAGAAATTAAATAAATGTATTTTTCTATAAATCTTTGGAATAGAACATTTAAAAAAATATATTTTCTATAAATATCTGGAATGAAAACATAAATTAATTATTTTTCTGTAGATGTACTTATTTATGATTATGTCACGTTTCGTTCTGCATAGACGCAAACACAAAGACTCCGCAGTCGCAGGACTGAGTAAATGCTCGCCGAGACGGACACGCCCAAGTCGCTCTGAAGGGAAACCGCTGTAGCGGTGTCTGTCTTGCGTTGCGGGTCGATTTCTTCGCACTGTGCCCCGTAGTTACTGGGTGTATATACACACCGCCTTCTTGATTTAGTACAGATTTAGCTGTTTACCGAAAAGAGTATTAGCATAATAACACAGACAGACTGTGTTGTTTTTTTCCCGTTAAATCGGAGGTTTATGTCGGGTTCAGACTGTCAACAATGGGCAAATTTTCAGCGTGGCCTCTCCTTTGGCTGTTTTCTCTTCTGGCTTTGAGAGGTAGGAATTTTCGTTATGGAAAAAAATAGGAATTCGCTTGAGCAAACTGAAATGACAACGTATTAACATAAATCTTTTTTTTTGTTTGTTTTGGAAACCTGCAAGCTCAATCGGTTTGGCATAATGCGGTACTGACAGTGATGCCGGTAGTGTAGCCTGTACATAAGATAAAAATATATTCTAAGATATCTCAGGTTAGTTCAATGGACGTCTTCTAGCGGCCAATATCAGCTGATTGAAAACATAGATAGCAGTATTATATTTGGTCTGACAAAGGGTGGTACGTTTAAAAAAGGATATCTGCATTATAATTAGTTCATGCACTTTATACTATTAGACGCAAGGTGCAGATCACTTGGGTATTCGCCCCGTGCGTTCATTGGTTTTCAATACAGTTTTCGACATTAATTTTAAAAAATGGCCATTTACCTCTTCTGAACTCTGACACAGCATTATTCGAGTTACAACGCTACAGAAGGATTTCATTTTGTGTAAAATATTTATAATCGCAGTAATCAGTTAGAATTATGAGAATTCCAGTCACTCCCAAACACAACGTGGAAATCATGCAACAAAGTTAAAGCAGACTGCTACAGTTCATCAGACCTTTTGCTGATCAGTACAGCTGTAGGCCGTAATAGCTATGGATTTGTTGTACTGTACGTTACAGCCATAATGACTTGACCGAAAGCATGCTGGTTGTAGGTAATTTTTCCAAAAGACAAAAAAATTACCAAATGGCTATGTCAGGCAGTGGGTGTCTCTGAGCACAAAGCTCAGATATGAGCAACATTAATGTTTCAGTAGCAATGGAATATTCTTCAAAGGAGAACCAGTAACTAGGTCCACATGACACACCCACATGTCTGCAAGACACACCCACCTAGAGCTGCAGAAGACAGATCAAGATATATATGCCTTTTTTTTGCAATAACTGCAGTGACATCACTTGTGATTTAATAACGCACATTTTATTTAGTTATGCAGTGATATATAACGAAATATAGTAAAATATACAGATTTTTTTACATTTTATTTTGTAAATCTGCATGAAACTTATGCAGAGAATCCATCTATGTATTATCCAATTGCATATCCTGTCATGTTGCTGAGAATCAAATGGATTGTAAATATTTAGAGTCCTACAGCAAAAAAAAATGCATGCCAACATAAACTGTCTCAATTCTGAGTTGACATGTAATAATATACCCATATAATGCATGATCTGGTTTTGCGACATGATTGTAACACAATGGGATACTGATTTGCTTCACAAAATGAAGATATCACCTGATTCAAGACTGTCATTGAACTCCTAATGGTCCAGTTGTACAGAACATGATGATGAAAGAAAGTCACATGACAAGATGTTTTGAGGCTGCTGTGTCTCTAGGTGGAGTACCTCATGTTTCCTAGCAGCATTACTAATGCTGGAGATACCCTATATGTAATAGAGCCAAGGGGATTAAGTGAGAATCCCAACTGTGGTGATTATATCTGGGGTTTTACAGTAATATAGACATACTGGCTCTGTGAATTGGTCTCTGCCGCAGAAACACTCTCTGGGGCAGACAGGAAATGGAGAGCAGAAAGAGTGATGAGGCAAGATATGAATGAAAGCATAGTCCGAAAATCCCTACTTCTTTCCCTTACTGGGTGACAATCTAATCAACTGTCCTTGTTCTCTCATTGCAGCCTTGAGCCAGGAACTGAGCCTGGAGGATGCCCTTGACCTTCCCACGAAAGCACGTATGTGAGACACCGACTAACGAACCCTGCGCAGTTTCCCCTAAGAAACTATACAGTGCAGGTTTTTGCACTAAAACCAAATGGATACCTTGAAACCTCATAGCTGCAAGTCAATGAAAATATGAAGACATTTATTTAATTGTCATTTTTCTTTTGTTTCAGCAGCTCCCAAACCAAAGCCACCAGCAGGCGGTGAAAAAGGTAAATTACATTAATTAAAGAGATTCAGTTACCCTCGTTTATGTATGCTTGTAAAAACTCAGTCATGCCCTACTATTTCTTTATAGATTCGGATTTATTAACAGCTAAACCACCAGAACGGCTCCCCACAACAACTAAAGCCCCAGCCAAACCAAAACAGAACTCAGGTAAGAACAGTTAACAAGGTCCCCAGATGGCCAGATGGAAAGAATGCCCAAGGATAACCTTGCTTTTATAGAGAGCAAGCTAATCTGCATATGTTTCAAGACTGCTTTTGAGAAGGGCCATTTGCTGTGCATATTCTGGATGGGCATTCAGGTACAACATGAGACCCCAACTAACTCCGTAGCCTTGATCCTTGGACCACACTGCAGAACATATCTGAGTGGGAGGGGAGACAACTTGTTTGTCACTGCATTCCTATTGATTCTCCAGAGGTTACCTGGACAGAGGGACCGGTGGCCCACCAGGGTCCGTGGGTCATGTTCTGATCAGCTGTTTGCAGTTATGAACTTCCCCATGGTTCCCCTGCATAATATTACTCAAGGTGTTGCCTTTGAGATCGAGGCAATTGTAATTTGACTGTATCACTTGCTGACCAAACATACACATGGAGCTCTAGAGCCTAGCCATAAGATGGATTTTTGGCAAGTCCACGCGCACAGTAATGCCCTCCCATCCACGCTGAAACGCCCTACAGCCAAGTACCCTAACCAAAATGTACAAACCAACCAATGTCACTAACTAACCAGCAGTCACTAACAGATCTCAGCCAGAGCGACTACTTTGCACCTACAATCCGGCCAGGCCTGCTGCCCCGTACAACCACCAAGGCGCCCAGATCCACACCCCCTCCTCCCAAGCACCAGTCGGGTCGGTAATGCTTCAGTTCCCTTCCTGTGTGGATCACCTGTCATCCATGTGTCTGTTGGTGTGCAGCGTTAGTGTCACCAACCCACTCCTGCTCCTCTTGTGTTGAGACTACATCAGCAGTTCTGCTGTCAGTCCCACCAGCTCATTTTCTGGACCTGTGTATTGTATCATTTTAAGGCAATATTAATTTTCATAGGATTGCTTAATGTATTATTGCCAGTAAGACCCACATCGACAAATTAATTATGCACCAGTAAGGATGCATCCCCAATATACTCATAGCTTAGAAAGAGTGCAGGCTGACATCACCTGCTTTTCTGCATAAAATGGCGGAATGTCATACATGATGTTCTGTCACTAAAGCGAAAGGAGCACCAATATGCTTTCTAGCTCACTTCCAGTATCTGGATAACATTGTTATCATGCTTTTCTGTGCATGCTTGACTGTTCAACAATGGGCATTTTTAAACTTGCCTTGAAGCCTCTTTAAATTCGTTTGGAAGACAGAACCTACAGTATATGACGTCATTCCTTATTCCCATGGTCAACAATGTTTTCACATGAAGATGATTTGTCTGTTTGTTTAGCTATTTGTCCATTCTCCAGACACTGGGCTGCTCCCCATCTTTTAAAAGTGACTGGTGTGGCTACAGGAACTGTGTGTCCTGTCTCATTATGCACCGTTCATCATGATTAAACTGTTATTCAAACCATGATTGAAATCAACCAATCCGTCTAATGGCACTTTTCCACTGGCGTACAGACACCAGATAGTACCCGAACCATACAGTGAAGAGACACTATTTACAATGTGGTTCCTGTTTGCTTAAGTTTACCACTGCAGAAGAGTTGGCTCAGTAAAGGCGTTGCCGGGTTTGGGGAACAACAATGAAGTACAACCAAATACACACTTATTTACTGTTCACAAGTTCACATCATAATTTATTATGTGATATTTTCTGCTAGCACATCTGTCAGAATCTCTCTTTCATGTTAGCATCAAATACTAGCAAAATCAGCACTAGTATGCATGAATTTGCATTAAAAATCCAATCCATTCATCTGCTCTGTAGTACTTTTTTAAGTAACTGGTTGTAATGTTATTGGAAATGCATCAATACATCGCAATGCGCAATACTACTAATAATGTATAATATATAAAATATATTTTTCCTTCAGATAATACATGCATATTGATGCAGATCATCATGCATTTTGACCAATCAGATGGTGGTAACGAAATCAACTTTGGTTTAGTCACACTTTCGGCAGGAAGGGTACAGCTTGGGGACGGCTTGCATAATTTACAATGGAAAATTGTGTCTTTGAGGTTTGAATTGACTACAAAAGACATTAACTACAGCTTGGTTCTTGGTGGCAGTAGAAAAGTGCCATAAATGTTAATTGTACTGTAACAGTAGTGTAGATGCAGGTATTATCCAGACCATTTCAAAGTAATCTCTTAGACCGATTTTTGATCTAGAAGGCAATCAGAACAGTAAACTAGTACAGTGAGAATCAAGGCTTTGACATCCATGTTAAATGATTTTTTTCCCCAGTAGGGAAAAGTCAAACAACGAAGTATCTGACATTACGTGATAATTTCCACCACTATGGGTTTAAGGGCATTTTTTATCACTACCAAAAATTAGACTGTGAGTTCCTTTCCAAGAAGTAGATTACCATCCATCAAGGATTTTCAGTCAATGCCAAACAAAACCTGGTGGAAGAAAGGATCCAATTCTGTAGTGCTTTCTGTTTTGCTTTTTTTTGCCATTCCCGAGTCAGTCAGGTGACTAACATGGCCAATCAACTTTTGAATTCAGTGTTCCACAGCTTTAGCTGTATTCTGAAGAAACGCAAGCTCAGCAAGTCACTGTATTGGATGCAGAGGAAGATTTCACTATGAGGTGGAAATCACTAGGCAGTAGAAACTCCTCCCAGGAAGAGATATGTTAGTATGTAATATATTTTTTTTAATTAACAGACTTCACACACTAATATTACTAACAAGAATATACAGTGGTACCTCAGTTCTCAAACTCACTAGAACTCGAGTTTCTTAAAAGTCGAACCAACCAGTTCGAAAAAAAATTACCTACAGCTCGATTTGAATCTCAGAAGTCAAACTGTGAACGCCAACCTAAGATTACTTGTATGCGGAAATGAGTCACGCAGCACGTCTCCCAGCGGAAGCAAAGAGTAATGCTTCAGTCTCAGCCTCGCTTTCACTGGGATAGCATTGTGCATGTTTACACTAGCTGAATACATGTATTTAGACAGTAAAAATAGATTTAGACAATGATAGACAGTAACAGTAATTATTATATAATAAAATACATTTAAAAATAAAGATTTCTTATTCATTATTTTAATATTAATAATAAACCATTAATACATTTAATTATAATAATATTGTGGAGCCCAGTGGGGACGGAACAGAGACAAAGGCTCAGATGTCAGGGTATCAGGGAATACGGGGTTTAATTACAGGTAAGGCAGCCAAAACGCAGACGGACAATACAATGACCGGACTGGGGAAACAAACTGAAACGCGGAGGGAATACCGAGGACTAATGACAACAACCAACAACAGCTGATCACACGGGGATTCCGCGTGGGATTTAACGAGGGGGCGTGGCACATGGAAGGAGCAGGACACATTGATTTTTTTTAACTTTACACATTGTTTGGATACATTTATTTTCTTACTTTACAAATTACTGTTTTGATAAATGTGCTTAGATGTGTTTAGTACAGGACATGCTCTTCTTTTATCCGGTTCATTTTGTGTTTAAATACTAAAAAAACATATTTATGTGTAATTTTTTTGGGGGGCCAGGGACCAATTAATTGGTTTTCCATTATTTTTTTATGGGGAAAATTCGATCAGAACTCAAACTTTTTAGGATTTCATCCGGAGTTCTGAACATATTAAGTTCGAGTTCTGAGGTACCACTGTACTTTAATATATGGACATGGGAATAATAGTATCACTTGCCAGAAGCATCTCACAAGAATGTATTTAGGTGAACACGTGTCTTTTGAAGGTACTCCTGCACTCGTAACAAGCTAACATTCCTACATTCAGTTTGAATAGCTCAGTGTAATCCAGAAAATCTTCATGTTGAAGCAATGACACCTCAATTAAGTTGCACTATTTGTCTAGTGCTCTTGCTATATACCCTCCATTAGCTAACTAGTTCCAACAAATAGAGACCTCTAGTCGGCAGTCAGCCAATTTATTCAGAGGAGTTACTTTTAATTCCTATCAGAACAATGAAATTAGTGCCAAAACCATGATTTCTTGTGTTTAACATGCTGAAATTTGTTTCTGTTAATTTCTGACAAGCAATGGTCTGTATGGATTGCCATATCTTGAATGCTACCTATGAATATCATCTATGCACTTCAATCAAGACAAAGAACATAAGAACATAAGAAATGTACAAGCAAGAGGAGGCCATTTGGCCCATCAAGCTCGTCTGGGGAGAATTTAACTAATAGCTCAGAGTTGTTAAAATCTTATCTAGCTCTGATTAAAGGAACCCAAGGATTCAGCTTGCGCTACACTAACAGGAAGACTATTCCATACTCTAACTACACGCTGTGTAAAGAAGTGATTTCTAAAATTCAATTTTAAAATGTTCTAATTTCCACTTATGGCCACGAGTTCTAGTATTTAAGCTAATAATGAAGTAGCCATCTGGCTGAACAGCATCCAGACCTGTTAGTATCTTATATACCTGGATCATGTCCCCCCTAGGTCTCCTTTGCTCGAGGCTGAACAAATTCAGCTCAGATAACCTCTCCTCATGAGACATTTCTCTAAGGCCAGGAATCATTCTTGTACCCTTGAATGGGGAAGATGGTGGTGCAGAGGGCAGTACAACCGTTCGGCAACCAGAGGGTTGCCGGTTCGAGCCTTGCTTTCTCCTGACCCCATCAAAGTGTCCTTGAGCAAGACACTGAACCCCAAATTGCTCCCGGTGTGCAGGTTGGCACCTTGCATGGAAGCCTCCGCCACCGGTGTGTGATTGGGTGAATGTGAGGCGTAAAGTGCTTTGAGTACTCGGAAGAGTAGAAAAGCGCTATATAAATCCAGTCCATTTGCCCTTAAAAGCTTACCGTGAGCTATAGCCTAGTCCCCCACACACACATTTTATCATTTAAGATAAACCAAATATGGAAATTATACTTATTGTTAAAAAGGAGATCACTATTACCTTGAACGGCCTCTAGGGATGATCTCGTCACTTTATCTGCTCTTAACTACCTCCAGCGGTCTTGTATAACTCCATGTTTCCCCTTGCCTCAGGTGAGCTGGACCTGGAAGATGCTATGGATCCCCGTAACGACATCAAGGTGGACGGCAAAAAAAAGAAAGGAGGTGAGTACGTGTAGGCAGCTTGAACATAGCTTTAGAGCACATGACTTAGTGTCGGATGATGGTACCACACCCTGGGCCATAGAATCAGTCCCCTTAACCAAATCACTGGTGCTCCAAGTACATGCTTGAATCACAGCTGAGGAACAGATAGGGTCGTCCCTGCTGGGGGCTGCTGGGAATAGCATACCATGAGATATGGACTACACTCACCTAAAGGATTATTAGGAACACCTGTTCAATTTCTCATTAATGCAATTATCTAATCAACCAATCACA
>JABFEA020000002.1:12721546-12765621 GCA_019775915.2 Cyphomyrus plagiostoma | reverse complement strand
GGCAGTTCTGAAGGCGAAAGGGGGTCAAACACCGTATTAGTATGGTGTTCCTAATAATCCTTTAGGTGAGTGTATATGGACATTTACTGCAATGCTATTGAAAATGCAGAAATTGTATATTTTGTATTAATGATTTTCAGTAATAATATCATACCATTATTTTTTCTGCTTATTTTAATATAAAAATTCTTCCACTAGGAATTTTGGTGATTTACTCTAATAATACAGATACTAATCCCAAACTATATATTTTCAGGATGCCTTTACGGTATGTTAGGTATTTCATTGACAGACTCTGTTCCGTCTTTAGTTTGATTGGCTGTGTCGATGCGCAGTGTGATTTGCTGGTCCTGATGGTCGATCCCATGACTGAGGAACCTTCAGAGGGCATGCTACGTATTTATCAGTTTCCATGGTGGGTCAGGGGTAATGGAAGACCCAACGGCTGTTGAGGCTTTAGCAGTAAGGAAGCTGTCTGACAGGTCCAGTCCGGTTACGGGAAAGCAGACCAGATTTCGCAGCTTGTCTGGTTCTGTTTCCGCTCTCATTGTACCCAGCATAGACCTATCAGGGAGTCTGTGTATGAGGACATGCCGTGTGATCACGCTAATATAAAACATTCAGCCCGTGCTCTGCATTCTCAGCGATGTCGATGTGAAGTGATGTCGGCCTGCACCCCTTCACAGTTCTGTGACCAGCTTGCCATCCTTCATATCTATGTCCTCTTCATTCCCTTTGGGGTCTCAGCTGTGATGGAGGGGCTGTCTGTAAGACTAAGCATATGTTGTGTGACATCCTTAATGACCTTCCTGCCTCTTCCTCCAGTAGATGGTCAGTTATCAGACAAAGACCTTGAAGACCTTGTCGACTATACTCCTGACAAGGGCAAAGGTAGGGATCTCAGTTGAAAATATTGGATTATCGTGTATGCGAATTATGACCATTATTATTGTATCTTATGCAGTTTAGCAGAGTTCAATCATTTGAACAAATTCAGTAAGACATTTATTGTGTTTAAGGAGGAAGAGGAGACTCAGATAACAACTATGGTAAGCCGAAGTGGACAAAAACCATCTAAATATTCTGTACTGTGAGAACGGATGGCTATATTTCACAGGCTTAAAGCAGCACTGATGCTCCGAATATTTATTATTAATGCATTTAATGCATAAACAGATGGTCTGTAGATCTTTCAGCAGAGACTATTTGACTCTTATCGAGCTTGGATAGTGGGATAAAGTGACCGTAAGATAATCGTGCCATTACATCAGTGCCAGATGGTTCTATCCTTTGAAGTCCGCTCCATGTAATTTTCGTCAGACACTTTGGCAGAGACGGGCACCATCGCAGGCATTGCCAGCGCAGTCGGTATGGCGTTGATCGGTGCGGTGACCAGCTACATCAGCTACCAGAAGAAGAAACTCTGCTTCAGTATACAACGTATGACCCGAGTCATCACATTTTGATTAATATCTTAAGACATTACAAAATGATCGAATATTAAATCATGATTAGAAAAAAATAGCTGATGGCGGTTACCATGGAGATGTTTCATTGGTGTTCAACTCCTGTCCAACACAGAAAGCCTGAATGCAGAAATGATGAAAGAAGAGAACCCTGAAGCTGTGGTGTCCCAGGAGCCCCAAGGTAAAATAATATTAATTGTTAAAATAATATTAATTTTTAAGACACTTTAGATTTCCTTAAATTCTCTCCCCACTCCCTTAAAGGACCCCCTTTTCTCTTCTTATACTGCCCCGTCTGTGATTGCACATGTATCAAGTCTTTGGAACAGCCTTCCGATAGCATTGCACTCAACTCACTTGGGTGACTCATTTAAAAAGCAACTAAAGACTTTTTTTGTTTAGGAAGGTGTTTAAATAGAGCTGAGTAGTCTTCTGCTTTATTATTACTATTAGTAGTAGGGTTCTTGTGATTTATTTTTTTCCTTGTATTTTGATTGCACTTTTCAGTGTTTTAGTGCTGTACAGCGATTCGTGACCACTTGCCAATTCGTGACTTACTGACTATTAAAATATTCTATGCTATTAAACCCTCAGCTGCATGTGCAGGATCGCAACGCTTGCGCTGATGGTAACGGTTGTTCTTTTCCCTTTCAGTCCAGGCGACGTTACTGCAACACCCAAATGCAGAGACTCCACAGGATTAAAAAAGATCACACTCAGTCCAGCGCCCTCATCTTACATCTAAATTAAGTGACATACACATCCCTTTCACCCTCACCCAATACTGTACAGATCCTTCCATCTGCCTGCACAAACCAGACTGTACATAATCCTCTATGTCTTTGTTTAATAACCTGTTTATACATTTATAAAGAAAATACTGCACATTTTGTTTGACAACTGATGCTTTGCTTGAAGTGCTCCTGCTGTTTTAAGACACTTCTGTTTCACTCTGTAAAGAGTCTGTCAAATTAGACAATCGCAAGACTCATAATTGCCTTTGCAGGAGTCAAGATGGTGGTGCAGCCCAGCCGTGCGACTGTTTCGCATTTGTTACAATGGGCTTGCAGATAAACTCTCCAGCATTTCATTGCGCGTCATTAATGCTCTCATCTTCATCTCCGATTCAGTCTGGGGCAGGCTTGCAGATTTGTGTGAGCTGTTCATTGCTTTGGGATTTGGGAGGACCCAACAGACATTTCCTCACGGTTTCAAAGTACAAAGTAACAAAAATGTTTGAAAATGTGAGTGGTAGATTTGGTATTCTTCACTGTGACTTATTTAATGTTACTTCTTTATTTTACAGTATGTTAATTGTTTCTTGTTCCGTATTAGACTTGCAAGTATGTGTCACTGCTCATTTAGAGATATACACCGTGATGTTTGTTGACTGATCTTTTGTTGTTTTGCATATTAAATATGAAGGTGGGGTAGTGAAACGTAATCAGTCGTGTTAACTTAGTCAATGACTTTTTTTTACTTTACAGTGAGACAAAGTTGAAGTGATATTATTCTTTACTGAGGGTCATGTGTAATTGTTTAGCTTTCATTGATACAGTATTAGGTATTTAGCCAACAAAAAAATTAAGTGAACCAGTTGTTAGTTTAGTTGTTTGAGATGAATAATTCTATGTGGGAATGTAGGTAAGGTGAAACTTCTTTCTACTGATGGACGTGGTTGTTTAGTCTCCTGTTCTGTTCACTGATTACGATAGCAGGGCTGCAGGTTGTGTAAGGGTATACAGCTAGATTTTACCACTTTTGTTATCTCCTGTACCCCATCCCCCAAATGACATGTGACTGTTTTTATCTATTTCTGCATTACTAGCTGTTAATTACCTTACTAGATGCAGTGCTGGATGTAGCTAAACACTGATACCAAAGAAGTGGGCCAGAGCGCTGTGTCAGTGTGAGATATTGCCTGTGCTGAACGTTCCATGCTGGGAAACGGTTGCCAGGGAGGAATTGTGTGTCTGTGAGTGAGTAGAAAAGGAATTTTAACTTGACCCTGAAGTCTGTGCATGCCTTTAGTTGTTGAGCGTACGGAAGCAGTGCCGTGTTTTTTTCATATTTCACTCAGAGTTGGTAAACGAAAAAGTCATCCCTTCCAGTTCCTTCCATTGCCATCCATTGACATCTGTCTGTGATGCATGCTCTTTGCTGGTCACCCAGTCAGTTCATTTCCACAGCAATAATCAGGAGCAGTAAACAAATATGGGAAGTGAGGTTGAGACAGCTCGACATCTGCCTTAATGCTGTGTATGTAGGGCCTGTTCTGCTGCCACCAGACCCTGCCTTCCCCAGATAAAGGGTTTTACCCCTAACCCTAAGAACCATCTTAGCAGCAACGACCTGAGTTAAACCGCGGCCTTCTCAAGCTTAAATTCAGCAGCTTTCTATCTAAAGGGGTGGGTTACGTGTGAACTTTGCACTTTATCAACTGACTGCTATTCCTGATTGCTCAATGTCTGTACTAACCTGACAAATATCTTTCACTGACTTGGAGACAATTTAAGTGAACAAAATAAAATCGCCAGATTGTGAACTTGGTCTCTCCATTTATTTCAGTTTCTTCAAGGTGGCTAAGTCACTAAGTTTAAAGTTAGTGTTGGTGTCTAGAAAGTTGTGGGTTTTGAATGCCATCACTGGCAGAGCGGGCATATCACCAAAGGGCCACTGAGCAAGACCCTCGAACCCAAGCATTTCAGGGATGCCGCCTGGTCCTGCTCTCTGATCATAAGCTTTCCTCACTTGCATGTCACCTTGGGCAAGTGTGATGCTACATTAGTAACACTAATATTTCTGCAGTTGACAGTAGATATTGATCACCCATAATTAATTACTATGAATATGTTAAACAGTTTATAAGCTGGTTCAAAATAAAATATGCAATGACATTCTTAGTCACCACTGTTAATTAAATTAAACATTTACATATGGACGGTGATTAGCACTGTTGCCTCACACCTCTGGGATCTGGGTTTGAGTCTCTGCGATGGCTCCATTTGTATGGAGTCCGCATCTTCTCCCTGTGTCATAGTGGGGTTACCTCTGGGTACTCCAGTGCCCATAGGTGTGTGAGTGTCCCTTGCGATGGGTTGGCGCCCCATCCTGACTTATCTCCAGCCCCCATGACCCTGAATCGGATAAGCGGTTGCAGAAGATGGATGGAAACCTTTACATATCTCAGATTATGCTTGTTAATCCTGCTCTTTTTGTTTCTATACTGCTGGGCTCATTTCCCTCCAGATGACGACAGGAATGGCTTCCCTAGTGTCTCACAGGCTGACCAATTAAATACAGTTTCTCATCCACATTTAACACGTCCTTCACTTCTCACTCTCAGCACTTCTTGAAGGAATTTCTGGGTTTTTCTGCTTGATTTCCTCCAGGTGGGGTTTAACAAAAGAATTCCTTATGTTTCAAAAAGTTTTTGGTCTAAAATATCCACCGTACGACTATAGTAACGGTACATAGTGTGCAGCACGAGGAAGGGTGGCTGTCTGCAGTGGCTCCCATTCATTAAAATGGCTTCTAGAAAGTACAGATAGAACCCAGTTCTAGAGATGTCAACAATATTCTTGCCATGTGCACATGCATGCAAGATCAGGCCTGAAAACTGGTGCATGACTCCAGCTAGATATTTTCTTTTTGTCTGCAACCTACTCTGGAAGAACAAAATCAGTATTTTTAAATAGCAGACTAAGTTAGTTTTTTTTAAAAATATTAAGATAAACTTGATCGCAGTTTCCAGCCTGCATGTGGGCCCGTGTTCGGAAAAAAAGTTTAGGGGCAGTTCAAGCAAATGGTGCTTTTGTGAAGTTTCATCATTATCAGTGCATCTCATATCATTCCTCAATAGTGCTTAGGACAGCCCTGCTCTTACTCATTAATAAAACAGTGTGAGTACAGTGGCCGTCCTATCCAACACTGCGATTCAGGTGCATGAAAGATTTATGGTAGAGCAATTTTGATATAACGGCATCTTTGAACTTCATTCCATGTTAAATTTAAAGGCGTCTCAGTGTGCAGAGTCTGTGAGAACATCTATCCAGGGGCCACATTCTTCACATCAGACTACAGCTGATGCTGACACCAGGTGTGATTTTCATCCAGTCCCTTTAAAAAATAATTTTTTCAATGCAAAATGTTTTGGTTTTTTTTGTTTGACAAGAAGACTGTTGACAAGAAGCAGAACTCCTCGTCTTATTTTTTATTTTACTATTATTTTTTAATTAGTTCTGCAGCATTAAAACGCAGATGATGGATAAATGTTCGGCATGCCCTCTGCTCTGGCTATTCTTGTTCCTGGCATTGAGAGGTAGGAATTTCTCCCATCTTGTTCATGGGTTACTAACAGATTTACTTCTATTTCTGTAGTGTAAAATTATTTAACATATTTACTTGCATTGCACCACAGAGAAACAGCAACTGAATAATAGAATTCTTTAATATACTAAGAAAACAACTAGATTTCTGACCACAGACATCTAGTAAGCATCTGGTGCTGTATTTTTGGACTAATCTGCATATAACTGGATCCAGGCATCAAGAATTACTCTAGAAATTTCAAAACAGTAGCATGTATCTTAAATCCTGAAGATTTAATATGGCTACAATATTAATTCCTTCATATTGATTTCACATCATAGGAAATTTTGTATATGCAGGTTTTTCTTCAAAATATAAAGAGAAATTTTTACAAGTACCTTTCAAACTGAAGAAAAATGGTTAAAAATATTTCATTAATATTACTTAGGTGAATGTGAGTCATCATAACTGAAGCAGGATGATGTTGCAGGCAAATTATCTCCAGATTTCCAGAAAGTCCAAGCAGTGGGTGTGTCTGAATGTCAAACACCTACAGAGAAGTGAACAACATTAATATTTCAGGGCCGGTGGAGGATTCTTAAGCAGAGCGAGTAACTGCAGCCACTTGACGTGTCTGCAAGACACACCCACACAGGGCTGCGCAACATGGAAAACAAAATCATGTTGCAAAATTCTTTCCCCAGAAGAGATACTGCTCGCGATATAAACAAACCTGTCATTAAACTGCATGTTCCAGAATGTATATGCTTAAAAAACAGCCTGTCAGAAGGAAAAAACTGGTTTCACACTTGAGCACAGTTTTTCCATATGTGCTATCAACTTATTGGTCTGACTGGTGATAAAATAGTAGGTTTTTAGTAGTTTTCATTGCTGAAGAAGCTCATCGACATCTTTTTGATATTCACAAAGAAGGCGGTCATTGTGCTTTGTATTTTGGCACCAGACAGCATAGTTCACTACAGCTGCTGAGAGATTATCAAAAAAGATGCATGACCCATACAGCCACCAGCTCTGGCAGCAAGACGGATGTAGGCAAAATGTGAAGTACAGAAGTTACACTGAATGATTATTTTGGTCTGTCTTTTGCGCTCCCATACTTCAACATATGGCTGTGGATCCCAAGGAGCTGGAAAATTAGGATGAGCACACAGGCGACAGATTCAAGCACCTCTGCGTCTTCACTTACATACAAATACTAAAATTAATTGTGACCTCGCAAAGCCATTTAAATTGTTCATCTAAAATTAATTCACTCTGCTGGTAGGTGTGTTCAGATCTGCCCTCACGTCAAGAATATTTTCACTTGTTGCCCCTGAATGGAATAAAATCCACAAAGCACGACATTCTCTGTCAAAGAAAAAAGCCATTGATAGAAATTTCATCTCAGGTAATACTGCATTAGCCAAGGAGCTGGAATTCATGAAGGGATAACCTGGTGCTAATTGTGAAGGACTTAACTTGAATAATTTCCAAATCAAATGTCCATGCATGCAACTTATGTGGTCAGGGCAAGGGGGAGGAACCAGGAAAACAACCAGTGATGGACTAACATAATAATGTCTTTTTCATTGCAGCCGTACGTCAGGATCTGAGCATGGCTGATGCCATTGAGGAGACCACAAAAGCGCGTATGTGAGACATAGCCCATCATCATGGGACCTGACTGATTGAGTGAACTAGTGGAAAAGAAGCAATGCAAGGCTTTGCAATAAACACAAATACATACAACAGACCTTCACCAATGCATATTAATAACAGTATTTTAATTAAATGAATTCTAATTTTATTGTCATTGGGTTAGTGGCTGTAAAATCTAGCAGCAGAGGAAGGAGAAAGTAAAGGGCTTAATTTTTGCAAAAACTCTGCTTTCCCGCAGAAATGGATGTCTCCGGATTCTCCAGTCCGGATGAGAAGTTAATCAATAAGCTTCTATCACGGGTCACAATTACAACTGCAGTACCAGGTAAGCCCAGTACTAATCCAGGTAGGAAGAACAACCAAGGTCCACAGACATGGGCAAAGCCCAACAATAACTGTTTATAGAGAGCAAGCTAACCTTCTAATGTATCAGGCCTGCCTTGATTGAGGTCCGTAATCAATGCCTATACTGGGTCTGGATTCATTCTCAGTGAATTTGAGCAACTTCCAATATTCATCAGAGTTTTACATCAAAACAAAAGCAATTGCACAGCCACCAGAAACCATACTGATGAGAGGTGAGGTACAGAGTCTCACTGTCCATTATAATAGCAAAATTTTCTGAACCTGGGGTAATGGAAGAGCCAACAACCCAAGAATAGTTGAGCTCAGTCTTAGCAGCTGTCCGACTGTGCCGGTGTGGTAACAGGCAAGCGGACCAAAATTCCCAGCTTGCCTGGTTCCATATTCTCTCCCTCCTAGCAGGGAGCCTGTACATTAGGACAGCAGCTGCCATGCCACCACGCTGGCAGAAAACCTCCACCCTCTGCCCAGGACTGCGACTTGCACTGTGATAGTTGTTTTTTATGCTTCGTCCCTCCTGAGTTCTGTGACCTTTACAGCCATGCAGCACTGTAGGGATTGTGGCCATGCTGCAAAATCAGTCGGACCCTCTTTCACGATAAACCATTTCTGGCTGAGTAATTGTTCGCACTACAGCTCTTGCACAACAGGTCATCCAGCTACTTTTACAGGTGGCAAAATCCCGGGTGGCCATCTTGGTGACAAATCTTCTGCAAACAGTATGTATGACCTATGATTATTATTGTAATGTGTGGCTGAATTTCTTTTAATACACCTGTACACAATTTGAACCAGTGCAGTAAGATACCGATTCTCCCTCCATAGGAGAAAAAGAAAATACAACAACAGGAGTCGACTACGGTAAGGTAGAGCAGAAGAAAAATGATTCATTATGTTGGTTGTAAGTCCTGGAAGGACAGATGTCCAAATTTACGCCCTGTTGCTTTTGAACAATCATGCTTAGTATCATCCAGAGGTGGAGATTTCAGGTCCATTGAGCATAAACCCAGAGCAAGATTTTGTTTCAACCAACCAGTTCTTATTTATTTCTTTATTTGTATAAGTAAAAAATCCAGACCTAGATTTTGTTTTGACTGTCACTCTTCATACTCAACTGTTTGGTTGAAACAAAATCTTTCTCTGGATTTGTACTCTCCAGTATCGTTTTGATATTGATATTCTATAAATTATTTAGCATAATGCCATATCAGTTGCCAACATGTTGTTGATGCAGAACAACAGCATTGTTTGAGTGACCCCCCTCCCTTGCTCTCTCGGACAGCCAAATTGGAGATGAACGCCATTGGAGGCATCATCAGCGCAGTTGCCTTGTCGATGATTGCTGCCTGTTGCAAGGCTTTCGTAGATACATACAAAATGACAGGTTTTGTCACTCAGATGTACACGTCCCTCAGACGAATGATAGAAAAGACGCAAGTAATTCAGCCTGCCACCCCGGAGACTCTAAGCAGCCGATCAACAGACTCAGAATCACCCTCTTTAAATGTTTGATGTTCCCACTTTGATCTATAGTAAGATTGCATCTGGAGATGACATTTGAGAAGTTCAAAAAAGGATCAGTTCAAAAGAAGTGCAGCAAATGTTTGAATTTTGGTTCTGGTATATGTTACTGTGTATTACTTGTTTGTACCATATTTTTAAAGTACAGTTCATTAATTTATAGCTTTAGTTCAGCATTGCCAGCACAGACTACTGTTCCTGTACTGATAGGTGATTTTCTACATTTAGATGATGTTCATATTGTCAGTAAATCAAATGAGTTATATTCGCTGGATGTTTTACTGGAGCACTTCATTGCTTTGATCAAAGCAGGGATGTTCTTGGACTGTCTACATGTCAGTGCTACCTACTTCCATCTATGGGTCGCACTGCACACTGCAGCCTGAGAGCTGTTGCCTATTGGAGGAGCCGTGCCTGTAATGGCAAACAATAGGTCCGTAATGGCTAAATGACTCAGCTGTGAAATACTGGTTATGCCTGTGAATAATGTAACTTAGTTTTGAACCAGAAACTCTTTTTTTTTTTTTTGTTGTATTAGCACTTGTTTTGATTCTGGTAGAAAATTAAATGTGAAACTCCTGGATGAGATTAGGGGTTTCATTCACAGTAGTGTCCCGGATGCAGGCGGTACAGGTCTCAGGTTCCTGCTAACTTACCTAGAATGCTGGTGTTCTATGTGAAACTGGGTGCCAAATTTATTTTCAACTTCATATTTCATCTTCCTTTTTCATTCAAATCCGTAAATTCCACAGCATCTAGTTATTAATCGCTCTATGACTGAGCCATAGGTAAAACTCATTAACGTAAAGATACTCAGAAAATCCAAACTAAAATAAATAACCATCTCAAATGAATAACACGGTAAAAAAATATGAAGATCACACCTGCTTACCTTGGCACTGCAAATCTGGAAAATAATGGCATCCTTGATATATTGTCACATTCTCCACACATAAAGGGAAGATCACAGAAATCAGCATTGCAGTATTGGAATTTTTTTTAAAGTAAGGAAACATGTTTTTAAGGGTTTATGGGCCTCAGAATGAATAGAGTATAGCACTGAAAAACCTTCCCCCTCCTGGGTCTCCTCAGCAACAAAAGCATCAGCGTTAAGAATTTCAATGAATCAGTCAGGACACTGGCTAATCGAATTGAACTGTCAGAGTCGTGTACAGAGGTATCAAGGTTCAAAACCTCCATATAATGTGTTAGACATTACAGTATACAACAAAAGTTGTCCGTCTATGTATTGTAGACGATTCATTTCCAGATCCAGATTTCCAGACTGGAGTGCTGGCATTTCATAGATCTGAATTTTTAAATACAATAGAGTACACCAATATCTTCATGCTAAAAGGCTAAGATTATCATTTACAAGTCAACCAAATTTTATAGCATTTAAATTACTGATTGCCTGAACATACACAATGTAACACCTGCATTCAATGGCATTTAGGAAAGGTGATTTTTTTTTTTTTTTGTATAACTGCATTACAATCAAATGTTTCATAAAATAAGAAGACAGCAGTAAAGAGTAGTAAAAACACACGAGTCTCATTGCCATTATAAAGGAAACCAGTAATCACATTAATAATGATCATGAAAAAAAAGACTCAATATATATGGAATGTTTAAATTAATTTAATTAACATTAAGACACCGTATAGCCACTGTAAAAATGCTTCCTAAAGTGTAAGGTTACAAAATAATTTCTGAAAAAGGAAAAACATTTCCCTTTAAATCCATGGGATCTGAATTACTGTGCTTAAGCAAAGTAAAACTTACAAGGTTCCCTGAACAGACTTTCCTTACACCAAAAAAATCAAATGCAAACCTCCCTATAGTAAAACCTTACAAAGAGCCAACACCAAAAATATACATATAAAAATAAGAAAAGCGTGTACAAAACAGAAATGGCTACTCCAGTCCATTTCACAAGGCATAAAAATTCATTTAAAAATTCTGTGTTAAAGAATGTACACTTTACAAACAAAACTTCCAATAGCAAAAATATGCTTTGAAGGAAAGATATTACTTAACTACTCAAAATAAATGTATATTTTACACAAATAGCAATGAAAGCTTGTCTTCTGTTCATGAGCCTTCTTCAAATGCGGAGCGTGCATTGTCATTGTGGAGCTTCTGCATATCTGCTTGAGTACCCTTCTCTCACCCTGACATCATCCAAATCCAGTCCTGAACATAACTCAAAGGTACTGGAACGGGCTTTGGGGTTGATAGCAGTCGCACAGCTACGCACCCAAACCAGTTTCATAAGTGGCCGCATCTAAGAGACATTAGACGCATACAACAAATAGGTAATTGTTCTGCTGAGGACAGGATATTTGCTTGTGGAGCAGCTCAGGCATTAAAGGCACTGAGGGAGAATTAATCATTGATCCTGGCCCTTCTTCTGGAAGCGCAATGGCCTGCCGCAGCTCAGAAGCTCATCCTAACTCTCACCAGACACCAAAACAACTTCTCACCATTCCCCCAGTCACGGCTAAGTAAAAGACGAAACTTGACATCAAACTCTAACATTACACGCCACTTCCACAGAGCCATGGAGACTCTGTGCCCAGGAAGTGCTTCTGGCGAGGGGAAGATAGCTGTCCTCTGCAGGAAATATAATATAGATTCCCTTTAGAGATCTGTGGCACTGGATTAAAACAAGTATAAAAACAACTTAGTTATCAACAAGAGACATTTGGCACAGACAGTGTAACCTATTTCTACACTTTGACTGGTACCAGCCCTGGTTCCTCAGTGATCGCTCCAGTTACAGTAACTTGATTAAAATGAATACACTGCTTTAAGGCCACACACGGGCTTCAGGCCAAAATGCCCCGAATCTGACCTGTGGATTAGCTAGCTTTCCTGACGGCCGGTCGCACAGCGTGCTCTAGACCAAGGACTGCAAGGATGAGAAGAAGCTTTATGAAAAGCGAAGCTTGAGTACCAAGATAAAATAAAGATGGTTTTTATTCTCCCCTACAAGCTTATGCATTTAGAAAAACACATCGGCAAGCTTCTTTGTGGTCTCTGAAGCAATGCAGAGTTCAGCACTGCTACATAATAGATTTCCCTCAACCATTCAGCGTCGACCATCGTAATAATGTACTTAATTATGACAGTTATTGCTATGTACAAATCTCTGCCCGGTGAACGACATGAAATCACATTGATGTTCTCAAGCGTGTAACCCGCTGTGTGGGTGAGGCAGAGCTGTTGGTCAGGTGTGTGGGCGGGGCAGAGCTGTTGGAAAGGTGAACAGCAGTGTCAGACAGTTGCAACTCCTCTAGCTTTTTCAGATACTGGGCCTTGAGTGCCAGCAGCTCACTGTAGCGCTGTTCCATTGGATTTGGATGCTGCCACCAGGGGGAGACAGAGACATGCAAATGAGAATACATCAAAAAGGTTTGATCAACTCAGATCTTACAGGAATTTGTAGCAGTAAAGTTATATGTGATCAGAGACTGGGCCAGCAAAGACTAGATCAGTTATGTTATCAGTTACTATATGTCCAGGTATCCGATAGGGTGACCACCTAATCCATGTCACAGGGGACACTATAAGCCAGGGCTATTCAATACACGGTGTCCTTGAGGGCCGAGCCCTGCTGATTTTCCAGCCTTCCTTCACCTGAGAGCCAGGTGTAAAGCCTCTGACCAATCTGAATCAGTAATTATTAAACGAAGTACCTGGGCGAACTGAAAACAAGGTCTGCATTTGGAATCGAGGGCCTGAGTTGAATAGCCCTGCTATAAGCTATGACAGGGTTTATAAACTACCATTTCAACTAAAAAGGCTTGGATTTCACTTTAGCACCGAGTTCTGGCTCCGTGCTCATTGGTCAGTCTCCTATAATCATGCATGTGTCACTAATGCTAATGTGAAACAGCTGGTTGAGTCTTTCAATCGAGGAAACAAACCAGTAAAAGCACGAGAAAAACTGAAGTAATTAGCCGAGCACAGGAACCTTTCAGTTTTAAAGTAGTTCGTAAAACCTGAAATAGCTCACAGTGCCCCCCCCGACATGGATTAGATGGTCACTCGAGTCTCCAATGTTTTACCTGATGCCGCACCCTGGGGTTCCACCGTATGTAGTAAGTCACCCAAAGCTCTAGATGGCGCATACTGGCCACAGGGTAGAGGACACGGCCGTTCTCTATAGCATAGAAGGGGTTGATGTAGGAGGCCTGGTCACTGTTGATGAAGGACCACAGGGACACAGTCCTGGTTTTCACCTCCTGAGGGGGGCACAGCACACATGGGATAATAAGCCAGCGGTGGCCAACAATTCTTCACAATATTTCATATGCATAAGATATGCATAGGACATCTGTAGGAGGAGGAACGTCTCACATGGGTATTGCGGGCGCTGTCGCAGTTGAAGAGAAAGGTGCCGAAGCGACAGCTATAGAGGTGATCCAGAATAACCACTAGGAGGCGCTCGTTGAACTCAAAGGCTGTGGGGAACTGCAAGAAAATATGGACGAGGAAGGAAAAACAACTTAGGAGTGAGT
The DNA here is from genome assembly GCA_019775915.2 of Cyphomyrus plagiostoma. NCBI lineage: Eukaryota > Metazoa > Chordata > Actinopteri > Osteoglossiformes > Mormyridae > Cyphomyrus > Cyphomyrus plagiostoma. Next base: position 12,751,775 of record JABFEA020000002.1, on the reverse strand, counting down.
CACGGCGTACCGCATGATCAGTACTGGCTGCCATAGGGCAGGTGTGATGGAGCTACTCGCAACAGCACAGCACAATGCGCGTCGGAGATGTGAAAACAGTAGAAGACCAATCGATGCGCACTTCAGCACAGGTCATCAAACGCTGTGATGCCCTGTACAGTAGGGTGACCACATGATCCATGTCAGGGAGGACACTCTGATCTAGGACAGGATTTGTAAACTACCGTTTCAATAACAGGACCTGGATTTCACTCGAGCACCGAGTTCTTACTGTCTGCTGATTGGTCAGTCTCCTGTAATCGTGAATGTGTCACTAATGCTAATGTGAAACAGCTGGATGCGTCTTTCAATCAAGGACACAAACCAGTCAAAGCACGAGAAAAGCTGAACTAATTAGCCGAGCGCAGGAGCATTTCAGCTTGAAATTAGTTTGTAAAACCCGAAGTAGCTCAAAGTGTCCTCCCTGACATAGACTATCTGGTCACCCTACTGTAGAGAGCCCCGGCTTGGGTTGTACCCACCTGCTTGGTCATCTGCCAGACACAGTCAATGAACTGCACAAAGATGGGGGAACGATCAGCGTCGGCATGGTTCTTGTCCCCATGACCAATACGCTAAAAAATTTAAAAAAAAAAAAAAAAAAAACAATCCCTTGAGAAATAGTTCATGTCATATTTGCTAGTCCCATTCCTTATCAAAGTATGCAGTTTAGTGAAACAATGCTAGGAGAACCTAGCTGCATATAGCGATGTGTGACGGGGGCCTGGGACGTACGGAGGCAAACTTATGGCCGAAGCTGAGCCACTCCTTCTCCACGAGGACCAGGAACCCCCTCAGCGTGCGGTAGTACCCATCCAGCATCAGCATGGCCAGGGAGGTGAGCTGTGCAGTCCGGTCCCAGCCATCGCTGCAGTGCACCAGTACCGAGTTGCCTGACCACACCTTGTCTGCCACCTGGATAGCCCCCGCCAGTACCAGCTTGGGGGTGGGGGGGGGGGTGGGGTTGGGGATCGGTGGGAGAATATTGCGTGAGCTGCTCTCTGTCAGTGCTGGGCTATTGTTGCTACGATCGGTCGATCTTGCTTTCGTCCCGAAGAAAATCACAGAGTGTGAACGGCGGCTAGTCTGTACACTCTGCTATCCCCAGCACATACAGCTGTGCATCGCTTAACGACGTGGATACGTTCTGAGAAATGCATCGGTAGGCGATTTCGACGTTGTGAGAACATCGTAGAGTGCACTTACACTAATCTAGATCCAGTCTACTACACACCTAAGCTAGTGAATAGCCTACATAACAATAAAAAGTATAGTAAATACATAAACCAGTAACATACTTGTTTAATACCATTATCAAGTACTGTGTACTGTACATAATTGTACGTGTTGTACTTTTATACGACTGGCAGAGCAGCAGGTTTGTTTACATCAGCATCACTGCAAACACATGAGTTACGTGTTACACTATGACATCAGAAGGCAATAGGATTTTTTCTTAGCAACGTTGTAATCTTAAGGGACACAGACACACAGTCCGTCTCTGAACGCAATGCTGTAACGCGAAGCATGACCGTAAGCGCAATCGTTCTCTCCCAGCATGCACCTTAATGTGCTCCAGCCAGTGTGTCGATTCCAGGCTGGAGAGCCAGTGGGACTCTTCCACATTGGGATAGACGATATCCTTCAGCTTCCTCAGGGACTCTCTCATCACGTGGATGTTGTGGATGTCCAGGAATACCAGATCAGCATTCTGGTAAGAGTCTTCGCCTTCATAGCCGCCACCTGTGGCCTGGGACCGACGAGGTGTGTTACACTCAGAGTGCAGCACCACAGCCAACCAAAGGTGACAGACACTTCCAGTTGTTACAGAAAAGAGTTTTACTTCATTCTATCATATTTAAATGAAACACAACTACAGTACAGAAAAGCTGGTCTTCTTCACCCCAAACTGCCAAATTAGGTGCCCAGTATCCATTCTCTGAGATTTACCTAGTGAGCTGTACCTCAGTTATTTCTCTTGAGAGCATTGGCCACTCTGCACTATTTTCTGTGGAATATGTTGCAGAAAGACTGGAAATTAACAGAGTTAATCTCATTGAGCGCTTGTAAATCCAAACAGAGTTCTTGAGGCCGACTCCACTGCATGTATCCGTTTTTCATAATCTGTTTGAAAATTTAATCCTTTTATTTTGTCTTTTGCTTGTGTTGCAACTGTATAATTTTGTAACTGTTTTGCATTTTACTGCTGCCAGGTTTTTAAATCTCAATGGGATTTTCCTGGTTAAATAAAGGTTAAAAAAATAAACGATAAAATGGGTAGTCAGTCAAATCTAGGGGCTCAAGTAATCGTTTTCAAGAAGGACAAAACACAACCTTAGATGCTGTCTGACCTCACTGATCATACCTTGTTGGCCACAGCGTTGACGTTCGGCCTGGCGTCGAAAATGGTCAGCCTGTTGGTGCCGTTCGCCTCCCGGATGATATCCAGGTAGCGCTCGTCATCCTTGCTCCTCTTCCCGCTCATGCCCACCAGCGGCTGGCTGCAGCGCACAATCACTGCCTGGTTCTCCGGGTGGATCCACGACAGCACCTGGGATCGCAGAGATACATAGTGCCCATAGTTCATACTCACAGAATGTGGACACGCGCGCTAGCGGTCAAGTCGCCTACAAAGCGGTGCGATAGGATGTTGCGTCACATGTCCTGGTCACCTGACCTAAACACAGCAGAGATGATTTGGGAAGGGTTCGACTAGGGCTGACTGGAGGAAAATCAGCCAACGAGTACTCAGAATATATATGGGAGCTCCATCAGAAGAGCTGGAAAAGCATCTCAGGAGGCCACCTCATGAAACTGGAGAAATTAGGGTCAGCCAGTCCCCGGGGCAACCGGCTTGCTAAGGCCCAATGGTGGGATCACTCTGCTGACCACCGGATTTGAACCAGTGACCATCTGTGTCCCAACCCACAGGGCTGCCCCCACTCCCCCCCACAAAATAATTACTTTTTAAATACTGCTTTAGTCAGTGCATATGTTATTTTATGGTTTTGGTGACAATTATTCTAAAACGTAGAGAATAGCAGGAACACACCTTTCTATGGGTGGGCGTGTCCAAACGTTTGACTGGCACTATACAATAATACAGCCAGAAACGTAGAGGGGACTCACCGGGATGCGGCCCCGCGAGCGGAAAGCGGCCACCCTGCGCAGGTCCTCGTCAGTGGCCTTGCAGGGAACTACCAACTTAGAGGGGTAGGTCTCACACAGCTCGTTTGCGGCGATTCTCCATTTGTCATTGGGCAAACCCTGGAGGAGACACGATGGCTCACAAGCTACGGAAAGGCCACCCCTTAGAAAGCAGGTGAGTTCCAGCACAACGCGGAATGTGACAGGACGACGGGAAAAGTGATACGTGAATCATGGTCAGTACCGGGAAGCCAGGGTGCCTAGGGCCATTCCCAGGATTAATTCACCCGAAAGGAGCTATATCCATGGCGAGCAAATGGACAATAAAATCTAAATAAGATGTTCAGATGGGCTACTTGCTGAATATTTGCTTAAAATTTAAATTGGCCTTGCTCGCTGTGATTTGTTTGAAGAGGAAAAAAAATCAATAAAATTATTTTGCAAAAAAAAAAAAATTAAGAAAAACAGGCCAGCCTGGTATGCCCGATACCACACCTCGTATAAATGACAAGTTTCCCCACAAGTTTCCAAAACCGACTGTTGCACCATTCATAAAAGGGGTAATTTCATGGAGCTTGTTATTAATGCAACTGTCCTATTCACTTTGCAAGCGGAGCGGGTCACTCACCTGCCTGCTGAACTCTTGCACTGGGTCATAGATATCCCAGCCATTCTCTTCAAACGTCTCCTGGTTTAAGAACGCAAACAGACTCTGTGGAAAGAGTCACACAAGGTCACGAGTGTGCAGATGGCTTGGGAGAAGGGGTTTGTATCTGACCCCACACATATTTCCACCAAAAAAGAAAAAAAACACCATATATCCCATCATAGTTGAAGATTATAAACCTTATATAAATTCACCCGATCAATCTGGTGTTAGCACAGGTTGTGATATACTGGGGGCAGGATGCTTTTATGATCCACAGAGAGAGAGAGTCTCACCTGGTTAGATGACAGGGGAAATGCATAGCGGAACAGGATGTCAAACATATCTCTCCTGCTGTGGCCTTCCTGCTTCAGAGCAAAGCGTAGGTTCCTCATGTCCTACAAAACAGGTAAGAGACACAGGTAAGAGAGAAGTAGGGAGCGGCATCAGTGAGCATCGCAACCTTGGAGCAAACATTACCTTGCAGGTGATGTCAAGCCCGTAGGAGTTCTCGCCGCGACTTGTAGCCCCACCCACCTTCTCTATTCTACTGATCACCCCCAGAGGTACATCAAGGACCGATTTGTTCTCCTGGGACAAACAAGTCATGACATCACCAAACATATATTTCAATGGTACCTTTATTTATGCAGTACTTTTTAGCTATATAGCATATAGAAGTAGCACCTAATAATGCACAGAAAAAACAAAAACTAGATAAAACAGTAAAGATGCTCCCCTACTTATGAACTTTCAGCTATACGAATGAAGAGGACCGCAAATCAAAGTTATGTTCATCGAGCTCCCATTTCCTGTCCACAAGATCAATTATTTTTTTTCTGCACGCCAATTCCGGGTAATACGACTTCTGGCGGCTATTCCCGCCATGCCGCAGCATAGCGTGTGTTTTGTTGAGGAAAAAATACTCTAATTGAAAGGAAGATTAAACAAAAGATTTTAAAAAAGATTTTTTAATGCTTCTAAACGCATTTGTCTTTGCGGACTTGCAGAATTACAACTAAATATGCAAAGCAAGCGGGTCCTCAAAAAGGCCAAAGCAGAACATGAGGCATAAATTAAGACCACAACAATTTTAGAAACAGAACAGTCCAGTCATTATGACCTAATGCATCAAAACAGTCGGGTTCACATGGGCATGCAAGCCAGTGTCAAAAAAACTGAAAAATTGTTTCCTGGAGGTTGAACCTACTTGCACACATGGGAAGTTGCTGAAAATGAATTCTGTCACCTTATGACCCGTCTTATGTTCCAGAGCTATGACATACATTCTAACACCTAAACCACACACAGGCTATGAACAGCTCCTTTAAATGTTCTAGTGCTGGTAACCCTGAGTTTTGCCAGTGCGATTTCAGTTTACAAAATGGCCTTCAGCTTCACAGTTTTAGCTCCTCTCCCCCATACCAAGTGGTGCAACTGACACTTACCATGTCCGTGCTCTTAAAGAAGAGTCTGTAGTTGGTGATGAAGACTTTTCCCTTGAGGGCCCCGTTGAAGGGACACATGTAGATGATGTCTTTGTCTGTCAGGGGATCGCATAATATATGAAGAAGTGCCAGTGATGAGACTCACTCAAATATAATGAATGAATTTTATGAAGAAGAAAAAATCACTTCCTTAAATGTCTTTTTTGTAAACCCACACTGCCGTGGTTATAGTCAAAATCTGCAGGACAATTAAAAGTAATTTGTCGTTTTTTTAAATGCTTTGAAGACATGGAAGGATACATGACGTTCATACACATCTCAGCAAAAGAATGGAACGTATCGCATACATTTCTCATGCCTGTGGAGCCATTTCTGCATGTATTTTTTAAGAGAATAAAAAATAGACGGTCTGTCTCTTTAAGAAAATGGTGAGCCTAACGATGAAGGTGAAGACCCACCTATCACCCTCTCCTCCCCAGGCAAAAGGGGCATCTCCGGCACTGGCTCCATTTTGAGAGATTCTCTTGACGGCTGCTTTCAGACAGGGAAGAAGAAAATGTTACTGACATGTGCTGATGCTCATGCAGAATTGCACGATTCACTTGGGAAGCTTAATTGGGAATCGAAGCTAATGGCAAAAATCAGGTGTGGCTATAATAACAAAATGCAGTGCAGCTTCATAAATTAGCAAATAGAGACAGGAAGGAGTGAAAGACAGCGGGAAAAAGGGAGCGAAAGAAAGCGATGGATGGCAATTTAGGGTTTCCAGCTGGTGGAACAGCATGCAATCTGTTTCGCGGACAGCCTATCCCAGGAATGATCCACCACAGGGTTAAAGGTCAGCGACCTGAAATAAGACCTGTCGTGTAGAGGGGCCATAGGGCAGGAAGAGCGAGGGCTTGTGGGTGCAGCCTCAGCGTGCAGGTGGGAGCGCCAGGGGATTTCCGCGGCGGAGTCCTTCCAACTGTGGCGGGCGGCAGAGTGATGTCAAGAGAGCAGGAGGATGAGAGGAGACAGCAAATAGGGGAGGCAAGATAGACAGAGATACGGATGGAGTGACGGCCCACGACCTAGGAGAGCTCCTACGACACCGGGCCAATGGCTGATTGAGACTGGGGGGTGATAATCATGGCTACTCTACTTCCAGCACCCTAATCGTCATGGAGGAACTGCGACTGAAGGGAAATGTCTTAAAGGTGGGGCTCCCTCAGCGTTGGCAAGGATCTATACCAGGGCTGTAAAGCCACACAGGATATTAATCCGAGAGCAGAATCGGAACAAAACGTTAATCATACATCCTCTGATGCACTAACTTGGACACATCACCAGTGCTGTTTTCTGGAGTCACTGGGCGTTTCGTGCCTTACGACAGACACCCTCTTCCGTGCGAGCCCGTTAATCAAGCCTCGGCCCGTGCCCAAATCGCATTTTGTGGTCCCCAAATATAAAAACATCATCGCTATAAATAGGAAACACCTATACGTTATGGGAAATATGACAGACGGGGCAGGTTTATCACATCAGCCATTAGCAATAGGAGACCAAAGAAAGTGACTCCCGATAAATGGCAGAGGAGAACAAGGTTAATTAGAGATTTGTTAATCAGGATAAACTCCAGGCCAAGGAGTGCAAAGATGCTTGTGATTACCCATTAGAGGCAAGGCAATAGGTTATAGTCATAGGCATTCGGAGGAGCGGGCACGCCCCCCCCCCCCATATCTGAGAATTGATTAGCAGTTCAATATACAGTTCAGAAATCAGGGGAAACCATTCCTCTGCAGCTACTGAGACTAAGGGCTTTGCTCAGGGAGCATCTGGCCCAGAGGTGTAACCCACAGAGCCACGCAACTCCCCATGACTCACGCTGCTGGGGCTGACCTCCGGCCCAGGGCTGGACACTGATCTAGAAGCCATGGATCAGGGCGCACTTCCAGGGACCCTGGCAACACAGCCCAGGGGAGGAATCAATGAGAGTTCTGGGCACCAAACGATAAGGGAAAACAGGGGACATGACAGTCACCCCGATTAGCGACCAGCAGCATGACCAACACTACGAAGTAGCCTTAGGAAGCCTCAGTCGGCACCTCAGGCTAAAACCCATTTAATTAGCTCAGATTATGTTAAAGTTATGAATTAAAAGTTGCTTGAAGAGGAACAATAACAGTTTCACTATTAGGATTTGAAACCAGAAACTTCTGGTGAACAATACCAGTCACTTATGCACTATTCCTCCTACAACCTTTGCAGAGATGCCATCATCAGTAATCGGTATTTAGCTGTCTGAGCTAGACAGGATCTTGACTGGTCAGTATAGGCTGAGTAATGTGTACTAAGGCTGTCAGCACGGTGGTCACTTTGTGCCACGCTGTACAGCACACATACCCACAAAACACTCAATGCCACATTATTCACTAGTGTGTCTATTCACCTGTCTTCATTGTTACCAAAATAATACCTTCTACCCACAACAACAATCAAAAAGTATTTTTTTTAACCGCAAGATGTGGGTACAACACGGTATCGGAAACTTGTGAGCTGGCATGCATTTTGCTCCCCACCACTCAAAACCACAGAGGGTAGATAAACGCGCACCATCCTGTCAGTGAGCCCGGCTTCTGATCGCGCAGAAACAGCTGTTTGTTAAGTGTAAGCGCTGCTGTATCTTACACCTAACGCCTCAGTGAGCACTGGGAGAAAAATATAAACCACGGAGACTCGCCCATAACCACGGTTCCTCATGCTTCCACGTCGGGGACAATGCTGAGCTTAACTCGGCTTGTCGCCATGAAGATCAGGAAAGCTTTTTAAATAAAGGCTACAATCATACAATACAATACAATAAATGGATCATAAAATTGATCATAAGATCTTACCTGCAAAAACTACAGTAATATTGAAGGGGCAGGAATGTTAAATTTTGACGGTGTGATTTCTTTTCGTTCAATTTACTTCCAAATTTCGGCCGGACTGGGATTTTGAACAGATGACCTTAATAGATTTTAGATTCCACTCTTTTCCATTATATATGGCTGCTAATTTACACATTTAACATATTCGAACTTACCCAAGAATCTGTGAACGATGCACTAAATATTTATTACTGTAATTATTGGTGTAACTATTAATAACAACAGTGGCTTTCATTAAACACGACACTACCTGTAAGCCAGTTGACAAAAATATAATACACAGTCGAAACGAAGAAAAGAACTAATAATCGATAAGGTGGCATAAAAAGCAAAGTACAGAAATTATGCATTCACCATATTTTATTAATAAACATAAGACACTGCCCACAGGTTTTAATTTACTATTATTATCATTGTACAACAGGAAGCTGATAGCTAAAATTAATGGATGCTAAGAAGTACAATTCAAAACAAATTACAGAATAAAGTTTAAACAACGACCGAGTTTCTAAGCTCCAAAGACCTACAAGCGATGAAAACATAGATTTACTGCTCATTCTATTTTAAGTCACTAAGAGGAAAGTCACGGAAGACGGATGCACTTGCAACAAATACACCATACTGGAAACGCGCTGTTACAGCTATTGAACAAGAAGGAGCTTATGTTTTTCGTGAAAAAAAATATTAAATTACTTTGTAAACTACAGAGTTAAGAAACAGACCAAGTTTCAGAACGTAAGAGTTAGATGTACACGTTCTGTAAAGTATCGAATGGGACGAGGAAACAGCACGGGCCCAGCTGTATGGTAGACAGCAGTCACGTTCCCGTTGTAATCGATAAAGTTTTCGCTAGTTGCATCTATAGTTTTCAAAAATTATTTCCTCATATGGTTAGTCTACAAACGTTAATACTCACCCCAAAACTGAATGATACGCTGTTGTTCCTAATCTTCTTCCAATGTTTTGCACGGGCGCTGGAAGTGCTCGTTGGAAGTCATGTGACTTTTTAGGTCGCACGGATTGGCTTACTGCTTGCGTGTACTAGGACATGTTTTTTTTTGTTTCCGCACTTTCCATCTGCCTGCTAACCGTTCACTTCAAATATATTTTAGACCTACAATATATACAGTATAATTGTGTTAAGTGTACTATCATTCAGTTATGTTTTATTCATATTTACTCATGTTTATACAAATCAATTTTATATTTTAGTAATAAAGTTAATTGAAAAAGAGCAAAACTGGTTTTATTTAGACTCTTCACTTCTCCAGGATTTTCCACAGGAATTTTATGTCTTTTTGTCTTCACATGTTTATTTTTAGTACATGATACACATATCCCTCCAGCTATGCGTTTTGTGTACCTCATAATTCTATGCAGGGTCACAGGGGTCTGGAGCTTATCACTCTAACTATGGGCTCAATGCAGGGAATATCCCAGAATAGGGTGGCAACACAAGTGGGAATCCTTAGTTCACTGGAACAACTCGATCAGTCTAACACAGTATAACCATTTTTTCCCCTATATATTTGTGGTGTTGCTCATCAGGTTCTGCTCCTGTGTCCTGAAGGTTGTAGGTCAAATCACATTGCTGGCAAATAATCACATCACCTTTGGGCCCTTAAGCTTGACACTGACAAGACAGCTGGAAATGCAGTGCTGAATGTGACAGAGGCAAGCGGTGCCTTGTAAAAGCAATTCAGTCTAACTCATAAATCACACACAGTTTCTTCATACATTTCCTAATCTGAAATTACACATCATCTGTCCAAAAGAGACTTGTTTTTTCATTCTTTGTCACGTGTTTTTGATTGTTATTGAACAAAGTATGGAGCAACTGACCAGCACATAGAGTCAGATGAATGTTGCCGTTTTGACATTTTAGCTGTTTTAATTGACCGAACGCTGGACACATTTTCTGTGCCATTTTCGTTGTACTCAGCATCAATCACGTTTCCCACTGAAAGTCAGACTAATTTTATTCCTCACAGCCCTTCTCACCAGTCATTGCTGTAGCTTGCCAATGCACATTTCAGTCTTTGAATTTATTTTATGTTTTAGTATTTAATCATTCATACATCTTTATTATTTAGGGTTGTGACGATTCTATAGTGTACATTCAGCCAGTGACTGGCGATCCCACAGCAACGTAAAGCCATCAAAGGCATAAAATACGATCGGTCTGGAATCCTCAAACTTGTGTTCTTTGATCACAAAGCAGAAAACGTCAATTAAACAGCCATGCCTAGGCTCTCCATAAGCAGGCTCACCATAAAGCATACATACACGATTTATAAAGTTAACACCCCTCTGACTGCTTGCCAAACATATTTTTGCGTCTTTAGTGTCAGCATTCTGTCAAGCCTGGCAGCATGCACTGCTCACTTCCACCTCCTCAAGAAGCTGTGTGTGTGCGCGCCTGCATGCATCTGTGCGTCCGCAGCCTTTGACGTCAAATTGAGGAGAAACAGATGGTGATGTCAGTACACGAGACTCCCTTCCAAGGTCAGAGAGCCAAGAGAGGACTGCAAGATGGGTTGTAATACATCTTTGGAATGACAATTATCTTTTACATTTGTTGTTTATAGATTAAATAAATATGTTTGTAGAAACTCCCAGAAATTAACCCTTCAAAGTGCAGTGTAACATAAAGGTATTAGCTGCAGTCACCCAAAGCCTCCCATTGAACCAGCAGGCAACAACACTATCATTCAGTTATGTACAAGACACAACAGCAAAGAATGTAAATTATGTGTTGAGATGGTCGCAAAGAACCTGCATAATCAAAAAAACAACCCTTCTTTCATTCAGTTTTATTTGTAAAATCTAAAAATGTGAAGATTAATGAAACGCATTACAAATGTTTGACAAATGTCATTGACTTTATGTAACAGAGATAGTTTAACTGCTAAAAACAAGGTGAATATAGCGTAGACATCTATGGATACAGCATGACCCACAGCAGGCAGCTGATCTGCGATACTGGGGGGACAACAGCAATACTGTCCATGGTTACAGTGACAATGGCCCGAATGGAACCCTCAGCTCCGGTTTTTGCCTTTTAAAGCAAACGTTTTTCGACTGACAGAACACTGATGCTTTCAGTTTTGTGTATTTATGGTTTATTGATCTTGATTAACTACTTCTTGCAAATTTGGACTGATCATGATATGTTCTTTTTTGAAGTCATTTCTGCCTATGGATTTTGTTGAGTTCTATCAGATATGTGAGAAAAAAATACTGAAATATTTGGCATAAAGCACCAATCAGACACATGCACCAGCATGGACATTCGGGAACTGTCTCTACCAGCAGTTGTTTTCTTTCAAAAGACTTTGATCTTTGACTCATGTCTAGACCAGATGAGGTGAGAGAAATGATGCTATTTTCACATGAACATTGTCATCATTAAAATTCCCTCCCCTGATTTTGCTGGGTCTTAAATTTAAGACTCCAGTCACAGAAGCTATTATTATGTAAAACACATAAATAGGTAAATATTCTAATACATAGTATTATTGGACAACAAATTGTCAGCATATTAACAAATTAAATTAGATTCGCTACCTGTTAAAGAAACTGTCACCAGCTACAGTTCAACAGTTTATGACAATGATTTTTCATTTTATATACAAAAACTGTGCTGAGAAAAAAAGTGTAAATGTTTCCGTCGCAATCTGAATACACCTTAGAAAAATGCGTAGGAAGTGTACTTTGTTCAAGCCCCTTGTGCAACTCTTAAGGAAAGAAAACAAAGCTTTCAGCAGTGATGGACGGCCGCCTTCGATATGAACAGAACCAGGGCTTTACTGTACGTCGGCCGGTATCTGAGGGGAAATCGTCTTAAACCAAATCAAGCCAAGTGAATTCTGTGAACACTTAGAAGGAGGAGAAGACGCAGGGACACAAAGCGCTCCCCCCAATCTGAGTTCAGCTGCACCAGCCCCGGCACCCCCACCACGAACATACATTTGGACAATATGTAATATAATGAAGTCTCTTTAACATCGTATACACAGAAACCTTATTACAGTGCTACACCGTTGTGTAAAGCTGTATTTTATCAACTGAGACAGAACCTGGGAGTTTACATTACATAAGTTACTCTTCTGTGGTGGAACATATGCTGCTGAAGTATGTGGCCACCATTCCCAATCAGACCCGGCAAGAATCTACCAGTGGGAGCACCATGTTCTGATCTCGTTCAGGCGCAAAACTCGCCGCCCCGCCCCCCACAAAAAAACAAAACAAAAAAAAAAAAAAACAAATGTCCTGATAACAGATTAGGTATTTAGGTATTTTGCTCCAGGTATTTGTCAATCATGTTGAAATTGTTCAGCCAGTTGTCACTGGAGCCCACGAGCATATCTATGAAGTCCACTTTGTTGGCTTCATCCCTGTGCACCCCATATCTGCCGTTCGACCCCTGTGCTGAGGTGCCTGGGGGATGGGGGAATTCATACGGACGAAGTTTGCATCCCGAGCCACCATTGGTGTAGCCCAAGCTAGGGGTGGAGGGGCAACCCAGGGGGGCCATAGCAAGAGAGGGACATGGCTTCATCGCACCCATGGGGGACATAAGGCCCCGCAGCCCCGGGCCATGTTGGTCACTAGAAGAAGGGTGTCTGAGCTGCCTATTGGGCACCTGGGAGAGGCTAAAGGGCCCATTTTGGTGTGGGACGGAGGGCATGCCAGGACGCAGGGACTGCGGCGAGAATGAAGTCACACTCGCCACAGTGCCTCCTGCTGAGTATAAGTGTTGATGCGACCCAGGATCCATGAGGTTGCCGCAGACAGTGCGCGGGCATCCCTGTTGCTGCTGCTGCCATAGGGGCCGGACGCATGGCTGCTGCCGGGGACCTAACACTCCGCAAGGGGCGGAGGCTCCCTGCAGCGTGGGAGCTCTGGGGAGCTGCTGCTGTGGCATGGGGGGCTGCATGGATCTGCCATTGAAGGAGAGCCCCAGAATCTGGGTTCGACCAGAGGTCTGACAATGCGAGGTGATCTGTTGAGGTGGTGTGTTCAATCCCATCATGGCCTGGCCTGGCCGTACAGCTTGCTTAGTGCCCATGCCAGCAACAAAGGTCGCCATGGAATGAGTGGTTTGGGCATGAGAACCTTCAGGTACCATCCGGCCAGGCAGCATTGCATTGTGGGAGACCACAGGAGGATCAGATGGCTCCATGGGGTAGCCAAGGCCTGGAGCTCGTGATCGGCTCACACCTAGAAGAGGAAGCAGACACTGTATCAACTTCTCCTTCCGCACAAAAGGAGGGTGAAATGGCATTCCGGCACCTTCTGATGCCTACCACCATTTCTTTGTCGAATGTTTCTGATCCATAGGTTCCCTCACTCAGAGGATACCAACCCAGCCGCCTTTAACACTTAAGGCTAATTTATACTTTTGTAGTATTTTAAGTTGTTTGTTGTGCCACGGTGGGAAAGCAATAAATGAAACATCCGGAACTATGCGAATCGCCTAGCGTTTTGACGGTGTGATTGCAGAGCGACAAACGCAGCGACGAGTACTAATGCCGATGATGGCGCACGTCACTTGCGGTGCCCGTGGTGGCTTGACGCAGAAGCTTAATTCAGGCTTTAGGATTTAGACTTTTTTTTTGTTGTTCATTAAGTCCAGTAGCAGGTATGCAGATATAAAGTGGATTTTAAAAAAACAATTTCAGTAAATCATAGGGAAAAATGCATAAAATAGTTCCGTGTCAAGCAGAGCTCACCTTGAAATGGTGCGACTTGCTGGCAGTCAGACAAGTGGCCGGCGCTCATCTGCTCAGTAAGCCTCTGCTTCTCCTGTAAGTCAATGAAAATGCACGTTGCGCAATGCCGCACGTCAAAGACTCTTTTGCCTCGAGAGATTCACAAGGGGATGAAATACATCCAACGTCTTTAGCTAGACGGGTGGAGGCGTGATAGAGAGACAGACAGACAGACAGACCTGTTGCATGAGCTGCTTCCTCAGCTGGCTTTTTAGGAGACTGTACCCATCACCCTGCGCGGGTCGCCTTAGTGAGGTGGGCTCCTGGAATCTGGCTCCTCCCCCAGTATTCTGGTCCTGTGACAAAATGAAAAGGTTGGGTATACTGAGAATAAGCATATTATCAGCCACTATGGTGGAAACAATGGCCTGTGTTATTGAAAAAGGAAAAAAAAAAGTCGTCGGGAAAAATGGCTGACGTGTTGAAAGCAAAAGAAAACAGAAAAGGTTAAAGATTATACGAGTGCAAGACGCCAGATAAATAATGAAAAACACATCCTTGCAAACTGTCAGCATCGAGACCCAGAGGAGGCTCCTCAAATAAGGGCCCCCGAGCAGAACATCCTCCTCCTGCTTTATGGCCCAGTATCCCCCCCCCCCCATCCCCCGGTGCTTATCGCGACAGGAATCCTGGTTTACTAAAGCGCTATCGACATATAAAAACATCAACATCAATCCCTATGTATTTTTATTTAAAAGATGACAAATTCAGGTTTTAACTTAGTACAGAAACAGACACCGGTCCGGTCATCCCTAGTAATCTTCAGGGTACATGTTGGCCACCAAGCAAACTGCTGCATGGAATTCAGTCAGTTAGGTCTGTTCTATATTATGGTTCAGTTTCCCTTAATATGGAATCCTCAGCTAGCAATTCCATATACAAAGATCAGCGGATGGTATTGCCAGGTGTAAGAGCGGCAGACTGTTCATGTAGCTACCCTCTTTCCTGACCTATCAGATATCACAGGTCACACACCACGTTCAGGGCTCCACCCCCATCTCCATAAGGTTATGGGGTCCAGTCCCGTTTCTACCGAAGATACCACTGTTGGGCCCTTCAGCAAGGCCCTTCATCCCCATTGCTCCAGGAACCCTGGCTGACCCTGGTCCGTTGAGTCAACGCATGCAAGACGCAGCCTGCTGTCCGGCTGCTTATAAGTCTGACAAAATCATCGGATGAATCAGGGTTCATTATGGAGACACTACTCAGGAGGTATGTCAGGTGTCAGGGGAGCATCGGTGGCAAAACTTTGTGCTAAAATAAGAGCCTGAAACCTAACACCAGCCAAGCGAGCTGCATAGTCACTGGAAACTCTACTTATTTGACTGAAGCAGGGGTGTAATTTAAGACAGTGCTTCCCAACCCAGTCCTAGGGGACCCCCAGAGAGTCCACATTTTTGCTCCCTCCCAGCTCCCAGTAGGATTCTCTGGGCTCTGAGGACCAGGTTGATCTATCATATCATTTAATTCTCTCCTCTTTATCCACAAATTGCACAGAAATGGCTTTTTCCCATTGTGCCCACACACCAGAGTCAGTGCTCAAAACTCTTAAACATTAAACCAGTGGCATGAAATTAGCTTGGCTACTTTTTCCCTATATCTGCTGCTGCCAAGGGCTCGCTTTCACATACACTGGATGCAAAAACTACAAACACACAATGAAACCCTCTCACAACATGGTATTCCCGGGCCAGCCTATATACAAATACCGGGCGGCTTCTCTGGAAGATCGCGGTTTCCTCATTGCTTCTTTGTCGTCGTTTGCACCGGCAGCTATGACCAGTAAATGTGAGCCTTTGTTCGCTTTTCACGCCCTTTTCACAAGAGGATATCACGCGATTCCTGAATTGCCCGCTAGGGGGCTCTCGTGAGCCCAGTCTGCACTTCACTTTCCATTGCCTCGTTTACACTTTCTGGAATTTTAAGTCGTTCTGATAAATCAGGTGCGACATGGGTTTAGAAACCAATGTGAAAACCGGTGGTGTTTCCCGCTTTTTGTCGCCTGCATTAGCGCGTTTAACCGCTAAACCTTTTCAATTTTAACGATTTTAGCAACTACAACTGGCGTCGTGGTATAAAGCCCTTAAAGACGTGCGTTAGAATCTTCCCTTTTTTAATAATTGTCTAATCATTTTGTAAAGGTTGCTGTGTGGCTAGGTCTGATACTTCAGAGAATTTCAAATGCTCATAAAATAAAATTAGAGCATGCTGATACTGAGTAGAACAGGTATCTGCCCCCACCGGACAAGAATAATAGAGACACTAATGGTAAATATAGGTATGCTGCCGAGATAAGAAAAGGCGATGCCAACGATACTGTCAGCATGGAGAGAATAAACAATTCTCTCTCACCACGACAGGCACAAGTTATTGGAAATCTATCCAATAATCCATTTCAGTCATTATTTTAACTTATGTTTAGGGTGTCAAAACTGCAACACTTCAAATATTTAAAATTTGTCAGGTAGTAGCATTCCTGACTAACAATCTCTTAAAATTACTCTTCTCTCAGACTATAATACGGGAGTATGACGATTTCTTACTGAGCCATGAAATATTCTGGACTACCTGTTTACTACAGTTAGGCCATGCACACACAACCAGGGGTGCAGCAGGGGTATGGATACCCTGGTAGATTCAAGGGGTGTAATATTTTACAGGGTTCTTTGAATGCATAAAATAAAAAAAATACAATTTAAGTTGGGCAGGGGGGGTTAGGGTGACATGCTACCACCATTTGTGACCCTTTCACTCGGCAGACCCAACACTCTTCTGCAGAAAATGCCATTTCCTTAGTCTAATCTTGCAGAAAACAATCCAAGCAAGGCACGGAAATTGAAATCCCATCAATACCTGCCACAGTCTATCTGCTCAATGGCTCACGTTTAGATGAGAGGAGCAAAGCCTGCAGTGTCACTCATGCTGATCCTGCCTGAATTACCGTTAATGCCTCTGATGCCCGAGAACAACAATACATTTATGTTTGAATGTCTAATGACTGTTCATCTATTCTAATAAATGCTACCATTTTATACTCGCCTTGCATTCCACTCTCCAGTCTCCTCTTACAAGATCAGGAGGCACAACCTAGCAATTAATCATCCAAACACTGTCATAATCCCATCCGACAATAATCCTGTTGATTTTCTAGGTTACCTACTCGTTCGGTAAGACGATGCATTTTTGCACTGTGGGACGAGCTGTCTTTCGGATAGTTGCTTACCCATATTTTATGCTTTCAGATTCTTCATAGCCTAGACATGGCTTCAGGGTAAGGGATCAAAATGAATGCCTAACTCTAAATTACAACAACTAGCACCCTTGTGAAATCACTGATAAGTACAATAAGATCCTGATAACACGTAATTAAGCTTAATTAAGGAATATCCTGTAGCAGAAACACAACATTAATGAGTTCTTGTGGAAGGTTTAACAATACAAAGTTCTAGCTATATAACTGAGATCTTAATTTATTGTGAAATTATTACTTACTGTCAGTAAAGTTACAAAATGCAAAATACACCCGCCCATTTTATAATGGGTTATTCTGCTCAGGATTGAAGGGCAGAATACTAAACCAAGAATTAATAATAAAGTAGCAGAGGCCAATGAGGGAGTAGCCAGAAAGAAGAGCGGCCAAAGAGGGAGTAGCCAGAAAGAAGAGTGGCCAATGAGGGATCAGTTGGACAGGACCGTCATCTCTCATGCTGTCTCTTGAACTTTCCTTGGGAGAGTCTTGGCTTACCACTCCTAGGCCAAATAAAACTTACAACGTGACCTCCAGTACAGTTTATCCTCGAGACAAATCCAGCCTTTGCCCTGCTTCTAAACCATCACTTCTCCTTCGCCCCCAGCCCTCCAAGACAGAGTAATGGGATCAAATATGAGCCAACACCAATGATCGGGAGCTGGGAATAGGGAATTTGGCTCTGAGGGACCTGTTTATTCCAGCATATTGTTGCCATGGCATTGGCAAAGAAACTCTGGAAAGATGAGAAACACACCAAGCCAGAGTACGTGTGTGTGCATGTGTGAACCTGTGTGTGTGGTTTTGTGTATAATACACGGAGCGGACCTAATGGCCCAACTGCGGAATAAAATTCTGATACTTTTTACCTTGTGGGGACATTTTTCTGGTCCCTGCAAGAGAAAACTCAATTTTATATATATATATATATATATAAAAAAAACAATGCAATCAAAAATTAAAATTGGAAAAGTCTTTTGTTTGGTTATTTATGGTTAAGTTTAGGGCTTAATGCTGTTATTGTTGGGATTAGAGTTTTTCCCATAGTAATAAATGGAGGGTCCATCCATCCATCCATCCATCCATTTTCTGCCACTTATCATTAGTCTAAGCAAGGATGCCCAGACCTTCCTCTCACCATGCACCTCCTCCAGAGACCCCACAGAGTTATAAATATAAATGTGTATATGTGTGCGTGTGTGTGTGTGAGTATGTGTGTTTGTGCTTCCCCCCTCACTCTGACCTTCTCTCCAGGAAGGAGAGACACTGGGGCTGTTTTCTTCTGGCCACGTCTCCTCCTTTCTCTGGAGGTGGTGCCAGCAGACTGGCTGGAAACTAGATTGATAGTTCAGGGGAGCAGGAGCATTTCCTATGGGATTCATCCCTAATTCCTAAGGACCAAAATAGCTGCCAGTATTAAAATAGCTGAATACACCCCCCACCCCAACACACACACACACACACACACACACACACACACTTCCAATTATATATTTCTGGGGACTCTTCATTTCTATGGGGAAAACTATGATTTTTAATCACATTGTGGGGGACATTTGGTTCCCACAATGTAATATAAACATAATCCACAAACACACACAGACACAATTTGTTGTTTCCCTAATCTGAAAATGCAGTCCAGTTAAGAACAAGAACAAGAAATGCAAACAAGTTTAATTTTCGACTTCATGTGGCAGCAGTGGTTTCTGGCCAGAGACACATTTGGAAGGGGAAATATGCAGGGAAGGGGGCAGAGTGTGTTTGCACTCTGCTTCACTGCATTTTCCAGACTCCAGAAAAAAGGGAAGAGCAGTAAAAAGTCAACAAGAGGCTGAGCTAATGTGGGTCTGCATTCAGCAGCGGTCCTTGTCCAGGCCTGAACACAGGCTGCACTTCCATACCCTGCCGGAGTGACTCACACATGCCGTATGCACAGCTGCCGCCTCAACGGCTCCCCAGCAAACCCTCTTCCTGTCAGGTTTCCTCCAGAACATCCACTGGCTCAGATCCATCTCTTAGAAAAAAGCCCATGTAACAGTTTACAGAGGGACAGGGACAATTGCAAAGGTCATAAAAGCTCTGTGCTTATACCTAACAGATTGTAACAGGGTTTTCATAAGACAGCTGACAGATAAGGTCAGGGGCATAAGAGGGGTCATAATTCATACAGAGGGGCCACCTTTACCATTAACCAATGATATCTTATGAATCAGTGACTGGCGGGACGAGAGGGCACTGGGGGGCCAATCAGCTTTCAGCTGGGGCAAATGCCAATTGTGGCCACGCCCCTCTATACACCCCTGCATAAAACACATGCAAACTCTGTGTTTGGTTGGGTTGTGGACATAGAATTTCTGTGAAGAGCGAGTTCATCTTGGGGAACTGTCAAACTCAATGTAACATTTCCACACTCGGAGACCCCCATGGTGAGAAGACAGAATAGCACCACGGACGGACGGACGGGCCACCACATTTGTGCATCGCCAAGCACACAGATTACGGCAAAGTGCACATCTGCCCTCGTGCACGACAGCATGCCAGTACAAACGTCTCCATCCGTGCGCGTACACGTGCGCGCCTCAGTGCTCGCCGCTTCTGATCCCGCGCGCAGACGTCGCGGTCAACGTGCTTCCGTTTGCCTCACTTTCAGAAAAGCGCCTCTGACGCTGTTAAGTGAAACCCCCCCCCCCCCCCCCAGCTGCAAGAGCAGCAATGGCACTGGTTGGTGTTTGGAAAACAGAACCAAAATTATTAAGAATAAATTCCACACGGTCAGGAAGTGGCAGTACCTGTATGATTAAACCAGAGCAGAATCAGTGAGCTGGACTGACCGAAACAGAAACTCTGACTTGGGGAAAAAAAAAACTAAAACAGAAACACAAAAACAAACAAAACAAACAAAATGTCAACATATGACCTAGAATGTCATTAGGACTGACAAAAGGATATTTCTAAGCGTGTGCTAATGAATAGCTTCCCATTATTGGATATTTATTAAACACAAGAAAGTGGTGGATCGCCAATCTCCGCTTTTATAAAACCAAAACATATGAACAAACTCACACACCAAGGAACGAGCTATAAAGAATAGATGTATTGTAACCTATCAAGGAACAACAATGGTAGGAAGGCTGATTGCTTGGTCTAAATGATTGGAGGGCTCTTGTCTGAAGACACTAATATCATTCATCAGCAGCCTGGTGGTGCTCACCCCTCGGATGCAGGCCGCTGCTCCTCCGGGCTCCAGGCTTCTCTGTCCTTGCTGCAGAGGCAAAGTTGGTGTGTTGACTGCCGGGCCAGCAGGTGGCAGCAGCTGCAGATTCGGGGTGCCATAGTGGCCAGAGGAGCCCTGTCCCGGCATCACATGACCTGGTCTGGGAATGGACGGGTCTGGGTCGAAGTGCCGAAGGGGCGTGGTGTTACTGAAGGAATACGGCTCAGCATCCCCAGGGCTGGCACTCTGTCCTACCCGCATGGCTGCCTTTAACAACTGGCTGCCCCCCCTGCAGTGGGGGCCAAAGCCATGAGCAGCAGACTGCTGCTGGCCCGAGGAGGGAACCGTGCCAGGCAGCAAGGAAGCCTGGGAGTTCTGGGGACTAAACGGGGGTGGGACTAGGGCAGGGCTGGCCAGCTTGTCGGGTTGGTACGACGGGGCCTGTAGTTGCTGAGCATGGGGGACCTCATGCCATCTTGAATTAGGTAGGTTGCAGTGAGCTGGTGATGACATAGGAGAGCAGGCAGGGGATTGTGGCTGCGAGAGGGGCTTGGCTGGGTGGGTCAGGGAGAAGGGAGCACCTGGCTGACTGGGCGTTAACTGGGGGGAGCTGGTAGCAGGAGCCCGGATGAAACCTGCTGATTGGATGCGTGGAGTCTCCAGAGGCGAGGCACCTTGGGGGGAACGCTTGGGGGCGCCATCACCCACAGAGTGCACAAATGCCCCTTCGCCGCCCAACAAATCGTCCCCTTTGCTCCCCAGGATCTTCTCCAAGTCCAGTTCAGGAAGGGAGCGGTTTGGGTTCCTTGTTAGCTCCTCCAGGATGTCCTGCAGCTCCTGCTCGACAGAAGGTGGGGGCACACACGGAGGCGTCGCGCCCACAGACACGTTCACCGGGAGTCCGAGACCGACTTTGGCTGGCATAGAGTAGGGCAAATCCATATTGCCACCCAGTGAGGGTCGGCCACGATCTCTCACCCTGGGACCAGCAGGTAAGCAGGGGTTTTCATAGCTGGGGTCCATTGCCAGAGTGACATCCTGTAGACATGGCCGCTTGGCACCCCTTCGATCCGCAGGACTGCAGGGGCTCTCAGACATATCCAGCGTCCTCTTCACAGAGCCGGGCACCTACAGGTAATGGACAGACTGTTACTACCAGAACCACCACAGGAGACACAGTACATGCGCGCCTGTTCCCCAGCCATTATGATCCCCGCACTCCCATTTACAATTCAAGGAATCGCAATATTTTTCAAGTTCCATGTGAGCGAGGACAAGAGTAATGAATTTACTAGGAACAGTATAGAGCAGAAGCTAAAGTCCCAGTGCTAGCAAACCGCTTGAAACCCTTTACGGAAACAGCACTGACAGCAGGCCAAGTCGTGACTGCTGCTAATTGATAGAAGCCAGCCATGCAGCTGAACGAGGCCAAAGAAAGTGCACTAAATCCAACCCTAACCCCCCCCAGTGAGGGGCTATTTCAGTGCTTCAGCACATAGTTCAGTCATTCCAGGGCTCAGTCTTCTCCTTTGGCCCATTCACAATCACACACGGAGCATCGCGTTACTCCGCTCCATTTTTCCGAGGCACAGTGACGCGTAGGAGGACATTCTGAAACTGACCCCCCACCCTCCCCCAAAGGGCGATTTTCAGATTTAGTTATTTCCATCTTCTTGAGATCCACATGGCCATCCCCAGACGGAGTTGTATTTTGGGTCTCCCTCTGTACCAAACAAACAATCACGTGGACAGGAGATTCCAGGTCACAAGGATTTTAAAATAAGCCAGGCTGGGGAATCAAATCGAAGCGCAGAGGTGTCAGCGAAGGTCATCTAAATTCCCCAAACCCAGAGCATCTGAAGTTCTCGACTATGCGGCCCGTTGTAGTTCACCCAGAAGAAAAAGCTTTCCTTGCGCAATTAACTATTGATGACATGAATAATCCAAAAGGTGAGATTTAATGGTGCAAAGATTCTGCTCTCCATCCACATCCATGTCTCTCTGACACCCGCAGACCTTCGGGAAGAACGTCATGGAGTTATGGAAGCCTGATGTCATCCCAGACCTCACCGCCTTGAGTCAGAGAGCTCGTACACAGACTGGCGCCTGCATGCAAACTAGAAGGAATCTCTGGCTCCCTCTCCACCCCTTAGCAAGGATATAAAGTGACCACTTGTCAGCAACTGTTACTCTCTACTCTCTGAATTACTAGTGCAGGTGTAACATCTTTACCGAACAATGAAAAGTAAGATGTGAGGCAAGGATTGATTGAGCATTAAAGAAGTAAGACGCATGGAGGCAAGAGCTGTGCTGGTGAAGAAGGGTGATATGACCTAGTGACCTTGGAAAGAGGAGAAGGGTGGTGGGAACTAGGATAGGACTTTGTGCTCTACATGGGCTGGCAAGACGACACATTCTCTTAATCATCGTAATCGGCCTCTGTGTCACCAAAGATCGACAGGGGAAATCTGTGAAAGAAAAGGCAGAAAGGCGATGACATGGAATGAGAGAATGAGCAGCAATGCCGCAGTTGGGGAGGCGCCCTCAGTTTTTCAGTGAACAGTCAATACGTCACAGTCTGAAGCGCCGGCCTGTGGGGAGAGATGGGCTCTTATAATCCGGGGTATGCAACAGGATGTCAGTGAAGTTATCTCCTCGTTTCATGTCTAGTGGTGGCACCTTGACACATGCAGGCTAGTTGTTGTGATGGGGGGAGGGGCAACGCATAGAAAACACCCAGTGATACTCAATGACTTTTTAATGCTAGGAGGGGGGGGCACTTTCATTCATATGGGCGAATGGGGCAGGTGCACGCACCCCCAGCCCGCACGCACCCCCCCCGGAATGGGCACAACGGCCCATATCCATAAACTTAACCGCCAGTATCGTGAGTGATGTCACAGCTGTGGGAGGAAACGAAATGGGACGTGCTTCGCTGTGACCATTCTTCAAGCAGGCTTTCCCGTAAGCTCCACTCTGCTATCATTTCCTTTCAGCTGCCGGTCCAGGTTTAATTACTGAAACTCTTGGCCACATTCACTGAAACTGACTAGAAACCCTTCCACTTCTCTCATTTTCATGCATCGTCCCCAAAACCCAGAAAATTTAAAGAGTCAAAAAGTCAGACCCCCTCATTCTAAAGCTATGACACCCCCATCATTTTCCACAGATTTCCTGCACAGCGTTAATCGGGTCCAGTTCTGTATCAGACTTGCCAGTTTGCAGTCAATTCCCCCCCCTGCCAAGAAGCGGTCGACAATTTTCCTGACACCATGCTCTTCACTATGGGGACTCAGCTTCTCTCCACCCCCCAAAGGAGTTTCCCGGCGAAATTTCATCAAATTTCGTCGCCCACGTCACGGCAGTTTGAACAGGGGATCCCCTTTGCAGTCGCTCTCTCTCGATCCCACACCCAGCACACTTCAGCTCAGGGCAGCGGAAGCCGCATCTCTCAGCACTGCATTCAGAGAATGCCAGCGAAGGCGTAGAGAGGAAGGAAGACAAGAGACAAAGGGGATGGTGAGAAGCCAGAGGCAACTCCTGGAGGTATATCAGCACATACTACAAGACGCGCGCACGCACGCACACACACACACACACACGCACGCACGCACACGCACGCACGCACGCACATGCATGCACGCGTGTGCACACAACCCTCAGACAACAAAACCTCCCACACACACCCACATTTCTCAAAACGCATTTCAGAAACATAAAAGCAGAACAAATGGAAACGAGGCCACGCCCCTAGAAAGAGTAAAAGTAGCATCTATGTGTTTTTTTGTGTTTTGAGATGGTGAAGACAGTGTTTGGTGAAATACCCAAACTCATTTACAAGATTGTGGTCTCATTTAACTGTAATCATCTCTTCCGGGTGCCAGTCGACTGTCCAACTAAACCAAAACCAATCTAATGCGATACAAAAAATGATATATGTCAGGGGTGCCCTATCGCGCTGCACCCTGGGTTATTCTCTGCCTTGCGCCCATAGCTTCCGGCATAGGCTCCGGACCCCTGGAACCCTGCGTAGGACAAGCAGGTAGAAAAAAAAAAATGGATGGATAGTAGTTATGATTGTAGTCATGGACACACTCAAAGTCACAAAGACTTGCTCTTCTGTCCTTGAGGAAGAAACTAGCTTCAGTAAGATGTCTACCTGAATATAATGGGGGGGAAAAAAAATCAAACAAAAAGAAATCTATTAATCCCATAAATGTTACAATTTCTGTACACTATATACACTTTGTAATAAAACGAACACCTTGCATATTGGTCCAAGCACATTTATAAGGGCTGTGTTTAGATATAAACCATCCAGACTTCTTAAAATCTCAATTATCATGCGATTTAAGCTTTAATATGCCAGGACAAGGGTGGGATGACAATCTCAATCCAGTAAAAACCAGTCCACCTCCCTTTCCTCCTCCATCTCTCAGTGTCTGCTGGATGACGTAGAACGATGACCTTGTGACCTCTATTATAGTTACCCTGCCCACTGCCTCAAGGCTCCTTATTTCCTTTCAACCCAAATATCCAGTCCAATTCAGTTTAATCTCGGGAGATTTGAAATGCTTTCTTTTCCTCCCAGGCTGAATAGCTAGATCTATCATTAGATGTGAATGGGGTTTGAAATGGAGGAAGTACCATGAATAGGCAATGACTGGAATCTCCACCACTGTGGAAGGCCCACGGATCCTCTAAGTAAGCTATACGTCCCAGAGCTGCCCTCTCTTATCTGTACATGCAGCATGTTCTCCCAATTAGACGACTGCACCATCAGAAGGCGCGCCAGTGCCACCAGTTGCTGCCATCGGCACCAGTGACAACGTTCAGAGAGTCAGCTGGTGACAGATGGCTTCGCTTCGTGCGTCGGGAGCCGAGCTGACGCACAGAGGCCCCTCACTTGCTACGCAACACTAAGGGAGTCAAAGCTTCAGCAGGCCGATACGGCGAAGGTGCCCAGGACTGGCTTTAAGCGAGACGGGGAAGCACGCGCAGACGGGGATGCACGCGCAGGCTGGGGAAAAGTTCAGACGCGACCATCCTCCACATCACACTCTGTCCACTGCGCATCCTGGCTGATGGCTCGGATTCCACGGGGCCAGCATCAAAACCCCAGCTGCGTGCGGGAGACCAACAGCCAGAAAATTACACAACTGCCGTGTGTCATATAATGAGACTAATGTGGACAAGCTCTTTGTTCTGGCATTACTGTGACTATGGTACCAATAAGATCAAACTCCACATCTTTCCACATGCGTGATCCAAAACCACCGGTGGAAGGGGGGGGGGGGCACCAAACCACATACAAAAAAAGGAATATCAAAAAATATGAATAATGTATATAAATGGGATAAGTGGGATCAAGATGCAGAGCTTGGAGCGTTTACCGAGAAAGATTGAGATGGCAGCAAGCATTACTCACATTTAATTTTTTTAACACTATTATTTCTATTAACTGAAACCTAAGAATGACATCTCAGTCTGCTACTTCTTATACACACACATACCCTTACATCCTCCTTGCATTGAAGTCACTCCGGGTCCCTTCCAATGTGGGGGGGCCAGAGTAGGAATTTCTGACCTTGCTGTTGTTCAAAAGCCTCCAGGAAAAGCACCTAACGTTCACTTGCAGCTCAAACACACATCGGCTCCCCATTATGTTTTTTTCCCCAAGTTGCACGGTGACCCAAGTGTGGGTGGGGACACCTGGACCTTTAAGGGCTCTGCGTCAAGTGGGCCTCCCAGAAAAGAAGGCTGCACGTGCACACACAAGCCAGAGCAAAAGGGGTGGGGCTGGGCTCCGCACGCCATGACTGAGGAGGCGGAGTTTACCGCAGCTGGGCTCCGCACGCGGGGAAAAGGAGTTTACTACACTGGGAAGATCCAAGGAAAGTTTTTTTTCTTCTTAAATTTTAGATGTTACCAGGTGTTCAGCCAGTTCCACAGACAAAATGGCCATTGCAAGGCAATTTTCCAGTGAAGTACTGGTATTTCGTAGTTCCAAATAAATGAAATTGCTCGTTAATTTCTAGCACAAAAAACCACCAGCACAAACTCCATGGAATAGATTAACTGGCAGACTTGTGTGAATCATGGTGTTTCTGCATAAATGTTACTATTTCACAGTGGGCAGAACATTTTCACTTACCTGAGGCTTTTGATACCTGAGTGAGGCATTTCTCTACACGATTATTTGCTCTATAACCACACATCTCAGACAGGCATGAAGCTCACCGCTGGCCATAAAAGTCCTACGAATCTACTCAGACTGAGTGAATTCAATAGCTGACTAATCATACTTAAGTGTATCTAGAGGATTTTAAGTACATACAGATCTGCTCTTCCAACCGTCCCCTCTTTTTTTCCTACTAAAGGACAGCTGGCAGAAGTGAAGTGCGTTTGTAGTAAATTCGCACGGATCAGCAGGGAAAATTACATACTAGTTTAATTGAATCAGTCTCACAGTTACACACTGCTTTACCAGTCAGGGAGAGAGGTGGCCCGGGGAGGAGGGACGAGTTTGCGTGAGAGCAGGGTCACTAAACCACATGAATCACATTACAGCAATCTCCCCCTGGGCTGTTTTTTAAGGCACGCAGAAACCCAGCGCACCGAAGTTCACCCCTGAAATATTTTGCCAACGACAGCAGGCACGCAACAAACCATTCCACTAGTAAGCGTGACAACACCAAGCTGTCAGAACATGTTCCTATTCTCTGTGTGCCCGGGTCGGCTAAAAACAAATTAAAACCGGTGGCAAGGTTCTTCGTATGAAGCACCAATTATCAGCTTTGCCACATCTGCTAAACATTAGCTGTGCTTACGCCAGCTGAGGCTCCTCCCACATCTGCTGAGATCGACCTCGTCGTAACAGAATCTCCCCATCATTAGTTGTCACACCGCGTGGTTTCTGCCTCGCCTTTGATGCCCACTCCCCAGTGTGTGAACCTCGCTTTGTAAGAGATACATATTTTGCACTGTATTTTGTACTGTTTTCCTTTCATCTCCTTCTTTTTCGTGCTCTTATAAGATAGATGCCGTACAAATTTCATTGTACTTAGTATAATGACAATAAAAGATTATTGGTAACACTTCACTTAATAATAATATAATATTATAATGCATTATAATGAAAATCTGTCTTGACCCCGATTTTGATAATTCGCTGTTTGGAGGTGCAAGATTCTTGCATTACCATAGTAGGTGAACCTAATGCAGTGGCCGTTGAACGGTTAGACTGGAAAAGGGGCCCCTTCACTTACTAAGGCGACTGGCCAAAGGGAGAAGGTGACTACCCTTCTACTGAGAGGAAGATCAAGAGTATGTGAAGTGAGTCTGTGACAGTACAGTGCGGGAACGACATTCTGAGAGAAGCTGATTAGTTCACTCTCCCCCGGGCTACCACTGCTCTCATAGCAGCACATAGATTGGCGAGAAACTTGAAAGATGGCAGAGGGTAGCCATTTTTTCCTAAATTATACACTACCTCCAATCCATTGCTACTTCCACTAAAAGACGACAAGAGACAGAGTTGGTAAACTAGAATAGCATACAAGGTAGTGTGGTCTCTCAAAACAGCACAATGAAATCAGACACTACCCTTCCCTTTAGCCATTTTTTTTTGTATATCTAATTTTATTGCAATAGGAAAAGAAGGATTACATTTCAGGATTCATTTTGTGGCTGCAGTAAGCTTTCTGGGAGATTCGGCTGAGGGAGTTGTGACAAGACAACAATGGATTATTAATTTGCTTATAGCCACAATCTATCCATCAATAAAGAGAAGAGACATAACTTCCGCTAAAACATTTATGATGTGCATTTCCTTGCTAGCCTTTCATGCAATTCATTTATTAATCTAGAGATATGCGCCTGCAAATGGATGCTTAAAAACACAAAAATGTTCTTTGTCAGATCTCTACCAATGAATAATTTAAACAGCAGTGCATTACCTTAGAAAAAAGTAACTTAGAAAAGTTTCGCATTGAAACAGTGCTGCCAGACGCTACTATGACGACTGCGAAAGACTGAGTGACCTGTGCACGCTGAGGGAACGTTTGGCAGCCCCATCAGCACAAATGATGGAGAAAAATAGCAAGAATGCAGTAGTATAACATTCTGTGTGAGTATATGTACTTGTGCATCCGACCACCTGAAGTTTGTAGTTTACCTCTGGTAGGCTTGCAACCTAGTTACTGTTCAATGAGCTACAGAGTCCCATGGGTGTCCGAAGAGCTGACAGGACAGCCACACTCCCAGCATGGAGCTGCTGGCAGAGGTGTAGTGGGTGGGGGTGGGTGATCACTGGATGTTCTGAAAGCTTTAAATATAAAACTGGTAAATTTAGCCCATCAGGCCGCATGCACTCAAAGTCACCCCAGGCGATGTGTAGATGTTACAGAACCTCCCCACAGTGTATTTTCAGTGTATGGCAGAAGAAAAAAGGTAGCACACCCCAAAAGCACAGAGGTCTACAGAACATGACCAGCAGCTGGGATCTAAAGGAGACGGGCTTTGGCCAATGATACAAGAATCCAATGCTTCAGCATAACTGTTCCATCATTCCCTTAAAATCTGGGGACAAGAGGAGGTCAGAGAAGCAGCCCCATGGTGCTGAACTCAAGATTATTCCCCTCCAGAAATAATTACTTGTGTATAAGGGCAATGAATCTGAATGAACTTGGAGTCATTGCATCCTGTCTATTTAGATGAAAATTTACAAAACATACTTGTTTTCAACTAGGGTGTATGTGTGTGCAAGCAATCTGATTTTGGTTTATTCAAGTATAGAAGTATAAAATGGATCAGAGAGAGACTAAAGTCGGGGTGATACATGAAATGAATGAGAAATTCAGAATCCCTCAACTGTTACAAATACCAGGCCATAAACTATGACAACCGGTACTCATCGAGCTTGTTAGGATTTTTTTGTATCGGTCCAAGGCAGAAGCGGGGTACAGCTTCATTTAGAGGGTCCTAGTCTACTCACATTGACATGTTCGCTTGCCAGTTGACAATAGAAGCTTTGCAATGTTAACTCAGGGTCATCTTATCTACAAGGCACTACTGTCATCATAAATAGCAACGAAATACAGTCATTTTAAACCTGGATGATGTGGCCAAGTTGCCATTTCAACCTTTGTTGTAAACCATAGTTTTACACCAAACTGCTTCTACAATCAATCAAGGCCTGGACTAAGGCCTAGTTTTTGAAATATGCTTCTGAACCCATCATGGAGAAAAGTAGGCCTGAAGCCAGTAAGCACAGTGGGCTCTACCAGATTAATGAACAGACATGCTTGAAACTTCAAGGGTTGACGGTAAAACCCAACACAGACTTGGACACAAGCAAACCAGGAGTTCTAGTGTCTACCCATGCATACTACACTGATGGTAGCTTGCCTTCTGAAAGCTCTTCCATTGAAGGCCTCTGTGATGGCTGTGAGACGACGCATGGTGGTTAGATACTCGACATGACAGCCTCCTTTCACATGATCATATCAGCTATGGCATTTGCAAGGAAGAAGACACCATGTGCCAAAAAAATGCAAGGCAAACGTTTCCATTCTTATTTTCAAAAAATGTTGCTGGCATTACTTACCAATAAAAATTGTTTGTGAAATCAATTACATTTTGTAATTTTAATCATCTCTCCTCTTATGTGGGTGTGTTCCTGTGAACTAAAATGATGCTTCATTTGGCATTTGCACAACTATACACTTACCTAAAGGATTATTAGGAACACCTGTTCAATTTCTCATTAATGCAATTATCTAATCAACCAATCACATGGCAGTTG
>JABFEA020000002.1:12696732-12721446 GCA_019775915.2 Cyphomyrus plagiostoma | reverse complement strand
GAACATGACAATGAGTTCACTGTACTAAAATGGCCCCCACAGTCACCAGATCTCAACCCAATACAGCATCTTTGGGATGTGGTGGAACAAGATGTGGTGGAGCAAGGTGCTATCCTATCAATATGGGCCAACATTTCTAAAGAATGCTTTCAGCACCTTGTTGAATCAATGCCACGTTGAATTAAGGCAGTTCTGAAGGAAAAAGGGGGTCAAACACCGCATTAGTATGGTGTTCCTAATAATCCTTTAGGTGAATGTATGTACAAATACACTGGAGTGTTTCTCTTCACATACCCATGTTGCTCTCCATGAGAAGCACATGCAGGTGAGAACAAGGTTGGGGGTCACAGCACAGAGTCAGCACCACTGGAGCTGGGGGTTAAGGATCTTGTTCAAGGGCCCACGGGTATATGAGTATTCTGCAGAGGCTCGAACCGGCGACCTTCTGAATACAGGCTCAGCGCCGTAGCCTGCTGAGGCACACTGCCCCCCATGTTCAAATATGACAATGTTGAAACGTTTTAAAAAATGATAAGAAATGCAAATGGTTTAATTGGCATGATAAACGCCATAATTGCTACTTGTGTACAACAAATAAGACAATGATTGGACATATTTGTTAAGATTATATTTTCCAAGGTGATACTTAGAGAAGGCGATAAAGACATCAGGCCTCAGAAAAGCAACGCACAAAAGGCAGAGCCAGTTGTATAACAAAAGAATGAAAAAAGCCACACAGAATTTAGCCAGCAGTAAGCAGCCTGAGCTTTGGAAACAGAAGAAAAGGCATGCTCCTCTTTGTTATGATCCCTGGGCAGTGATGCCATTTCCCGATGGAGGTTTTGTAGCACTCAGTGATACCACTCAGTGTGCTGTGCCTCTTTACCATAACCCCTTGTTTTGTTTTTTTTATATCCACTTGCAAACTCAACCCTGCACACGCAGTCACCCAGTTAGCAAATTAAATTTGAAAAGGTCTCTTTAACTTCATATAAAATCCCTGAATACACAATTACAAAAATAAAATAAACAGCTTCAAAAACCCGGTGAGGAAATAAATGAAATTCTCTCCACTCACCCCAGATTAATACCAATCACATACACCTGAATTAAACATAGCATGGAGTTCCCTGCCTCTTCTCTTACAACACCCAAACAAGATACCAAATTATTCACGAGGCTATCCGGTTATTTTATCTGGGTACCTTTCAAACCACTTTGACTCCACCGAAGGCTTTCGAATTTCTCCCAGTGCGTGTGTTTGTATGTCTGTGTCCGGAATTCTGAGAATAACTTCCCCCAATTATGACTGTAATTTTACTAGTATTTTACTAGTATTTGCCCATTTTGAGTCACTAAGAAATGTTTTCCTGCGTGTGACCGCTGCCGTCATTCAAAGCTCCATCAGTTGTGGTATTGAGAACAAACAGGAAGTGAGAAGCACTTGCTAACGCTGCTCTTCTGGTGAAATCCTGGACTACTCATCTACTTTGTCAATTCCAGTTTAACAGAGATAAATGAAAGTTCTTCGCCACGCCTTGCAGGTTGTGGCGGGAGTAGCGTCGTACGTGTTAATTTCTTGGTCAGACTAACGACACGATGATTGAGTAGATGAATGAAAATCCACGGAAGATGCGACGATCGCGGACGGCTTGATCCGTCAGCCTGGCACTGCCCATCTGATCGCGACATTTCCCCATTTCTCACCGCTTCAGCGAACAGCTGGCCTCACAAACACTATCAAGGCCACCCCACCCTCCTCTTCTGTCCCTCCATCACAGTCTTCGTACCCCCAGCCTGCAATCTCTCCCTCTGAGCTATACACCATATGTTTCGTCAGTGAAAAAGCCTCACATTTTATTCCGACCCCTTACCGATCGCTCAGTCAGAAAAGTGAGAGTTTAACATCAGTTTACGACCATCAAAATACAAACGTCTGAGCAGTTTATTGGAAAAGCTGAAATGCATGCTCCTAAAAGGTAACGGGGAGATCCACGTCCTGCTTAGCCAAATTGGTAAATCTAAATGATCTCATAACTTAAGATTGTCTGTTAGATCAAAGTAGCCCCTTCTTCGAATTTTTTTTTTTGGTTAAACTTTGAGGTGGAATCCAACCCCGACAAAGCCCGCAGATGCTCATGTTACCGCGACTGAAACACTGGCACATTGAATAGGAGATCTGAAGCAATCGCGCATTCCTTCTGTTGAGTATATTCTTTTAACGCGAACTTCAAAGCCTGATGACAAATTTGGCCAGCAACCAATTTAGACAAACATCGTTGGAGTTCAAGGGAAATTAACCGCCAATCTTGTGTGAATAGATGAACTGAGAGTGCTCTACCGAGAAGAAAGAAACCTCAAACCCAGGCTACACATCGAATATAAATGAAACATATAAACAATTTGTGACTGCATCAGTAATATTCCTGTTGAAAAATGTTTAATAACCTACTGAGTATGATTCTACCGTCACCCGCTTCATATTCTGATGCTTAAAGTTGCGCGCCTGTACGTCCCCACGACTAATACATCCCCTGATAGCTACATAATCTATTAGTTATTCTGCTATAAATCAAGGCTCATGATTGAAATTGGCGATTCATAAAACTGAGAGCAGGATAGAGACCTTACGTGTAGATTAGATCAAGTGTAACACGCCAAGACGAATTACTATTGGCAAGTTCAATATCTTGCGTTTTCGCGGTAAACCTGTAGTCGATCGTTTGCGCTAAAACCCGATTAATGAAAGTTGGCAGTAATTTATCGCTCAATGAGTGATTTTAAATGTGTTCTGACATAACATTTGCAGCCTTGCATGTGATAAAACTGGCATTTCTCGTGTGTCTTTCACACAATGCATGAGGACAAAGTTGAGCTTGTCATTGTGCGAGCATACGAACGATAGCATTCCTGAAGCAAATTCATCACATGGCTACATTCTTGATCTATTCCTCGCATTCCGCGGTCAGCTACTACCTCCAGAACTTTAACCCTGCAATACATTTTCACTAAAATATTCAAATTTTAATGATCGGAATACTGTTTTTTTACACTGCACGATCACATAATTTGCTGCAGTTCAGAAAATGTAATTGAGATTAAAAGGCACTGCGGCAACAAATAATCTTCACACACGCGAATCCGATACAAAACACGCAAGGTGTTTTTAGAAAGATACCAGGTACAATGGAAAAGTATTAAACCAAAAGGAATAGAGACAACACGAATGAAAACGTAAGGTCCGTCAGTGTATTACAACCAATCCATGTCAAAACAAAGGGCTAGTACAGACAATATATCACACCTGATGGACCAGTATTATTTCGCTGTTTACCTAATTGGTCTTGATAATCGATCGGTAAAGCAGATGGCCGCAACATATTTTAATACGTACGCATGGTTTGTAAGCGTGAATTGTGCCAATAGACTGATTTCAGACATTTTTATTGTGCCCGTTTTAATGAGCATAATAAATAGTCCAACAGACCATTCATTAAGAGTTAGGTGCAGTGCCTTCTTAGAGGCGGGGGCTTGAAAATGGGCCTTTGCCATCTAGTTAATCCTATTACGCATCCTTGCAGCCTGCATTAATCCTAAACAAACCATCCGGTCTCATTTCCTCGTGTCAGCCACGGTCTCTTATCACCAATCCACAAAACTTAGATCGCGCTACCATATGCATGATTACAAGCATCGATATTATGATTATCGCAAGTATTAAATAAACCGCCAACACATTATTTAATCCGGTCTTTTGTTCCGGTGACTGACGACAGTGGACCGAAAATGTTTTGTAAAATGGTTTAGATTCCGCATTAGCAACTGTTAACTGATCTTGCTTGATTCTCGCCAAGGAATTGACATAGCTATGAAGAACTTTGTATACTGTACAAGCAGGCGCTCATTTTGTAAGACTTTGAAACAGACTAAAGGGACACACTAAAATACACTAAAAGTATATTTGAATACAGAAGCTGTACCCACTTCTCACTGAAAATACACCCCCGCTTGAAACACAGTGTGCATATGTTTATACGGCTTATACATTAAATGTAGTTTTCTGCAAATACAGACTGACAGAACGTAACTTCACTGTGTGTTAAGCGTGAGAAAGGGTTAAGATTAATTTCTCGCTGTAATACTGCTGTTAACTTAAAATGCAACGTGGTTTTGCATTGTGTCAGTGAAGTAAAAATATTTGTCAACTATATTTTGAAAACCAGCAACCGACTGAGGAAAAAAATGCATGATGCCCCTATAGTATGCAATAAGTTTGCCGCAAACGAGCTTGTAAGCCAAGTGGTAGCTGGTTTCTCCAATTAAAAACTTAATTCAATGTAGACTAGCGCACCTATACACGAATCTAGTAATACGATTTACTTAAGATCCGTGTCTATTATAATATTTAAATTAGTCCCACCCATGCGCAATCATAGGCAGCGCTGTCGATAATTACAAACCCATTAACTTACTAGTGGTTCCATGCGTGGTGCGTCTAGTCGCTGAGAAACCAGAAGCATGTTGAGGGAGTGTTGATCAACAAGGTTTCTCTTAAATCCACTTTTGTTTCGACATGTGAATCGCTGCACAAAGAAATTAAAGCAACAGGGCCGAAATAACTGCTAAATAAACCCGGTTAAATTAACAATTAATAAGTTTTGGCTGTCAATTTAAGTTCTGAATTACTGACGGGCTCCTGAAATTAAAGAAAGTCAACAAAATCAATCCAATATCGATATTCTGCGGAAAAGTAGGCTAGTTCATCCTCACACTTGCTGCGGTCGTCTGATGATACAATGTCCATATCCATCGCCACAAAAAGCGGCCACTTGCATGCTCGCCCTCCCCAGTTTCCTGATCGGGGAGGCGGGGTAACCTCTGTTATAGGACGATAGCCCAAACAGTATCGCGGAGGAGGAGGCGCCGCTGTTCCGCTGCACGCCACTTAGTCTTAAAGGGACATTCCGCTTCTTGTGGATCTGTAAAGAAAACGCTGCCAAACCGAGGACACCAGAGCGGCAGGTCCCCTGGTTAATGATAAACTGCGTCATAGGACTGCTGCGACAAAACGCGTCAACAAAATCGTTCCGGATGTTATCTCGACCATTGCGAGTTTTGGCAGCGTAATGTTTCATTGAGCCAAGGTTACGGTAAAAGCCTAGTGCATTCAGTTAATTATCTGAACTGTGAGAATTATGACCCAATATTAAAATCGAGTATGAAAAAATAGCTAAAAGGGCCAAATATTTTATCTTTTGGTCTTTTGTTGTCAGTTTGCATATGTTTTTTAAGATAGAGTGAAATCATTAATGACATTAAAAATCAAAGTCAATAGGAATTCCCCGCCAAGATAGCGGCGCTAACATCTGTTTCTTAGAGAGGAAAGAACACAATGGTGTTTAACCGCACGTTTCCCAGTCAATGTGCAATGGAAACAGAAAGAAACTGAGAATATAAGAGCACTGGAAATGAAAAGGAGGAGGATGCAATTAAAAAGGAAGTTCGCTTGTATGTTAGACACCCTACATACAGTGTATGTACAATAGTATTTTCTCATTCAGGATTCAACCAAATTGTTACACATCTTTACAAGAAGGTTGTTAAAGGTTGACAGAATATATAACCAAATATCACTAGTACAAATACATGAGCAATTACAGCATCCATCTGTTTGTAATAGTCCCAAATCAACTAATTGCCAACCAAACACACTGCACCATCAACATACTTGAGGAGTCAGTGCCATTTTGTGGAGTGTTTTGGAAAAGAGGGGGTTTTGAGAACCTGCAAAGCCCAGATTGTACCATGAGGCATCACACTAGAGGAGCACCTCTCTGACCCCCCCCCCCCGATTCCCAATGGCAGTGGGCCTGCAAATTCACTCATTCGAATCCCTCAAGCAAGAGTGAACAGTTGCAGGACCAGGTGCACAGATCTTGCCTTGTAAAGACTCCAGCCATGTCGATCCAGACTAGAAACGAACTCCCTCCCACTACTGCTCACCCCCAGGTGGCAAGGGGGGGGGGGGGGGCAATAGGGCTCCTGGCAGCAACACAAAGACAAGGGCCCTAATTCTCTTGTGGAGTGAGTGTGTGCCAGCCCCCTCCTCAGTGACTGCCTACTGCACCTGGAGCTGTTGTGTCTCACGTTACAGCTAAGGCACGCACACACACACACGCACACACACACACACACACGTGCGCAGACACAAACAGACATTCTTACATTCACAGGCACTTTAAAACATAACATGTTCACAACCAACACAGTACAAATACTAATTCACTAAACAGCACCATTATACCGTTCCAACATGTTGAGCTGTCATATTACGATGCAATAATGCTGATTACCCAACGTGAAGTTAATCATACTGTTTTTTTTCTTCAGTACTTTTGCAGCATGAAAGTGCATTAAACAGGAGAGGCTGTTTGTTCACCACGGCTACTCATTTCTGCAGATACTCATCAAAACCTCTCCTGTGCTCTGGGCCGGAGAACACATGGAGATCAATTTACAGATGGAGGTTTTCACAAAGACAGGAGATTCAACGATGCAGGCAGAGTGCATGTATGATGTTTGAGCATGAATGACCACATTTAACCAAAACTTACAATGCATCCCTTTTGTGTTATTACAGATGAGGAAAACATACTGTAATTAAGACATTTCTCCTTCATGTCTCAATCAGACATTACATTTTTGTTGTTGATATAATCTTGACATAAGGGTGGTGTGTTCATGCTAGATGTTGCACAGGGGAATTGATGTATATTGATTATAAGATGCTGGTTCTATGTGAGTGGTAGTCCCAGTTCAAAGAAATAAAATTAGATGTATAGGTAAGAAATGCAGCCCAGTTGTGCTGTCTAAAAAAGTAGTTGAAAATTCTCGTAGGGATTCTACTAGGGAAATGCTGTAGAGAACAGTGAGTTTGCGCAGAGGATGACTGGAGGATCCACGCGCAGAGGAATACCGGGTGATGTTTGGTTGATCCAGTTAGTATTCCTATAGACTTCTGGCTTTTTTCCAGTTCATGAGTAATATAATTCTGCTGACAGAATATTGATTGACATACAAACAAACAATTGAAAAGGACAGAAAATTAGCATGCAGAACAATCTTTTAAGGATTCAGTCTTGGTGCAGGAGGACAAACAAATTGATAAAATGAATCTGTGCAACATGTATTACAGGTTTGTCAGTTCAAAAAAGCTGCCCAACAATTCAACACAATAAATATTTTGTGTCCAGGATGCTGCTTGAGAACTGAGTATTCTTCTATTTTCTGGCAGAAATTCAGCGCGACTATAAAGCATTCCCACCTCAGCTGACAGAGTAGGAGAAATCCTTGTGCAGGTTGAATAACTTCTGCCTAAAGTCCATATATGATCATCAGCATAAATCATTCAAATAAAAGAAACAATAGGCCTATTTTCCAGTGTGGTCACTAAAAGCGAAGAAGGTGGGGTGGTTATAAAATGGCCCGGAAGACTCACAGTAGCCCGCGATGTGTTTGCCACTTTTCCAGACGGCCACAGAAACATGATAGTGCTGTGGACATTAGATTCTAGCTGCTTAAGATACTACAGAGACCGGGGAGAGTCAGACAGCCGTCTGGGACGGTCAGACTGAGAAGCACTAAAACATCTTCAGACACAACATTCAAAACAGAGTTAAAGCGCAGCTTAAACAGTCTCTGTATTTTATTTAAGCAGTCCAGGTTAAGGACCTTGCTTATTCGTCGAACAGTAGTGATGCCATTATGCTTACAAGTATAGGGTTAGCACAATAACAGCTTCCCTTTTTGTTTTAAAAAAATAAGTCAGTCCAAAAGAAAGTGGTTTGGAAGTGACATGTGTATAGAGTCTTGCATCCTGAATGCGAGAGAGTGAGATTCAGTCTTTCAAACACTAGCTGCCTGAATTTCCTTCACGCCATGCTCATGATACATCTGGTAAATTAGACTGAAAAGGGTTCTTGTCTCCACATCAAGTGTCAAAATTCCTGGTTGCTCACTTGATGAAGATCACGCAGCGGGTCTGTGATGCTCTGAAGAGCATCGGTGGCCTAATGGTTAGGGGAGTGTGCCTGTGATCAGAATGCTGGTGGTTCAAATCTCTAGCTGGCAGGGTACCACCGCTATGCGCCTACTCCCTGGGGATAGAATAATAGCTGCCCACTGCTATGTCATGCTGTTACAAATGCAGAGGACGCATTTTGTTGTTGTGCTGTGGGGTGTCAACCATGACAATTAATCACTTTCTCTTCAGCATTCCATAGCATCAGGGAATCAATGCATCCATTGCATGGCTATGCATGAGAGTGTTGGATGAGCAGTAAGAGCTCGGGGTAGGTTATTTTTTATGCTCCACCATGACATCTTCAGCTCCCCCTCATTCATAAGCCCACATATGCAGCACAGCCTCTAGTCATAATTGATGAAAGCATGGGGGTGTGTCGAGTGGCCGGTAGACCAGCACGACTGAAAACCCTGCGTTATAATGTTTTGGGGAGGTTGGATTATTAGGGCAGAGAGCAAAGAGCCCAGTAATTCTGGGAAGGCACAAGACGACCTCAAGAACATCCCTCAAAGGTAACGGCGCACATATGAGGGGGAAATATGCCTCCTTTGCTTTTCCTGGGCATCAGCAGGAGGATACAGCCAGTGTTGACTCAGCCCTGACCTTGTCTCCACTCCGGCTCCCCCAAGTGTGAAATTGGACACCGGACAGAAACCCCTTGGCAAAACCTGAAGGGGGGGGGGGGGGGCATAGAATCCAATAACACATATGTCAAAAGCCGTGAAGCATTCCTGCCCTGTTCCTTTGGAGGACTGCTCACTCTGCTGAAACCAACTGAGCTCACACTGCACATTATTGATCAGTGAGCGTCTGGTGAGGCTCATCTAGAGTCAGGAGCACCTGCAGTGATCGTTTCGCTGGGCAGCATCAATCTGGGGAAAAAAAAGAGCCACATCTGTTCCCCACGGAGACCCTGACGGGCTACTGCCTACAGGAAAAACTGGCTGCAGTAAAAGGGGTTCTCCAATCCTTAAGTCTTCATGGCTTTGAGAATGTTCTAGATAAGCCCTATACAGTATATGACCAAATAGACTTCGTTACTCTAGTGCACTCTATAAGACAAGGAAGGAATCCTCTCTATTGATGGATATGGTGATTAAGTGCAAGACTGCTAGTTTATGTGGAATTAAGGAAGATGACAGTGTTCCCACTGAAATCCCAGGGACTGGCATGTCCTACCCACTGCGGTAAAGTCACAGACTCTAAACCCCCACCAGAGCAATAAGCTCTTTGTTGATGCTACAGACGTATTCTACCTCAGGCTGCTATGATGTCAGATGGATAACATGGCAACAATAGCCTTAGGCATAAGGGAGATGAATCTCTATTGCAGCCCTCATGCCTACACTTTTGGCTGATGCTTTTATTCCAATACAGCTGGTTGTTTTACTAACACAACTTACATTAAGTTTCTTTCTCAGTGTTACTACGACAGGGCCCTCCTGGGACTGAAACCAGCAACCTACAGAGCCTACATCTTTGATCCGCTATCTACTGCAAGCATGCTTAGCAATGAGCAATTCCGGCTTAATGTACACTGCTTTTTACTGCCACACGTGTCATTAAAATGTTTAACTTGCAATTTAACGTGAGATTTCAAAAACATGGATGGCAAGTAGGTAAAAGAAAGGCTGCCAGGGTGGTAGCACGCCCCCTGGTGGGGCTTATTTACATTGGCAGATGCCTGTGAACCTGGCTAATTCTTTTCGGGCTTCAGAACCAAATCAGCAACCTGTGGATTAGGTATCCTGCAGCCTGAATGCGATCCGCAGCAGAGGACCTAGAAGGTGAGGAAGTGGCTCAGATCCCAGCTGGGAAGCTGCCGTTACTCAGCGGGATTTGGATACGCATCACCTACGCAACAAAATAATACATTTTATCTTACAAAGATAAAACCACGAAATAGTAATTTGATTTACAAAGACTTTTCACCTATAAGCTACAAGTACCTGGTTGACATAAAGCTCCTCTTTCAGTCTCATTTCCCAGGTGTCTCATTGGCATGATATTAAAGTTTTTAACGTAGCCTAAAAGAGAGTTTAGTCCCCTCAGTGCCATGAGGGACGTCGAAACAACAGCACGAAAGAACCAGTGCTGTTTGATGCAGAGCACCTGTGTAATCTTATCCGAAACATCTATGATAACAAATGTGCATGCTTCAATGCGAAAGGAGCTGTGAATGCACCACTGCCTTTGAGGGCAAGAGCAATGGCATTGGTATCTCAGGTTTGAACCACTTTTGCACCCTACAGAGGAGCATAATTGTGTGGACAATGGTGATCAGAGAAATGAGGCATGAAAAGCTAGGATAGATGGGCATGTGTGCTGTCAATCACTGATGTTATCCACTTCCTATTGGTTACTCTGTTGATTATTGCAGGATAAAACCAGCCTGTGATTGGCAGCTCACAGTAGTCCCACCTACAGTGAATTTTAATGCCTCATTTCATATTTCACTGATGACAAATCCAGATGACAAGCGCATGTGGCTGACTGGGGCATCTATTGGGAAAAACAATGAGAGGACATGGCAGTTAAGGGTGTGGCAAAGAGCAGGAATAACCGAGATAGATCAGAAGATTGAAGGGTTGTAGC
Source organism: Cyphomyrus plagiostoma (assembly GCA_019775915.2). NCBI lineage: Eukaryota > Metazoa > Chordata > Actinopteri > Osteoglossiformes > Mormyridae > Cyphomyrus > Cyphomyrus plagiostoma. The sequence goes on along the minus strand of JABFEA020000002.1, from coordinate 12,710,768 downwards.
AAATCACAGTGTATGGAGCATAGATACTGATGGATTAATAAATAAGGAAGGAGCTCTGAGAAGCTTCACATGGTATAGCTGCAAACATGGTACAAGGTGAGTTGTAGCCAACCAGAAACAGGAACAACATGAGTCATCATGCCAGACACCGGAGACAATGTTAAGTACTGGGGTTTCTCTTCAAGACTGTTTATGAGTCTCTATAGTGACCAGTTGGCTAGCTTATTCTGTTGTCAGAAAATACCTACTGTTTTAATTATTTTTTTAAAGTAACAAAATAATCCTCCCTTCCAAGGTAGCAGTGCTAATCCCCACCTCCCTGACTCTCTCCCTGACACTGCAGCTGGGAATAGGAAACAGGAAGTCAAGTTTACAAGAAAATGACCCCTAGCGGTTCAGCTTTTTCTTTTACAGTTTGAGTTGCAGCTCGGTGCCAGATTCTGTTCACGAGCCCTAATGAGCAGGACAGAGTGGAGCCTGTTAGTGCTGACAGAGAAGGTTTCTTCTGCTTCCTCCTCTCTCCCCCCCCCCCCCCTTTGTTTTTCTGGTTTTACTTCGGCCTGGCAAATGTCCTCTTGGAGAATCATTCATTAATTTCCATTGTTCGCTGCTAGAATCTCCACCCCTCCGTCCCCCTTTAGGCTTCACTGCCAAATTCCCCTTGGTGCCCTTTCTACTTTCATCACGCAACAGTCCAGTTCCACACAGAGAAATGTATCCAAATCAGCATCTCCTCTATATTAATCGCTCACGTTCCGCAACCAAGACCCCCCCCCCCCCCAATCCAAAACGAGCAGGCAGACAACATGTAGATCATCCCTAACCCTAACCCATTCTCATCCGGAGGTGGGCGTGACACATTCTATTGACCTGTGTTGAGTGAAAGGTGGCATAATGACAAAAGAATTGATGTGATTGGATAATTTCAGACTCAAAGACGTTGACCAGGGTTGTATTCAATCAATACCATAATCTAATTCTACAAAATATTACATTTTACCTCTGCATTGATTGATTTAGCAGATGCTTAGTCTCATGAGGCCTACAAGTGAGGCAGATAGCACATTACAAGTACACAGCTGTCAAGGAGCCAAGTAGGTGCGAGGGCAGCTAGGCTGAGGCTCAAGTGAGCAACCAGTAACAAGTGCAAGTTAGCAATCTATTAAGAGCACTATTCAAATCCAAAGACATATGTAAAAATACAAGAGTCTCCCAGAAAGAGACCAGCCAAAGGAAAACTGTTGAAGACAGAGCAGGTGTTTGGTTGGATGAGCTAATTAAGGGTAAATTGTAACTAAGTCTCATAAAATGAAAGAGCCATGCTGTGTTTACTAAAGTATAAAGGATGTTGTATCTTCATAAGATGTCCAGTGGCAGGATTTTCTAGCTGGATATGACATGATCACTTTATTCAGTGGAGTGGCAATTTTCATATTATTATCTGGAAAGCACCTATACACGTTTACTAGGAAATGAAATTCTCATCCGGTCCGCTTTCTGCATTCATTCACAACCACTTTTGCCTGCAATTCACCAAAAGGTCAACAGGGACTTCAACCACTATGCACCCGTCTTTCCATTATTTATTTTTTTTGTTTGTTTCTTTTGTAGCTTTTACAGGTTGACAAACAAATCGATTCCAGACAAAGAGTAGTCCCGCTGGGACAAGTGTAAGGCAACGGACCAGGGCTCAGGGTTTGGTGGTGGGTCAGAGAGTCTGGATGCAGAATCCAACACAAGGCAGCCATTTATGTGTAAAAACGTGTGATACAAACTAATGTTACCACAGCATCCATTTTGCTCAGAATTAATTTCTATGGGAAGTGCTAGAATGAAAAGGTAAACCTTTCCACAAGGACTACATGAAAATCTTTGTTCGTCGGCTATGACTTCCAGAAAACCTATAACATCAATAATCGCAGTTAACCAAAGGGCCAATATTCTATTTTTAAATTCCAAATAGCCTATTCTATTTCTGGAACACATCACAAAAGGGATCACATTTGCCATTAGTTTTTTGTGACATTAATGCTTTACATACAAGTCAAATTATGTTTGATATCTTAAATGGCTAAACAAATGTTCAGACGTTCCCTTTTCCAGGTCAGTCTCTGATACAATCAGGTCTGAGGTTCTGAATCCTTCAGTCAGGGGTGTTAGTAGAGATTTTGGGGCCCATAAAAACATATCATATTGGGCCTCCATCTCAGACCAATCCCCAAAATTTTAAGTCCCCTGTCGCTCAGGGGCCCATGGAATCATTTTAGCTGCCCCCACCCCACCCGTTTACTCAGCCCCCGTCCTCGATACAATTCGCTCAGGCTGAGAGCGGAATACTCAGGGGCTGCCACTAGCTCAGCATGGAGACAAATCAATAGGCCATCTCAACTCACCACAGAGCCCTGCGCATAATGTAGCCTCTGTTCCTTCTCACCAAGGGGACTTAATTAACCCTGCTAGCTTTGGTGAATCGGATACATCACTCATGAATATCGTTGCTTATGTTAATGCTATCAACATGTACCTTTTGGGAGTCTGTGTCCCATCTTACTCTGCATGTCGCGGCCATCGCCACTGTGTCCTCCTCCATGGCATTGGTGCGGAACCCCAGTATGACCACCTGCAATCGCTTGTCAGTTCAAACCCTGCAGGCCAAGAATCAGATGTGTAACCAAATATTGTCATCTTAATACACGATCATTTCTTATGCTTCGGTGGATAGATTCTAAGTCTTCATTGTCATCTGCGACCTTTGTGCAGCGATTAAATTTGACCTGTTGTTTCCAGGGAGTTCCAGGACTTCTTCAAAACAACCCCCACCCTCCACCCCCCTCAAAAAAAAAAAAATACAGAACATTCTGTAACAATGAACTTAAAAACCTGATAAAGTTAAAAAAGAAAAAAACACAATTGCAGTGTTCATGGGTAGTATGCCACACACAGGAAGAGGAGTAACCTGAGTGGATGTAATCACCAGCTACTCATCACCCTCATCCCACACCCAGGCTGTGGGAGCTGAAAGGTCCCAGTACCAACACAGGAGGCTTTGAATGCATCATAGTAACTCTCCCTCCTCCCAAAGTTGGCAGCTGGACACACAGCATTCCTTCCTGGCCTGTACTCCACCCTGCACTACAGACAATGCTGGCAACCCGAACTAGCTCTCCATGCTAAAACATTCAGATCTAAATATGCTGCCACCGTGTGGCTAAAAGGGAAATTACTGGTTAAAATGTATGATGTAATGCATTGTGTTCAAAATCGACACAAACATATATGATCCTGCTATTGTATGTCTGATCCTGAGAAAGATATGTCATTATGAGGATCAATAAAAAATATAATTTAGAATATCTTTTTTTTTCTTCAAGAATTAAGATGTATTAAATAATCATAATAATTATATAGGTATGCTTCATCTTAACATTGTGTAATATCTAGTGACATTTAGACTGTATCACATAGTTGGTCTGTGTTAAAAAAAAACAAAGGATTAAACTTTTGCAGGATCTCATTAAACACACTTCAGGGGAAATTAACCCACCCCATTGACTAATAATTACAGCTTCTGCAGCTGGTGTCACCTGTTTAAAACGATACAGACATTATCCGCAGTAAGGCAAGTATGTCACCTAAACTTCACGCCTGGAACCGCCAGCCGTACTCCTGTCTGGCGGCTACGCAGCGCTATGTACTAGTGGGACTCTGAGTTCCCCAATAGAGGGCAGCAGAGGGCTTTGACTCAAAGTCACGCATAGGCTCTGCAGTGGTTATCGCGATTACTGCCATGGCTCACAGTGCAAACCATGTGGCGTGGTATAGCATCAGAGGGACATGTGGACCCACAGTGGCAGATGGCAATTGTTAGGAGTCCCTCCTCTTACAGCCTCCCTGGCAAAGCCACAACTCAACTGGCACTGATCTTACTGCATACTGCATATGACCCTGAGTCAATGTAAATATTACAGTTACTGGTGGTTCTATCATTTTGGTGTAAAATACAATGCGCTATAAAAAGACATCTTTAAAAAGAAACCACACATAGCTAAAGCTTAGCTCAACACTGTATATTATTAGTAACAAGGATATTTTGCCCAAGAGGCAGACAGGTTGGTCTGTCTGGGAGGATTAAGACTCTAGTCATTTTTGGCAAGGCCTAAACCCAGAGGATAAAAAGCAGCTGAGAATCACACCGCTTATAGCTTTCATTCTGTCATCTTTTATTTTTATGCTCATTCGCTTCTCATTTTCCCCCGCCCCTTTTTCAATACTTTTCCATCACAAGGTATAACGGCCCAGCCGAAAACAAATCAATACAACCCTTCGTCTCTATAAACGGTAACAGCGTCTGACTTGATGTCTCCAAAAGCATAAAAGCAGGCGGCACAATGGCGAGATCCAAACTACCTGTATACATTTTATGCTAATATTTGTCTAACCGCCACTTGGGCCATGGTAACAAGTTACGATGTTTGAATAAACTATGAAATACACAGTAACTGCGGAGGAAAATAAACCAACGGCAACAACTGCCACATACGACTGATGTCCTGCAGACTTCGGCACAACGTTCATCAGCTGGTCAGGAAAAAAAAAAAAAAAAAACATTATTTAAGCCATCTGTAAATTTCCTTGCTAGCACAGGAAGAAAACAGACAAATTGAGTCAACATGACAAGCAGTTAAACTTTTACTTGTAGTAAAACTTAAACAGAGCTTGTTAACCAAGGCGCAGTCATGACAAGCTACATGGATAAGGTCTTCAACTTCACACAAGGCTTCCATACTGATCCATGCAACTATTCCACCAACTGGCACTTTGCATATTCAATACAAAATTAAACATACTTAGATTCAAATCAGCTTGAAATATTACTCCATGATTAATCATAATTAGTTAAGTGTGTGAGCCAGCAATCTATGTAGTGTGGCAGGCTGCGCTTGAGCACAGTCAAATTTATTCTAACTAACAGTCAGTTAGCTGTCTAGATTGAAAAAGATGTACTTAGACTGAAGACAGGGATTAACCACGGAGGGCGTTTGCACTTTTTTTTTTGGCAGAGGTCGTTTGAATTAAAGTATGCTTCAAAATTAAAGTTTCTCACAAGGTACTGGCACAGAACACTGGCATTCCTAGAAAAGAACCAAAAAATACAGGAAAAGACTGACTGTTTAATGCTTCATACATTAATTTGACCCTAGAACATACAGTAACACTGTCAGAAATGTGCAGCACAACTATGTACAAAATGAAACGATTCTACTGAATTTACATGAACCCCACTCATATATATCTTAAAGTAACAAACATAACAGGTTAACTACCAATCTGTCACCCTTCAATGGGAAATCTGGTCAGCGTTTTCTCCTTTAAGCCAAACGACGTCACTGGATGATGAAGGTGGCCCAGCGGTTGCTGCAATACGAACAGCAGCTATGAACATCTCATGAGAGGACAAACGCGCTTCCTTTACTAACCTTCCGAGTTCTGGCGGGGTATGCAAACTGGCCATGCCTCTGTGGCCAGAGCCACTACGTCTGATCCACCGGCAAATGAGCTTGTCAGCAGAGACACACATTTGACCCCTATCACTATACATTCGAGGCTTAAATGCCTCTTGCATGTAGCTGTTTTCTGTGTTTAAAGGGAAATATACAGAGAGAGGATTCACGCCAGAAACAGCAGTAGGAAACAGTAAATTAACAAACAAGTGCAAGACTCACAGAGGTGCCTTGTAAGAGAAGGGCATAAAACAGATGTGAGTAATTAGTAACTTAAATCTGTTATCACCCAAGTTTATACTATATAGTATATTATAGTCCAAAACAAGCACCGGACAGATATAACTAAAACAGAACAAATAAAAATGGGATCGGTTAGAGCTTTCCTTCAAACAACAAATAAAATGAAAGTCACTTGGTATTCAATCACAAAAGATCAAGCAAAGGTTTCCTTCTTGGCATTGGACAACTAATTACAATATCTGAAGAGTGTTTGATAGTAGATAACATGAAATGACTTCAAAATGTATTAAATATTCATTTGCGGCGTGAGCTTTACCTAGAAATGTTCAATTAGTCATTCATGATGGACGAATGCTCGCCAGTTCAGTGCCGAGCTGGTTAATATGATACTGGTACCGGGGTATGAATAATGTGACTGTGTGGTCCTGTGAAGCAGACCTTCATTAGGGCACAGTTTGGCTTTCTAGATCCCGTCTGTTTCACGTGGTTAACACCATTAGTATGATAATCGCTATGGAAAGTAGAACGGGGGGAGATGGAGAACATGAAGACTGGAAAATCGTGATTTTCTGATGGGGGGAAAAAAAAGCAAATGGCTGACCCGTATGAACCCCTACACCCCTCTCCTCCTAGGGCCGCTTCCTAGCCCCCAAGCCATCCTTCAAGCCCTGCTCCTTCGATCTCCTCCCTCAGTGCACCAGCTCCAGCTGGTTGGCGGCGAAGGGCAGCACCCCGCTGACGTAGTAGGCAATGCCCAGGGAGAGCAAGGCGATCACCAGCAGCAGGAGCAGAACCCTCCAGAAACCCAGGTCCTCGACGAACTCCTGCCAGGTGGTGCGGAAGCTGGAGAGCACGCCCTCGCTGTTCTGCAGGTTGGGGTTGAGCAGGGAGTGGCTCTCCATGGCGCTGCGTAGACGACGGGGATCAGGGGCTGTCAGTTGAGGAGGCCACTCACATAACACACACAGAAACACACAGTTCTGCACGGGGGCATTCGGCGCCAATTCTAGGTATTTCTAATGTTGGGGGCATATGAGGGACCATAATTCATACTGAGGGGCCAACCTTATCATTAGCCAATGACAGGTTTTGAATCGGTGAGTGACAGGAGAGAGGACACTACCGGGGCCAATCAGCTTTCAGCTGGGGCCAGTACCCCAGTGGCCCCACCCCTGCATACATCCTTAGATGCATCAAACTAAACCACCCCTTAACACACTGTCTCAGTCCAAACCACACACGGTCGCTGAAATCCCAGCACTCACAGCCCCGAGATTCCTGCAAAACAGGCCATATGATCAACATCCCCAGCCATTCGTCTCTCTGTGATGCACCCATGCGTGCCGAAAAGCAATTCTTACTCCCCACATATGCTTGTTCACGCTATGCAAGTCCTCACCTGAGAATTAGTAACCAGTGAAATTAACATATGCATGCTGGAAACTAGTTGCCATGGCTACTTGTATTTTAATTGTCTGTGTCATTCACTATAAATAGCGAATCCTGTTTGAAGACCTTCAAGGCGACAACGAAGCACATTTTATGTTTAAACTAAATCATAAAACATTACTTTAAATGGGGAAAAAAAACACATTTGACTTTATTTATTGCAAGTGCAGCTTCTGTGTTACGCATTTAAATCTAAGACCCAGTTCCACATCTGTGAAATTCTGCTAACTGGGCAGAACCTATCCCCGGCAGCTGGGGAGCCTTATTGCGCATGTAACCTTCAGCCCCTGTTCCAAACTGCGCAGCTGTGACCTGGCGCTCACCTCTCGCTCTCTGCCATCTGCATGGTCTCCAGTTTGGAGTGGGCCCCTCGGTTGAAGCCCTTCACCTCCTGCTCCTCCAGACCCTCCAGTAGGCGGATGGCATCCTTGTTAACGCCCCTCCTCTTCGCCAGCACCAGCGGCGTCGACCCGTTGTGGTTACTGTATTCAACACACAACAGAACCAGAGTCCTGAAAAAACCCCGGAAAAATCGCCCTCTGAAGAACCAGTAATTCACTCTCTCGCTCCATGTGTTACTTTCCCTAGCTGATTCTGGGCCATGCTTGTTTTAGAGTAAGTCTGCAAAGCATTTTTGCTTTAAATAACTGATACATTTTGTTTAATGACCCTACTTAACTTCGCAATAACCTTTACTTTAGGAAATTTAGACAATGTTTTAAAAGGTAACAAAACACTCACCAGATGTCGATTTTCAGGCCGTTGGACACCAAGAACTGGATGGTATCCACATGGCCACACAGGTGGAGCGCAGTATTGCCCTGGTAATCAGTGGCCAGCAGGTCGGCGCCAAACTTGTGCAGGAATCGGCAGATCTCCACATTGCCGCGGGCAGCAGCCAGGTGCAGGCCTGTACGGCCCCGACTGTCGCGGATGTTGGGGTCACAGCCAGTCTCCAACAGCCGCTTTGCGTAGCTCAGATCGCCATCGATGCAGGCCTGTAGCAGCGGCACGCTGCACTGCGAGGAGTCATTGATGAAGACATACGACATGTCCGAGTGGGTCTCTGAAAAGTCCAGGGTACCTATAGGGGGTTGGAAAACCACTCCAATAAAGAGCTGAGCACTCTGAAAGTTTATACTGCAATTTACGTACATTAAACAACACTTTAAATTAACACACATCTTGCAACATGTGTTATTACATGAAAGATGGTGTAGTTAAATTACAAGATTACTTATCTAGCAATTATAATGAATTAGCATTCAGAAAATACTCATGGACAGGCAGAAAATTAAAACTCGTTTATTTTAAAGATTTTCTTTCAATCCAAGCAATTTACATAACCTTTAAAAAGATGAACTGAGTGACACCAATATATTTTTTTTGTAGTTCTTGAAATGAATTAAGCTATTCAACCGTTGTCATTCATTCTCATGCAGATACGCATACATGTACATTCGTTATACGGAGATGGTATTTTACATTTTTTTAAATTTACTATGTTTTTAGCATAAGTCGCCAAATACCTATTTCTAGGTACTTAAAAAAGGCTTTAATGAAATCCAAAATATTAACAAACACAACACGGACTCTCAACGTTAAGTATATAGAGTAAAGGCACAGTATCTACATTAATTGTAATTGCAGGTTTACATAGAAGTAATTACTTACTATTTATCGATACGCTGTCAGACATATTCGACATTTCATCAAGTCCCTCGTAATGTCAAACAAGCCGCAATGCACAATTTTCAACTAGCATCTATAAATAAATGCTAGCTAGCTAGCTTAATTGCGGAAGGCTTGATTGTGCCACCGGGCAGATTGCAGCTCGATTGCAGCCTGGGTTGTCACTTTTCAAAGTCGTGTGTATATAATAACCTATTGCGATACCGAGTTGTTCAACAGCGATCTATAACCGCTAAACTTGCCCCCGCATCCAGATCTTATCTAATGGTATTTCAGGAAGTCTACCCTGCCCAACGTTTTAAAATACCAACTACTACTAGCTAAACTGAAAACAACAACAGTGACGTGCGTTTTCCATATAAACCTTACCTGCGATTAAGTAAAAGATCCGTTTATATAAGGATATTTACCTGTTTGAGTGTTCCCGACCAGACGAAAATCAAAGTCCAGCCCCTTTCTGTCTCCCAGATGCTGCTGCTGTTGTTGTTTTTGTCTACGAAGCGGCGCACTAGCGATCCGGCCTCTGTCTTTACGGCAGAGTCGACCTGCTTGACGGCAGAAGGTCGCGTAAAAGTCACGTGATTATTAATTCCTATTGTCTGTCATCAAATGGGTTGTCACTACCAAGAGTGTGACGCCTACTACTCTCCCTAATAGTGATGAGTACGGTGGCCCTGAAAGCCCAGAGTACGTCAACATTAACAACGCAAAAATATTAAGACGCAAAACATGAAGTCGGCACAGAAACATATTTATTTTTTAAATGTCTTATGTTCTCTTAATGTGCTCCGTGCCACAGGGGATAACGTGCCTCTGACACCAATATCTACGGTAACTGATTAGTGTTTACGCGCTACAAATTCAGAAAACACTTGCCCACGTGTTAAGTAGGTTTTCCTTTATAAACAGAAAAAAAACCTTCACCTTTTCTTTTGAGAGCAGAGTCATAGAAGGACAAAATGAGTCTGTCATCGGACATAGTTGAGTGAACCACTTTTATGTCGTGGTTACTTTGTTTAACTCATGCTACAGATAAAGGCATACACTTTGTCTTTATTTTGAGATTTGTGTTCAGAACAAAGAAAATGTCTATACTGAATAGTTGTATATTTGCAAATAAAATTTATAAAAGTATTTGTTATATCTCACGTGTGCTTTTTATTTAAAAGAATACATTGCACAGAATGGAAAAATAGAAAATATCGTATGCCTAAATTTAAGGACTGATGTGGTTTTTAGTACGCATCACCCAACCTTATGGGACATAAAAAGGAAGAACATGCAAAAACCACAACATATAAATAAAACATTTACATGTGAATTTTTGCATCTCATTTTTGGCTTTGAGGGCCACTGTAGTCAGTGAGTCAAACCCATCCACCCTTTTTCAAAACTGCTTGTCATATTCAGGCTCACAAGGCAGGGAACAACCAGGATGAGGTGCCAACCTATTGCAGGACACACAATTTAGCAACTCCAATCAGCCTCAGGATGGTTTTAGGACTGAGGGGGACCCAGAGTACCTGGAGGAAACCCTACAACAACATTGGGAGAACATGCAAACTCCATACACGGAACCCTGCCAGAGACTTGAGTCCAGGTTCCAGAGGTGTGCGGTGACAGTGGTGACAACAGTGACAGCGCTAACCACTGAACCACCATGCCACCCCATATCAGTTGAATCATTCGGCCCGACTCATGAACAAGAGCCAATTACATTCCCAAACTGTGCTTCCTTCGATAGCATTTCCTTTTACACTTAAATTATTCAATGGATTGTTACTGTACAGTTAGCCAAATAAATGTTATTTTGAATGTTTGGCCTAAAATCTACTTCAGTAAATGCATTTTAATAAGCTGACATACCCTATAATGGACACAAAATGCACACACATTGCATCAAAACTAGGATACAGTATATGCACACAACTACAATTATTTTACCCACACAAATTCAAAACGTTAAGTATTGCAGGTATGTAATATCCATATTTTTATATAATGCTCATATTTTGTAGTTTAAAGAAAAATAGTGGTATTAGGGATGATATAGCAGCACCTGAACCATGTTCCATTTTGGATGAGAATTTATTAGAAAAATGAAGTAGTATTGCTTAAATATACCCATTGAATTACAGTTTGACTATGTTTATTTAATGTAAGTAATGGCATGTGAAAAGTTTTGGAACTTCAAGTTCAACAGTTTATTGCATAGTGAAAAAAGAACACGGTTATTCACCAGTTCTGACATCTAGCTAAAGTATATGTTAAAAGTATGGTAAACTGTAGTCTGGTAGTAGGAATGATAGCAGAACACTGAATTTCACAATTAACAAAAGAACATTCTGTTATCATTTTACGCAATGTGCATAGTATCTAGGGTTAAAATACACTATGCATGTTCTAAAAGCACCATTGAATTTAAGGACTACTTCCCACATTTTATGGTAGACGTGGTTGCACAGTTAAAGGTTCATTACACAGTGACATCAACAAAGCACCAAATGTTTGTCACATTCGTTTGATCATGTGTTAAATATGGCTTACTGCTCATTTCATAGGGAATCTGAAATACTGATGAACTGTTGTCAGTTTGTTTTAAAGGCTGAAGGCTCAGTAAAGCTGACATCATGACTATATATAGTCATAAAGGGGAAGGGTGTGTGTGTGTGTGTGTGTTTATATGTATATATATATATATATATATATATATATATATATATGCGTGTGTATGTGTATGTCAAAAGTTTTTGCACGCCACAGGTTTTCACCACTTTTCCATTTTTTTCATAAACTGCAGATTTTTAAATGTTTTTTAAGATGTTTGGAAAGATGAGTGAAATGGAAATATAACTCAAATAAGATAAGTTTCCTTTATAACATGGAAAGAGTGTGTAACAGTCCATGTCTGACATCCTATTAACTGGTTGTGTGGTGATGGCACAGTCAAAATCTAGGCTGTCTTTTAACTTTAAATCTACTAGTTAACTGTTTCATCCCACGAAACAGGGTAGAACTTAATATCCCTTGTAGAAAGAACGCTTCAAATTTTTTCTGCTGCTAGAAGAGGTTACTTTGATGAATCAAATATATGATATTTTCTTTCTAATAAAGGTACTCAGATGGTGAACATACTGTAAATGTACTTGATAGCAAAGAATATTGAGTGTATTTTTGTAAATTATACTGAGTAACATGCAAATGTAGAAAATCTCAGTTTGTACAAAAACCTTTGACTGCTAGTGTGTGTGTGTGTGTATAGAGCATATATATATCAAGTTAGGTGGATAACGGAGATCAGTGTGGCAGATTTATGACAACTGTTAACAAGAATAAAAAATCCATTGTATTTCCCTTGAGCTTCTGTTACACTTTCCTATGGAAGTCAGTAAGTCCATAATCATAATAAAATATGACAAAAGCAAAATCAAAAATAACCATAAACCATGTCATAACCACCACAATATTTAAAGCTATAATACTGCTGATCTCCAGCTCCTTCCAGCCCAAACACAGGTGGTTCTCTGGAGCCCCCAAAGGGGCCGTGAGCATTTTCTATGTTGTCCTTCAGGGGTCCCCTGGCTCAGGCAGGAGCCCTAGAAAACCTTAATGCAAACTTGGCAGCGGCCAACGCGGGCGAGCGCCTCTCCGGCCTTCAGCGTCTCCATTTCCCGGGGCTGTATCTCCGGCTGCACTATGGTGAGCCAGAAGCTCAGCTTGTTGGAGAAATAGTGGCAAGCCCCTCGGGCGCCACTGCACTCGATGAAGGGCGTGGTGCGGAAGTCCTCCAGACAGGAGCCCGGTGACACCAGGGATTGCCCTCCTCCCTCTGCCCCGGCCGCAGTGTGCTGGAAGGGGGTTGGAAACACAGACCTATCAGGCGGGCAGCGCACTGTGGAATCTGTCATCACTGTGCCCCACACTTGTCTTAAGGCACCATTTGTATGACTTTCTAGACTATGCAGGATTCTGGGATTATGACTGCAATGTACAGTTATGGGACTACGATGTGTTGACTGCGTGGGATTACGATTTAATGCAGGACGATGGTTACCATGGCGAAGGAGTAGCCGATCCACAGGCTATGCCATCCCGCAGGGCAGGGGGGAATGGTGAGGTCCTGGCTGTGGACAGCCACCGCCTGGGAGGACGTCTCGCACACGGAGCAGCGACTGATGTGCCCTGCAATCTGCTCCTCGGCCACGGGCATCATGGGAATGGGCGCCGACGTGGACAGCCAGTACGACTTGTCGTTGCGGCTGGCGAAGTGACACATGTCGTTGGTGTTGCAGTAGAGGAAGGGCATGGTGCTGAAACGGGGCAAGCAGGACCCAGCCAGACCTGGGCAGATGGCGGAGGCCAAAGGAGAAGTAAAAAAAAAAGGGGATGCTGCTGTATAATTAACGTCAAACACTTAGTCACGAAGTAGAAGGTAACACTTTTACGTAATGGGGCACAAATACTTAGTAATAACTCAGTTACTGCCGAAATACAAATTTTGAACAAATCATGAACAAATATAGTTTCTACTTGAAATAAAATACATCTTCCTATTCATTATTGATGAACAAACATGAGATCAGTATTTTACTTGTGTTATTCATTATTTGTTCCTTTAATAGTTTGTCAGTAGATCCTTTGTAGTTCATTCAGTAGTTCGTACAGGATTACCCAATTAACACACATAGTAACAAATATAGTGAGCACTTCAGAAAAAGGATCCATCAGCCTGTTTCTCAGCCTGGTCTTTGGGGACTGCCAGATGCAAAAATGTAGAATTGGGAGGGAGCAAAAATGTGTAGCATCTGGGGGGGTCACCGAGGACCAGGTGGAGAAACGCTGCTGCAGTACTCCCTAAGGCTCACCAAGGTCTTGGTTGTGGGCTTTCCCCTGGCCCTCCACATAAAGGAGGCTGTACCCCTCCCAGAGCAGTGCCAAGCCCTCAGGGCAGGCAGGCACCTCACTGCTCTGGCTGTGCTTCACCAGAGTGTAGCCAAAACTGCTCACACGCGCGGATCTGCCTGGCAGCCCTGGGGGGCCCTGTTTCCCAGGGGTGCCTTTGCAGGTGTTGGGGGGGGGGGGGGGGCAAAAAACAAACATGAACACAAGCACACAAACATGCACACACATGATCAGATTTATGATTATTCA
>JABFEA020000002.1:12678739-12696632 GCA_019775915.2 Cyphomyrus plagiostoma | reverse complement strand
CCCCCCCCCCCCCCCCCCCCCCCCCCCCCCCCCCCCCCCCCCCCCCCCCCCCCCCCCCCCCCCCCCCCCAAAAAACACACATGAACACAAGCACACAAACATGCACACACATGATCAGATTTATGATTATTCAAAGTTTATACGTATTTAATGTCACCTGGTTCCTCTCACGAAAACAAATAAAAAATCCTTCTCTTGGCTCCCAAGCTTCCCTGCATGCAAAAATCCACTACCCCGTTATACCGACTCACACCTTGCTCTCCAGGTAGCCCGGAGAGCCCCTGAAGTCCAGGCTCTCCAACAGGTCCTGGTGGACCTCCTTGCCCAATTTGTCCCAGGATTCCTGGGGCTCCCACTGCCCCTTTTGGACCTAAAACCACAGTCACTAATGAAATCAAATCATTCATTATTGGAGAAGCTACAGTGTCCTAAATAATGTGTGGGACAAAAACATAACCTGTTTAATTTACATCTATTCTCCTCAGTTTTACATTTGTGATCAGCCAATTCACATTTAGTTAGAGTGCACATTATCAGATTTTATTAAAGGGTATTTTTATACATTTTGGTTTCACCATCTCAAAATTACATCATTTTTAATACATAGCATCCCATAATACATAATACATAATACATCCCATTTCAGGGTACCATAATGTCTGGGATGCAGAAACGGTATGTTAATTTAAGTAGCCATGTTTACAGTGGTATGTTGAATATCAGTTGCATGCAATGACTGCTTGAATCCACAAATCATAGACATCATTAGGTTCATAGTATCTTTTATGATTCTGTTGCAAGACCTGAACTGCAGCTCTTTCAGGGGTAAGTCCCCCTTCATCATATGAAAGTCACGGTCAATTGGACTGAGATCAGGTAACTGGCCCGCAAGGCAACAATTTTCCAATTTCCAGCTTTGAAAAACCCCTTTGTTGCTTTAGCAGTTTCTTTGAGATCATTGTCCATGCAGTAAGATTCCAGGCAATGAGCTTGGAGACTTTTGCTTGAACTTGAATAGATTAGGTGTTTATATATACCACAAAATAAATTTTGCCGCACTGCTGTAATCAGCAGTTACATCAATGCAGATAAGTGTGCCACCCCTGTGCCAGCCAGCCATGCATACGCAGCCGTAAAACCCCCACCACCATCTTCCACAAATCAGGTGTTATGCTTTGGATCTCGGGCAGTTCCTTTTCGCCTCCATACTTCGCCCCTGCCATCACTCTGATACAAGTTAATCTTGGTCTCATCTGTCTAGAAGACCTTTTCTTTTCTCCAAAACTCTGCTTGCTCTTTCAAGTACTTCTTTGCAAACTGCAACCTGGCTGTCTTGTCTTTGCGGCTGACCTTTGGTTTGCATCTTGCCAAATCCAAACCTGCCTCTTGAAAAACGTTTCTGATATTTGGGACAGGTGTTTGGGGATTTATTTTATCATTATGGGGACAATTCTTTTGTCAATAGCTGTGGAGGTCTTTCTTGGCTGTATAACTTTTAATAAAATCTGGCAATGGGCACTTTGAACACATGTGAATTGTTTGATTGCAAATATAAAACTGCGCAGTATGCAGGCAACTAAAAAAATATCTAAGACCTAAACATTACGCAGGGCACTGTACATCAGGACAATAAACAACTTGACAATAGGAAACATTAAAATGTAAAAGCACACTTGTGATAAATTGTAGTCTTTCATGTTGATCATAAAGCTTTGCTCTTTGCATGAAGAAGTATGCTTCAGCACTAACTGATGGGCCTTAATTGAACAAATGTTACATGTTATATTGTGTACAAAATTTAAATTAAATTATTAAATTATACGACAGTTAGTTCCAAGAAATCTGATTGGACAAGAGGAATTCTATGAGTGCTGATATCAGAGTATAACTGCACTCAGACATTAGCTGTATCACTCCGGTTTACGGGTGCATCTGAAAGTCGTTACATATGCTTCATTTGGAGCCAGTGCTGGGCTGGTTCTTGCTCGGTGCCTTTTGAGAACCTGCCTGCATTTCCATCAATTTCAAAAATGAAGTGAGAGTAAAATAAGGGTTTATACTTATTCTCTTCGGTTGGATTTATCTTGGATTTGTTATCTTTTTTGGATTTTCCGTTTTTGTAAGCTGCCGAACCTTCTGTCTCTACTGACTGTATGCACTACTGTCTCCTTTAAGGCTCCCCGTCTGTGTGCATGCCTTTTGCCCACGACCGAATCACAACTGTGATATATTGGAGTACAACAGCACTCCTTCTCATATGTTATTCCTTTTATACAATCGCAAAAACCACATCATTCTCAGACTCTCACCAAAAGGCCCTGCTAGGCCAGGTTGCCCTGGGCTGCCATTCTCTCCAACCTGACCAGGAACACCAATGGGACCGGGATCCCCAACTGGCACCTCCACCTTCCAAGGGCAACCCTTTGGTCCAATGGGACCTGCGACATGAACAGATGGGAGCTTCGCCACGGCCAGCAGAACCGATTACTCTATTAATGCAGGTTAAAATGCTTGGCTAACAGCTAATATGAATTCCACACCATACCTTGGGCACCCTTCTGTCCCTTGATTCCAAACAACCCAGGGTCACCCACATGACCTGGCTGCCCTGGGGGACCACTGACACCAGGGTCCCCTCTTTCTCCTGGAAAACATGGTGCTGTTCTCATTAGGTTCTCATTATTTTGGTTGCCAGAAAGGAAACACGATTGGCTTTTCAGAAGAAGATGGACTGTAGGTCATTGGATCTTCTGCAGCCACCCTCAGCACTAACCTTTGGCCCCAATGGGTCCAGCACCTCCTGGCAGTCCTGGAGCTCCCAGGCTTCCAGGATCCCCATGTGGACCCGGCAAGCCAGAGAAGCCGGGGGGACCTGGGTCTCCTCTCTCACCCTGGGCAGTACTGGGCCCAGCAGGACCAGGGGGACCAGGAGGTCCTTGGAACCCTTGCTCTCCATCTAGCCCAGGTAAACCAGGGTCTCCAGGAGGGCCTACAATGTCGGAGGTCACAGAGATGCCTCTGGGCCCAGGAAGGCCAGGAATGCCTGGCGTCCCGGAATTACCTGCGGACATTATTAGTATATGACTATTAATAATAGTTCTATTTAGTCATTTCTAAGAGTGAAAAGAGACAGAATGAACATTTGGTGTTGAGGTATAATAATTCGTGATTCACTTGTCTCTACTCTACTTTCAATCTAGAATGGTCATTCTTATCGTACCTACAGAATAAACGTGGTACTCAAAGCCTCACCTGGTTCTCCTCTGAAGCCCACCTCCCCAGGGACACCACAGGCACCGAGCTGGCCAACGCCCCTTTCCCCCTTAGAGCCAGCAGGACCAGGAAGCCCTGGAAGGCCTTTTTCATCTGAACCTGTAGATATTAATTCCCAATGACAAAAGGATTAGATCTGATTTGTTGAATGTGGTCACTTTGATTTCTTGATTCTGTCTATCTAAATCGAGTGGAAAAGGCTAACAAATGATCAGCTGGGAAGGCCAACATAGCCAGAAAGAGGATCTCACTCACCTGGGGTTCCTGGTGGACCAATGGCCCCTCTCAGTCCATTGAGCCCATCAAGCCCAGGAGGACCAGGACGTCCTGTAGTGGAGAGAGGATCACGCTGGACTCCAGGTTCTCAAAATACATTTAATACAGAGAATAACTTCAGAAATATACAGAAAGGTGTGTGCCTTCCTCAGTCAAGTAAATGTGCCACAGGTGGACTACAATCACGTCCAAGTCATGTCTGAAGTGATCAAACGAAGTATATCTGAACTCAGTTTGAAGTATCATAGCAAATGGGTTGAATACCTATGTAAACGGGTGATATGTGCTCTATTTTTTTATATAAATTTCTTTAAATTTGAATTAAATGTGAGTTACTTTCTGAAGGCATGGAAATATCACAAGGCGATAATGCATTTTAATACAGTACGCCTAACCTACCTTAAACATGCTTAGAACACTTACCTTAGCCAAAAGTTGGACAGAATCATTAACACTGAATATCTCATGCACTTTATTGAATAAAGTACTGAAAGTGAAAAACATTAACCCAGAACATTTAGTTGAAATATTGTCACATGGACCATCATAATGCATCTGTAATTAGTGAAATACACTTTATATTTTCACTACTGTTTGTATATTATTTAACATCAGTATTACTTATCTGTGTTTAACAGGGTACTTACATCTCATGTTTTGGTTGTACTATAATGCATTAATGGTAGGGAGAAGGTCTCCCAAAGGAAGGATTAAAGGGTGATACAGAGTGTCGGCTCATGCACCTTTGTGGCCTTCAGGGCCAGGGGACCCAGGAAGGCCAGTGAAGCCCTGCAGGCCGGTCATGCCTGGGAGGCCAGTCTGGCCTTGACTGCCAGAGGAGCCTGGAGGTCCTGTAAGAACAACACCAGCACCCAGTCAGGTGTGACATCGGTGTCCCATGCTGAGCTACGTCCTATGTACTCACTCACCCCTTGAACCTGGTCTGCCTGGTTCCCCTGGAAGGCCTTTCTGGCCACTAAAACCAGGTCTGCCAGGAACACCTGCATCTCCTGGCGAGCCGGGCGTCCCGTGGTCACCTAGGGCAAGTCATGGGATGGGCAAGTGCTGATTGCACAGGTGCAGAATGCACAAGTAACTACAACACCTATACAAACTAGATACTCTTTACCGAGTGAAGTCTGGGGCTCACCTGGGAATCCAGGGTCTCCGGTAAGACCTTGAAGACCAGGGGCTCCAGGTATGGCAGGGGAATCACCCTGCTCACCTGGGAATCAGAGGTTGCAGAGAACTGTTGCTGTTAAACATTGGTAGTAGGAGACCAAGCGTAGATTATAAACCTTTACATACTGAATAAACGGACAATTCAATTCATCTGAATTACCCAGAAGACCCCAAATTAAATCTTACCTTTCTGCCCATCCTGTCCAGGACTTCCTGCAAATCCAGGTGATCCAAGTGGACCGCCTTCCCCCTGAATGACATCACACATTAGCCAACCAGGAATCCTAGCCACATCATCTTATCGTGTGTAGGTATGCACGTGTGTATGGATTTTTTTCGGTCTGTATATATATGTGTGTGTCTTATTTGTATATCTCTTCGTGTACCTACATCCATCTGTAGAATGCATGTCCATCTAAGGCAGGGGTGGTGAACCAGATCCATGGAGAGCCACTGTGGGGCGGGTTTTTGGGGTGACCTCTCAATCAGCCAATAACAGTGGGTCTCCAGGACTGG
Source organism: Cyphomyrus plagiostoma (assembly GCA_019775915.2). NCBI lineage: Eukaryota > Metazoa > Chordata > Actinopteri > Osteoglossiformes > Mormyridae > Cyphomyrus > Cyphomyrus plagiostoma. The sequence goes on along the minus strand of JABFEA020000002.1, from coordinate 12,691,385 downwards.
AGTTTAGAACCGCTGCTTTATTATTGGCTGCTTCAGAAGTCATCCCAAAAACCTGCACCCACATGGATCAGGTTTGCCACCCCTGGTCTAAGGTCTTCAATAGATTTGTTTATATGTCCATCCATCCATCTACCAACCCCATTGGATAGTGGGGGGGGGGGCAGAAGCCCACTGCAGACAGCATTTATATGTGTGTCTTAGTATCTTATTAATGCATAATCTGTAGAACTGAGGGTGCTCACCTGTGGCCCAGGCATGCCAGGGAAACCCATTATACCCGGGGAGCCCTTTGGACCAAGGAAACCAGGTTCTCCTGAGGGTCCTGGTAGACCTGGATGACCTGGGGCACCCTTCACCATGCCGGAGAAGCCAGGCAGGCCAGGCAAACCAGGCTGACCCACAACACCTTTGGCACCTGCAGGCAGTCAGTTGGTAAGACAGGGATCATCTGACTGCTGTATTTGCGTTTTACTTCTATTGCTGCTAATCATAGAATGTCCTAGTGAATTTATTTAACCAGAGCATAAGGTTGACAAGTGAATCCTCGTTCTTCTGGAGCACATGGCCGTCGTACCTCTTGGACCTGGAAAGCCAGGAAGCCCACCAGGTCCCCGGTCTCCTTCATCTCCCTTTATCAGCACTGGCAAGATGGGTGTTGGCCCAGGAGGCCCACGGTTCCCCTGGGTCCCTGAAACACAGACAGCAGTCTGGGATGCAGTAGGTGTCACAACGCCTCGCTTTTAATCAGGTTCTCCTCGCCTCCACTTATTCAGGTGGTGGCACCTCAGAGTGAGCAGTACCTCTCTGACCCTTTCCGCCGGTCTCTCCTTGCAATCCCTCCATTCCGGAGGAACCTGGTACTCCTTTAGCCCCTGGACGCCCAGGACCCCCTGGAGATCCGGGTTTTCCAGGGAAACCCAACATTCCCAAAATACCTCTCTCCCCTGTAGAGCACAAAGGCATGTAAAGGTATTCCCGTTTTATGAATGTTGACTTTGCACTGTGTCGACCCCTTACAAAAGTCCTACATTGGCACCTGTTTTCACTGACTGAAAGAAATCCGAAGCAGATTTCTGCTTTTATGAAAAGGACAAAAGCAAAGATAGCGTTTGGCATTTTGTTTATCAGGAAGTCATGATATAGGGTCACGCATCACATAACGGCATTTCGGTCAAGGAAGAACCGCATACATGACAGTAGTCCCATAAGATTATGATGGGGCAAAAAAAATGTTATCGCCTACCAATGTTATAGTCATCATAACGTCACAGCATAATGTATTACTCACGTGTTTGTAGTGATGTTGATGTAAACAAATCTACTGCTCTGCCAGTCATATAAAAGGATAACACGCACAATTATGTACAGTACATAATACTTGATTATGACATTGTTACTATGTTACTGGTTTATGTATTTACTATACTGTCATTTTTATTGTTATTCGGGTTATATCATATACCCTGGGTGAGTAGTAGGCTATACCGTCTAGGTTTATAAACTCTATGATGAAAAGAATCAGCTACCAAAGCATTTCTCAGAATGGATCCCTGTCGTTAGGCCACGCATGACTGTATTGATTCTGTTATGTGAAATTGCATTATTCATACATTATTTCTACTTTATATTGGCTGTGTATTTATCCTGCTTTTACTATATGTTAGTGTTATCTTATGGTTTTGCGTGCGATTTGGTATGAATTGCATACATCAGAACAAGTACACAAGCAGAAACACACACTGCAGCAGATAGCGGCAGAAGTCTGTAATTATCCTGGGGAAATTCCCTTTACCCTTCAGTCCTGGTTCCCCAGGGAAACCGTCTTGCCCTAGAACTCCTGGGGGGCCCTGGAACCCTTGATATCCTGGGGACCCCGGGGCTCCTGGCGGTCCAGGCAGCCCCTTCACTCCAGGAGGTCCTGAGGTCCCGGGGTCACCTAATGAGCCTCGGGGTCCTGGAAATCCTGCAAGCAACAGAACAGCAATCACCGCTGCAGTCCTGTTACGGCCACCTCGTGGGGCCATCCTCGTATTGCCGTGGGGGGAGGAACACTGCAGCCAGTGCTGAGGAAGTTACTCACAAATGTAATGGATTAAAAGCGGTGGGAAGTTCAGGTCCCGAAAGTACAAATCCAGACCAAGGTTTAGTGTCAACCAACCAGTTGAGTTATAAGGAGTTACAGCCACATAGTATTCAACTGGTTGGTTGAAACAAAACCTTGGTCTGGATTTGTACTTTCGGGACCTGAACTTCCCACTGCTTTTAATGCATTACTTTTGTGAGTAACTTCCCCAACACTGACTGAGTCACGGAAGGAACTTGAACATACCAACTAACATGAACAAAAAGCTTAAACCGTTGCAGTACACAGCCAGTCGCTTTGCTGCCCCTTTGCCAATAGCCTATAAAGCAGAATCCTTACCATTGGCACTAACACAGCAGGCTATAGCGTAACTCTGCAATCAGGAGCGTCGAGTCTGTGGGCTGGGATGTGTTAAAGAGGAGCCACACAAGCACAGCAGGATTAGGCACATGCCCGCATGGGCGCCTAGGCTCATGTTAATAAAGATCCAGGACCCAGTCTCACCAGAGCCAGGGGAAGAGCAGCTGGGGATCAGAGGGACCCCAACCTGTATAGCCTAACTGCAGACACCTGTTTCTGCTACCTTCCGTCATTGACCCTCTTCTTCTTGGCTTACACTAAGTTACACACTCTCATACTCTACTGGGAGTTCTCTGATTAAGTGTGGAGCCCCCCAAATGAGATTATTAAGTCACCCAACTGTTTCATAGTGGGATCCGTATAGCTATTAAACCCAAATATGGATTATTCATCATTTTGCTGTGGATCAGATATGAAGGACAAGAGAGAGCATGTTGACTGTCATGTCTGATGATCTCTGCTGGGGGTGGGCTTTGGAGGGTTAAAGCAGAGTGTTGCTCTACGGTTAGGGCTATAGTCTGCGGGCCCGGGGTGGGCGGGGCTTCATAGCAGACGGCAGTCTCACCTGGGCAGCCTTACCAAGCCCCAGAAATGAACGGATGGGAGGGTGAAGGCGGGGAGCAACAACAAAACAAAAAAAACATCCAGAAAGGAAAATTTAAACAAAAAATTATTAACCTGATCATTTGGGCAATGACAGTACCTGTTATGTCTGGACAGACTAGCAGTCTGCATGCTACTAATCGCAAGCTGAAATCCTTCTTCACAGTAATACACAAAGCGTGAGAACATTCAAAGAACTGGACTCCCTTCAAACCATGGAGATCAATCATTATCCCCCAATTCCCATTAGATCTGGCTGTAAAATTAGTGCTTTGTTGGAGCTATACTGCCTCCCTCTGGTCATGATTAGGAATACATGCTTTTTAAGTTTGTCTTCACTAGGCAGCACTCTGACCTGGAGCTCCAACAAGTCCCTTTCTTCCAGGAGGTCCTGGTGGTCCGAAGGCAGCACCCGGGGACCCAGGCATACCCGGGATCCCCACTGGACCGTCCACTCCACGCTCCCCTTTCATCCCAGAATTCCCTGTGTGCCCATCGAGACCTGTGATAGCAGGGAACAGGTTAGCAAGTGCAATAGAAGAGCTAGCCGAGCAGCGACATGGTCATAGTCCTGGGGAGAACTTCCACATTCACTACAAACTCACCAGGGGTCCCTGAGAGGCCTGGCTCTCCAGGTTCGCCCTTAGCTCCATCTATTCCAGGCAGGCCAGGTAAGCCTTGAGACCCAAGGGAATCCAGTACCTCGCCCGGCTGCCCCTTCATCCCAGGCAGCCCTGGAAGTCCGGGCCTTCCAGGAAGTCCCGGCCTGCTCTCCCCCAGAAGTCCAGGGGTCCCCGGATCCCCTCGTGGCCCCGGAAAGCCTGTTAATTCGGAGTGAGATGTTGGGTGAGAGAGATGACATGTGACCTCATCAAGACCCCTCCACAGCAGATGTGCTCTCACCTTGTGGCCCATGCAGTCCACCAAAGCCAGGCTCGCCTCGCTCACCCTTTACACCATCGAAACCGAGTCGACCCACTTTTCCAGGAACACCAGACTGTCCTTCCAGTCCTGAGTCAAGAAGTAAACCATTGTTAACAGCATCAGCAATACAGACAAGATGTACGCACTGCCATTCTATTTGGGAACAGTGCAGCCACATGCAATCTCATCCATATGTAATCTTAGCTATAACTACAGTGTAGTGGCCAATATGATATTGCTAATCGTTAAAGGCAACCTGACTTTGAATTCAGATGTTTTGGAAAGTGACCTAACATGTTTATGAGCTGACGAAACCCCTGATGAAATATGTCCAATAATAAAACCAGAGGGAACCAGAAAGCTTTCCGAGTGCCAACACACAGACATGGAGCTTCCTTGTGAGTACCATGTAGAGCTCTGAATGTTACCTGGGGGGCCTGGCAAACCAGGGGGCCCCGGTTCTCCATCTTCACCTGAGATTTGACAGGGTAGCGTGGTTCCTGTCGACAACAAGGAGGGGTTACTACGTTACTACGGTTTCTATGGTTATCTGGATCATCTTTCTTATACTGAAATCCAATAACCTGCAATCACCTTCTTCTAAAATTATGTTATCATTTCAGCCTTTACATTATAGTCGATTCTCATATAACAACTGCTACATTTTATAAACGCACATTTCATTCATAAAAAGATTAACTTTAATAATGAAATTTATGAAGTTAATCATTAACGACTCATTTTAAATTAATCATTAATGATTTAGATTAAATTAGGTTTCGCTTTTGAACATATCAGTATGAGGAAAACATGTTTTAGGGCTGTTTGGGGCATTTTACAGAAACAACAGATTACACATCGCTGTAAAGTAACCAGCAGGACAGCTTGTACCACATGCAGCAGGGCTGATGTGGACCAAAATAGGCACTGCCAGATTAGTGAAGACTGAAACCATGGCAACGCTACAACATCCCTCTTGCAGTATCAAGGTGTATAAAATTTTCCAAGCAAAATCGGAAACAGCGTTGACAGGCAGACTCTGACCCCCCTCTGCGACAGGGCCCTCATTAACCTCTGCCTCGCCATAGCAACAGTCACCTAATCAATCAACCTGAGCAGGGTCGTCAGAGAAACTGACCGATCACCAAGCAGGCAAAACTCCCTGTAAGGGCATTTTGTGCGGACACAGCCAGGCAAACGTAAAGCAATTCATAAGGAACGGTTTCACCCGGCTCATTCGCGAAAGCAACTGAAATGCTTCCATCTCAAAAAGGGAGGGAGTAGCACCCTTCATACATGCAGGTCAGGATGGAATCATTTTATCGAATAAAGAAGAACCAGGCCAGATATATTTGCTGCGGCATTCCAGTTACCCATATACAAACACATCACAGTAAGGCCATGCACATTTAGTTGCTGTGCAGCGTTATATGACGGCACAAAGGAAACTGATTCAGGAATGTTTGATGTATTACACCACTGGCTCATGCAGTTACCCTGTCGCAACAATCCGAACCATGTGATGAGGGTATCTTCAGACTGGGCACAGGAGAGAAAACTGGTGAGTGAAATTCTTTCTTTTGGGCGACACGCAGCACACTACCCCTACAAGCAGGAGACAGAGCAGGATCCCAGACACTTCCCCTTATTTCCTGACTATCTGACTCTCTCACACTGATACGAAGCTGGTTCTATGATTTTAACTTGATAATGACGTACATAGTAATCTGAGTAAGACAGCAGCCACAGTATTTTGGCGTCCCGTGTTCTGTTTGTGTTTTTCTCATACTAGGAGTCCTAAGAGATTCTATCAGGGTTTCTTACTCAAGGGAAGCACTTCTGAGCATCAGGAGTATGAAGTGTTTATTACAGTATATGTTAAGTATACTCATTGTGATCAATTCACTACAACAAATTCCGCTGACATGTTTATTTAATCATAAACTGCTCTTTTCCATGCCATTCTTCTAACTGGTAAACCCAGCAGAGATTAAAAAATAACATATTGACTGGTTTACACTGCTTCAGCTGTTGTTAAAGGATGAATCAGCTCTATGACTGAGGCAGACAACTTGATTTGTCAGATCTATTGCAGGTACATAATTGAACCCAGCTGGTTAAAAAAACCTTACCTGGAGGGCCAGGTAAACCAGGCTGTCCAGGAAGGCCATCAGTGCCTGGATCTCCAGGGGGGCCACGGATGCCAGCATAACCTGGGTACCCAAACCCAGGTTCTCCCACTCGGCCTGGCTGACCTTTCAGTCCAGGTAGGCCAGGGACACCACGATTTCCGGGGTGTCCAACAGCGCCAGTGTCACCCTGCAGAAAAAGAGGTTTTGAAGAACATCTGACCATCAGTACCCCAATATGATTTAGAAAAGAAGGAAGGATCAAGCATGTGTAGACATGAGATGGAGGACAGTAACTCACAGGAGGTCCAGGCAGCCCCGGAAAGCCGGGGAGTCCATCTATTCCTGGCCGACCAATATCCCCCGGATGGCCGTGTGGACCCTGATCACCCAGGTTACCCTTCAAACCTTTTAATCCCACAGGGATGAATGTATCACCCTCGATTCCCTTTGGCCCAGGCAAGCCTGGCTCCCCCTTGGTGCCCTGAGGAGACAAGATAGACAGTCTCACACTGGATGACTGTGAAATTGCATTAGCATGCAATCAACTGCTTGTCACTGAACTTCATTCAACAATAAACCACGGAGGAAGGACACAGCTCCAGTGACCGTACTTATTTTATATGACTCACCCTGGGACCTGGAGCACCAGTGAAGCCCTGTGGCCCTTGACCACCAATCTCGCCCTTGGGGCCATCTAATCCAAGCATGCCAGGAGGGCCCTCTGTGCCCTCGGGACCCTGCAACCCAACCCCTTCATCGCCCAGGCACTGGCAGGACCCATCGTCTCCTGGGAGAAGCAGATGTCAATGGTTGAGGGAAGAAGGTCATACAAAGATTGTATAGCTAACACACTGACCTGACAGCCCCATACCATTCTGCCATTACAAATGCCCAGCCACAATCAGAAAAATGACCGAATTCAAGCATTTTTTTTTTTAACTGAGCCATCCTGACGAAGTCAACTTAATTTTCATTGACATAGAAGGCTTGCTTCACTCTCTCTGACACTAGCACCGTGGGTACCTTTCCCTCCTTTGATCCCAGGGGCCCCAGGAAGTCCCCTCCGTCCATTTGGTCCTGGTGGCCCAGCCCTCTCAGAGAACTTGTCTGCATAAATTAAACAAGCAATATTTTATTTGATGGCTCATAAATTTTCAGACAAAAAAACACAAAAAAACACATAACATTAAAAAAATGTTATCCCTTCCACTGAAAACTATTTACTGTCGCTTTTATTGTGATTTGTTATTATTTAATTGGGTTGTGACTTACTGACCAAGGAATAATGGACCAAGGAATAAAGCTAAACCAGTTTAACTTTAGCAAAGGATGCTTTGAGGATCTCAGTAAGTGAATATTGTGAGAGCAGCAGTACCATTCTCTGAACTATACCCATCACCCGAAAGTATATTCATCATTGGGGAATCTGTAGAAAGCTCCCTCAGGAATACAACAGACCCGGAAAAACGGATAGTCCAGATAGTGGGGATCTAACTTGTACTCTTCATTGTTGTCAGTAGGAGTGACGCAAAGCTCGAAGACTGCTTACTACACTTACTGGGTACCCCTTTAGGGCCAGCGGGTCCAGGGAGACCTGGGGGACCAGGAATTCCTGGCAGCCCTTCCAGGCTGTCACTTGGCGGGCCAGGGTTCCCCTTCTCCCCCCTGAGTCCTGGTGGCCCTGGAAAACCACGAGCACCTGTCTCACCTGCGAACATCAGGGAGGAGATGAGGGATGCAGGGGAACAATGTCACTCGTGTGGCTCGCGACCATGAAACAATAATGGTGTATCCTCACTAGGCAATCGTACTGTGCCCAAGCACGTTTCACCCCCAAACACGTATAGTTCCTTCGACTAGTGTGATGGCTCCATAACATGCCAGGGCACATGCACACATGTACACATGGACTGGACCCAGAAGGAACAGATCGGGTAGACTGTGCAGATCGGGTAGCGACAAACGTTTAACAAACATGGCAGCAAAGAGATGGCAGAGGTGCACCGTTAGCTACAAATTTGAGTCGACGAAAGTATCCAGGAACAGCTGGATGCAACACACAAAAACTCAATATAATCAATATAGTCAAATATAGGACTAACTTCTTATACATGGAGCACGATTAAATAAAAATTGCAGCGTTGCACACTTGATAAATCTGTGTCATCGCACTCAAAATGACTCCAAATAAGCCACAAAATGACGAGGTTAATCATGAACACCATTCTGCTGTGCGATAACACTTTTCTTCCTATGTTTTCTTCAACACAAAAGCGCGTTGACGATGAAAGCGTTCTTGGGCCTGGAATGTTAAGGGCAGTGTGAGCACAGACCAGCAGGGGAGTAGGGAGAGGGGACAATTGTGCTCGGGCGTGGTACAGGGCAACCAGGCCAAGTGCGGGTACGCCCTAAGAGACTGTCCTACCTGGAATATAGGATGGGACCCCTGGGGGCCCAGACTGCCCTGGGATGCCCTCTAGCCCTTGATCTCCAGGTGGCCCAGGTAGCCCATCAGTACCTGGCTCACCAGGGGGGCCTGCAGTAAGTTAGACGGGCCATGTGCACACATTGCCAGGCTTTCCACTCATATCATACATTGAATGACTTTCCTAAGGAAACATTCTGAATTGGTTATATTGTATATATTGCATATATAACAAATAATACATTTGTGAAATGACCTTTGAGGAAGTAACAGTTACCTTGCACATACTGGCCTGGGCCATCACTGTAAATAGTAGGTCCTGGGGGGCCTGGATCTCCTGGATAGCCCTAAAGACAGAAAAACATTGGTCACCCTCACCAATGACATGCATTTCCTATCCCTACTCGTAGCTGTGATGTGTTTGTATATGTTTGTTCTGGTTAGTTAGGGTTAGATGGATGCAACATTGCCAATCCACAGTCACCTTCGGGCCAGGGAATCCAGGCCTGCCTGGGGCTCCGAGGCCGCCGACAAGACCCTGCAGAGGCAGAAGCGCAGAGGTTAGATGACACCGAGGAAGGCAAAAGGAAAGTGGTCTTGGGATTCGGTAAGGTGCCCTTACTGGTCTGCCAGGAGGCCCCTCAGGTCCATTCTGCCCTGGAACACCCTGCAGGCCGAAACACCAGTAAGCATCGCATGCATTCCTGCTACGCCTACACTGCAACCGAACATGCAACCTGAACATCTACCGTGTGTGGTCCATGACCCCCCCACCCCCCTCCCTTACCACTGCACAGTGCCCTGAGAGGTAAAAAGGCAGTAACATACCCGTCCTCCAGGAAGACCAATAATCCCCTTCTCGCCCACCTCGCCTGGGAACCCAAAAGTGGCCTGGGGACAACAGCAATTCCTTAGAACCTCATACACCTTCTTGGATGTTTGTACTCAGATTATAGTACTTATACAGAAATACTAAGACAGACAACAAGTTTCCGAACGAATGGTTAACATGTTTAACAATAACTAGTCCTTCTGGTGCTGTGCAGGTAAGTGGGACATTTGTTTTCTGCACTGCCCTATGTCTTCATCACTGTAGTGAAATATCTGATGGAATAAGTAACTTCCCCTTATGTTCGAAGTGTCATTCTGTTCTTTATATAAAATCATAAATCCTAAAGGACTGCAGCATTTGCAGCTAGAGTTACCAACGGCTGTGTTACGGTCCTACTTCGAAATGCCAGTCAAAGCTCATGCACCAGGACCCCATGACTGACAGAGTTACAGAGCCTGTTTAAACACCAGTAATCTGGACCTAATGTGCCTTGTTCGTAACTGAACACGAAAAGGAGGACTATCTCCAAGGCAGAGGCTCTTACTGAAGGTCCAGGTAACCCTGGCTGGCCTTGAATGCCCTTGAACCCATCATCACCCTGAAAGAGAAAATCCATGAGGGAAGAGAACACAGTGTGCAACAGTCAATAGCCAGTTATAAATATAACATGAAAACACAATTATGTGTGATTTCTTTAAGACTAAAAGAAAAACGCATGCAGATTATTTTACCTGTAGACCACTGGGGCACCTTCATTACAGTGCATATAACCCACCCAGTTTGCATATAGTCCACACATAGGCAGAAATTCAATTTAAGCACTCTGTGTTTCTACAGAGCTGTGCGTTTTGAAGGATTCCCCACTGAAGAAATAAACCTGTGTTTCTTCATTAGGACAGAATGGATCCTACTCATGCCTGTCTTCATATTTTACCTTACGAATAACCTCATAAAAAAATTGTGGAGTTACTATCAAAGCATCAAATCTAATTAATACTTCTACAGTAAAACAATAGGTGTTAATTGAGACTATGAATAAAGTAGCAATCCTGGAAATGCAGTGACCAAGCAGACAGGGGTACATGCCCGGCCAGTAGGGGGCTCCATCCAGAACAGGTCGTACGTGACATATACCCTGGACCTTGGAAAAGACTCTCACAAACCTTAGATCCTTTGTCTCCTTTAGGAAAGCCCATAAACTCCACAACCGTATTGCTGAGTGGGCTGCCAGGGTCCCCAGGTGGGCCCACATCTCCCTGGACAGCAAGCGAAGAAAAAAAAGATTTTACATGGCACGTTGCAGGAGGTCCTTGGGTGGAGGGGTGCTGGGTGTGTTCCCAGGGATAACCGTAAGGTGGGTGGAGGAGGCTGGTCTATGCCAGCATGAGGTGGCTGACCTGCCCTGAACTGCAAGCCCCAAAAGCAGAACAACCCTGTCTACTGTGCTGTGCATGGCCATGCATCATGTATCGCCGCCTTGTGGCTGGATGCAACATTGCCCCTCAAATCTATACAGGCCACATTGCATTCCACACCAGGAACAGCTGAACAGTATATGTGTGGTTTTTGTATGTATAACCAAGTACAAAATAAGTGTAAATACTTCAAGAAAGGTGGAGGAAAAACAGACCATATTCAAAGGCTCCATCAGAGTCTGATAAGTGTTGCCTTTTTTCCTGTATTCCCCCAGTCTGTCACCCCAAATTGCTCCCCTGTCTGTCTGGGGACATGGCTACAGATTAACATGGAGAAAGAGCAGGGCGACAGCCTGTCTACTGCAGGGAGCAGGGATAGAAGGGAACAGAATACAAATATTGCAAAAGTTAATGTAAAAATAACACCACCCATCTCCAGGCTGCAAGAGACAATAGTCCAGGTTGTTATCTTTAATTTTGACATTACAGTTAATTCACTGTATTACTAGCCAACTCATAAAACAGTGGCATTTCTCTGGGTACTAAGATTCTCCAGGGTTTCTAGGTCGGGGTGCAAAAATAACTACCAACACCCACAACCTACAAAGTCACATCTCAGATTTGTTGGTTCTGTTCGGGCTAAATGGCACACGGACGCAAGACGGAAGAACAGAAGACTTATTTTTATTGATGGTGGTCATCCTTGGGAGGTAGAGAAGAGCGACAATTGCCATGCTAATACCTAACCACTCCCCTGACTTCTGAATTGAAGTCTGAGGAAAAATGAAAAGACAATAGACAACAGCAGGTGATTTCAGTGGGAGTCGGAAATCAAAATGGCAACTCACAGATCAGTTTTCTTCATATTCTTTCATTCTTAGGTTTAGACCTACCAGTGAACTGCCAAGAACTAAGTTATTCAATTGGATTGCAGTTGACAGTGACATAAAACACAGGACTCCAGTGTGAAAGACATCAGAAACAGAATCTCTATTGCCATGGCCCGGGGACATTTCTGTTGGTCACTGGATGTTTGTGTTGTTGTCGGGATACAGAAATCCCAGCACCACAGCAGTTTATGAATCTGGGCATGAGCTGTAAGCTCTCCGGTAAATATAGCTTTACAGGAATGCACGAGCACTTGCCTAATAAACAACAAAATTAAACAATTCAGAGGTACTTTGCGTGGGAGTCAACAGTGTGGTGTGGTTTTGTGAATGAATGCGACAAATATTGTGTTGGCATGGTGAAAGACGACACCTGGAGGGTGGGGGGCAAGGCCAGTGTACGGGGGTCAGAAATACGTAAGACAGGGAGTGGATGAGGGTGGGAATGCTGATTCCAAAAGGGCAAAGAGGCAGCACAAGAGGCAACGGTGAACGGTGTGTGGCTCAGCAGTGATGACTCCGAGGCCATAATTAGAAGGTTGCAAGTTTGAACATAAGAAATTTACAAACGAGAGGAGGGCATTCGGCCCATTTGGGGAGAACTTAACTAATAGCGCAGAGTTGTTAAAATCTTATCTAGATCTGGTTTAAAGGAACCCAGAGTTTCTCACGCTAATTTCCACCTACGGCCATAAGTTCTAGTATTTAAACTAATACTGATGTAGCCATTTGACTGAACAGCATCCAGACCTGTTAGAATCTTATATACCTGGATCATGTTCCCCCTTAATTTGTTTTGCGCAAGGCTGAACAGATTCATCTCAGCTAATCTCTCCTGATAAGACATCCCTCTAAGACCAAGAATCATTCTTGTAGCTCTCCGATGAACCTTTTCCAAGGCAGCAATGTCCTTTTTAAGGTATGGTGACCAAACCTGCACACAATATTCTAGGTGAGGTCTTACCAAGGAATTGTATAATCGTAG
>JABFEA020000002.1:12656829-12670802 GCA_019775915.2 Cyphomyrus plagiostoma | reverse complement strand
CCCCCCCCCCACCCCGTGCCCCCTGCCCCGCCGGGTTCGGGGGATCCCCTCTTTGCTAATGTCTGGGACGGGGTGTTCGGGTTTGTGGTTGGGGGCCACCCAGGGCTCACCAAATTGCGCCCCCCCCCCCCCCCCAAGCTGTCACCAAAAATCAACACCGTTCAGCAAGCTTTTCACCTACTTAAATTAAGATGGACCAAACAATCACATCATCCCAAAATATTCTAGATCATACTTCCAACAAGACCCATGGGGTGACACATCTGCACTGCTGTCCATTTATACAGCTGGAACATTTTACATAAACAATCCAGTTTAACTGCCTCTTCTATTTTTAATCGATGCTAAAACAACAGAGGCACTTCCTGGACTTCCTGAACCTGCACCACCTGCTGTAGCATAAAGTTAAACATTTTGCCCAATTTGATAATACGAAACACATATACTGCATGCCATTGTGAACACTGGCAATTAACCTATTTCTAATTTTATAATACTTCATATGCTGAAGGCATCAAGGTCCTAGCTGACGTACTGGAGGGCTCAGACAGTGAAGGTAATATGGACCTGAAGCTGTATCTGCTGGATCATTCACATGGTTTCTCATTACTCTGCTCAGCACTCATCCAATCAGATCAAATGTGTGCCCTGAGATAAAGATTAAAATGCATGCCACTATTTACAGACTAAGACCATACACTTATAACCATATAGTTATAACTCAATGAATGTGAAGTCTAACTGGCTGTGACATTGTGACCTAATATGGAAGGAATCAAATCTCAGAGACCTGGAAAGAGAACACAGAACAAAACTCAAGACCTCTCCCGGAGTTCCAGTGGAGCGTGTGATATACGCTCATTTATATTGACAGGGGGCAGCATTGTGTTCATGTGTACAGTTCAGATCGCTCTGTTAGTCGCCACATGCAGTCCACTGAAGATAAAAGGGAAAAGAATGACAAAAAGAACGAAAAAACAGGGAAAGGATGTTATTCATCTCCTGATGTTATTCATACCTTCATGGGCCCAGTGACAAGCTGCTCTTAATGAATCCCTTTCTCAAAAAGTTGGCCCACTAGACTAAAGGTTACACTTGTTATAAAAAGCAAGGGTTGCAGACCAAAGTTTTTTGTGAGCCTAGCAGCTACACCTGTGCGTCAGACAACCCAGCTGAATGAGAAACAGCATCAAGACAGACCAAAGCTGCTGCAGTTTCCCACAGTGTCCCTGATGCATGGAATGAAAACATACAAAGAAGGAACAAAACAGAAAGACAAACAGGCAGTTTCAGGGAATCAAAGTTCTTTGAGAAGATTGGATGCTTTTCCTTTCTCTGAACCCACTGACCTGAACTGAACTGATTCTACATTTCAGTACTCAACAAAATTAATACCCAACCTCTCAGTCAAAACAAAACAATAAACAAGTTAAAAGTAAAATAGATATTGCAGCAGAACGGTGCCATGGAAATGGTGATACAGCTGAATGAGACCCGCAACTGCAATGGGAAACTAGACTCCTTAAAACTTCTTATAATCCAGAATGACAAGTATCTATGGCTAATAAAAATGTCTAATTAAGACTGAATGTTTGACATACTATAGTGAAGGAAAATAATACTCTAAATGGCCGCCGTTCCAGAATTACCTGGTGGTTAATGACTTGACCTATTCTTTCTTAATTCATCGTAAACATTTCGCTGATACTATCTTCCATTATTTCAGTACTTGAAAAGTTGAACCTAATATTTCTAGTGAACATTTTTAGGATGAGGTGGATATAGCCATAGTGTCCAGATTTAACCACAATGTATATCTGAACTATCTTCATAGAGCAATCTGAATGAATATGTTCCTTACAGAATTGGAAGAGATCTATCCATCCATCAATTTTCTGAAACCACTTATCCTATTCAGGGTCACGAGGGGTCCAGAGCCTATCCCCGAGGCTACCGGCACGCAAGGCAGGGAACAGTCCAGGATGTACCGCAAACCCATTGCTGGGCACTCACACACCCTTCACTAACAGAGGCAATTTGGTAACTCTCTTACCTCAGCATGTTTTTGGACTGTGGGGGGACACGGGAGTCCCCAGAGGAAACCCCATAAGGACACAGGAAGAACATGCAAATTCTACACATATGAAACAACAACTTAAATGAACTATTTGGGTTAGGCCATTATAAGCAAACAAATATAAATATTATATTTAAATATTATATATAAATATTAACGTCAAACAGCTGGACCAGGGGCCTGTGTCACAAAGATGGATTACTGGGTTAGCAAGATAACTCGCAGGATTTAAGACAGTCTGGACTAAATATAGAGAATGAAGATAATGTCCATTTAAACTGGAGTACTGTTAATCCGACAAGTTATCTAGCTAACCAACAACCCTCGCTTTGTGACACAGACTGAAGGGTTAATGTTAGTGTAAGGAGGAGCCCTCTCTGATTACAAATGGGAATTTGGAGGGAAAAAAAGCAAACATCAGCCAGTCCCATTTCAAAATAGTCCCAGAGAAGGCGTTAAGTGAGACCGACAACCGCGAAGGCAGCACTTTATTCAGATTACTCAGAGGGGACAAGGACAAAGAATGTTCTCATACATAAAGGTGGCAATGAGGATATGCGTATGTAAATAGCTAACAGAGACCTTCTTCAAAGCTGCCATAGCAAGCAGAAATACACAAAAATACTGAGTTTACTGCGAGGATGTGCAAGGCTTGACGTGGGTGTGACATGTTCTCCTGACATAAGGTCAATCCAGACATAACCACATGGCATCTCCTACACGCAGTTTCACTTCATTGTCAATTAACCGCATGGCAAACAGAAACGTCCCTGGTGAAATCGGTGCACCCCTGCGCTTCCGCCTCATTCTCCCAGGAACACCGGCAGCCTGGCAGGCAGCCCGCGAGGCAGCCCCAGATGGGGCCATCCCAGAGCTAAACACAGCCATGCTCCCCAACCTGCTGTGTGGTCCGCCGCTTTAAGAAATAAATGCCCTGTTGATTTTGCAGGGCCGAACACAAACTATCTTGTCAGTGTCTCGAACTTCCCCCTGACCCCCACAAACCCCCCAACCCACTGATGCAGCTGTGCTTCAAAACCAGATGGTTTTAATATGGAACCCTGTTTACATTATGCAGTTAAGATGAAGGATGGTCATTCTTTTTTCTCCTTTAATCCCTCTAGTCTGTTTCTTCCACTGCCTGGTGTTTGCAAATGGGATAACTCAGGCCATAAAGATAGGAGGAGTGGTGAAAGGTTGGATAGAAGATGGAGCAGTGCATCTGATTTAGAAGGCACATTGGCAGGATAAAACTCTCAATTAAAACTGTTATATGTGTGCTGAGTATCTCCTGACAGTGCTCGAAAATGTCCTCATTAAACCATGACTACATGTACTGGACATGGCTTAGAGTCTGTTTGTGCGACCGCCCAGTGGCATCCACATACACAGGACTGGACTGTGCTGCACACAGCAGGGTGGATCATCGCCATAGAAACCGGGCTTTGTTGGTCACCACAAATGAAAATGCATGAAATACAGGTCTTGACCTGCAGGCATCCATCCATCCATCCATCCATCTTGCAACCACGTATTCTGGGCCAGGTTGCAGAGGGGTATTAGAGGTACCAGTTAGCTTATTTGAAAGCAATAACCTGGATACTTTTCTTCTAAATCTTGCTGCTGTCAGCTTTGACTTTTCTCTAATGTAGCCCCAAAAACAGAGTCTGAATGGTGCATCATTTGCAACCATCTCGAGACAAATCTGAAGAAGCCAAGCCAATAGCAAAGGGTGACAGCATCAGAGCGACTCAGGCTGACACAGCTTGCACTCCTCAAATCTACCCTCTATATCACAGTCTCACGCCTGTAGAGAACAGAGCTATAGCCCAGAGCCCTCAGAACAAGGGAAACCAAATGCAGGCAAATTACTACCCAGCAGTTAAGCCTGAACGCGAATGGAACAAGGTGTGTAATATGTGATCCACCATGTGATTTACTGCAGGGCGGACCATAAAGGGCACCTTCTAGGCAGAGACACCACCTCTAATTGCTGTTTTACTCGCAGGTTCAGGGTCATGAGACATAAATAATGACTGCTGGCATATCCTGCATTCTGACATCGGGCCGGCGCACATTCCTGTATATACAGTGGGACCTCAGAACTCGAACTTAATCTGTTCAGAACTCCGGATCGAATCCTAAAAAGTTTGAGTTCTGATCAAATTTTCCCCATAAGAAATAATGGAAAACCA
This sequence comes from Cyphomyrus plagiostoma, assembly GCA_019775915.2. NCBI lineage: Eukaryota > Metazoa > Chordata > Actinopteri > Osteoglossiformes > Mormyridae > Cyphomyrus > Cyphomyrus plagiostoma. The sequence continues at coordinate 12,666,530 of JABFEA020000002.1, read as the reverse complement.
ATTAATTGGTTGCTGGTCCCAAAAAAATATGTTTTTTTAGCATTTACACACAAAATGAACTGGACAAAACAAGAAAAGCATATACTGTATGCCACATCTAAGCAAATTTATCAAAACAGTATTTTTTAAAGTAAGAAAATAAATGTATCCAAACAATGTGTATAGTTAAAAAAAACCAATGTGTCCTGCCCCGATCATCCACCCCTTCTGTGTGCCACGCCCCCTTGTTAACCCCGTGTGGAATCCCTGTGTGATCAGCTGTTTCTGGTTGTCCTAAATACAGTCCTTTTTCAGAACATCAGTTATCTTAGGTCGGCGTTCACGGTTTGACTTCTCAGCTCTAGGCAACTTTTTTTAAACTGGTTGGTTCGACTTTTAAGAAATTCAAGTTCTAATGAGTTTGGAAACTGAGGTACCACTGTATATATAAAGATGGCTATGCGGTCAAACCAGCAATAAAATTACACACAGAGGTGAAAATCCACTCAAAAGAAAAATTTCAATATTCCCTGCTACTAGCTGTTACGTGCAAGCTCCGTCCGCTCCTCCTGTGTGCCACGCCCACCTCGTTACCTCTTGTGATCACCAATTGTTCTCACCTGTGTGACGTTGTGCCTGTCCTGTGGATTTAGGTCTGCGTCTGCATCTCTTCCGGCAGACGCGGCATTAACGTTTCTTTATGTTGGTGTGCTCGGCAATAAACCCTCGTTTTCCCCGTACTCCTGCCTGGACTCCCTCCTTCGCCGCCTTGCACTACCGGCGTACGTAACACTAGCAGGGAGTCACTGCGGGTGAACAGCTACTGAATATGCATTAAGAACAATACTGATACCAATACCAGTAGAACAGAGGCTTAACCCTTATTGATTATGACATGAACCATAAGGAAAATTATTAACTGAAGTCTCAAAGTTGATCAAAGCCTGAGAAAACAAGTCCCTAAATTCATGGTTTTTGTTTTGTTTTATTTCACATACAGTGCCCTTTGGGCTTGACTTCACCTCTGCCAACTGGATTACGCAGCAAAGCTAGCAGGCTAGAGTGATGAAATGGAAATTGAGTGATTTCTAAATAAAAGTCTATAGGCGCAATCACCCAAGGAAGTCATGAGCTACTCCTGCCTTTTGATAAGCAGGTTGGAGAGGGATAGCTCTGTTCTTGGTTCTTCCCATAATCCCTTGCTAGTACCATCCCACAAACGAGGGACCTAAATGTGTGTGTGGGGGACCTTGATTGGTGTGTGAGAGGCAAATCAGGGGCTGTGATTGGTTTGTGAGGGACAAATCAGGGGCTGTGATTGGTGTGTGAGGGATAGATCAGAGGCCGTGTTAGTGTGTGAGGGCCAGATCAGAGGCTATGATTGGTGTGTGAGGGACAGATCAGAGGCTGTGATTGGTGTGTGAGGGACAGATCAGAAGCCGTGATTGGTGTGTGAGCGACAAATCAGAGGCCGTGACTGATGTATGAGGGACAGATCAAAGACCTTGATTGGTGTGTGACGGACAAATAAGGGGCTGTGAGTGGTGTGCGATAGCTTGGATGCATGTTCAAATGTGGAGAATTTTAGCCCACAAGTGATGTGGATCCTCCTGAGCTCACCTGGAATACTACAAACACCCATGTCACTTCAATTCAAGCAGGAGAGAAACAGGAATGAATTGATTGCCATAAAATGTTATGTTAGAAGCAATTAATCTTTTTAGCCCTGAGTAGAAGACACCGAGGCAGGAGTGGAGGAAAAAATTGAAGTATATATATACAAAGACTCAGCGCTGTTTATCTTTAGATACAAATGGAAAGCAGCAATACCCAAACAAAACAGCGTCATGTAGAGACATGTCCACCAAAAGTCATGTTAACACTGTGTTCTACCTCAGGTTATTAGTATAATCAGCTTGTGGACAGTGCAAGAATCCAAGAAACAAGAATTGGGTCTGAATTTGGACGGTTTATGTTCTTTTTTTATTATTAATGATCCTCCCTAAGTATAGCAGTCGTTTACATATAAATATGGCAATAAACATTTATTTATTTAACAGATGCTTTTATCCAAGGCAACACTAAACTGAGGAAGCAGGATCTGCCAATCTGAAAAGCAATAGGGGTTAAGGGTCTTGATCACAGGCTCAGCAAATAAATCCCTTTGACTGTCTAACTTCAGGTACAGTGGTGTCCTTACCCGCTGAGCCACAGATTGACTAAGTGGCCTCTGCTCGAAGACCCTGGGATACAATGCCTGATACAATAGTGTCTAAGGTTGCATGGCTGCCACAGTGAGGTAAAAACATGCACCTCCTTGACAGGAGCTCTACAGGAGGGTCATGATAGATGCTACGCAGACAAACGCAGTTATTTGTGTCTATTAGGCGAACCTCTCGCTCATAACAAGGGCTATGACCCTGTGTTCACAGCTGCAGTGATTACCCCCCAAACCTTATCTTCCTCACTCCCTCCCCATCTTCAACAAGTCATGTGCTCTGCGGGCTCCTTCAAGAGAAAGTAAAAAGATACTTTTGAACACCGCAGTGAGTCATCGGCCCCAGCCGGCACCGATGTGGGCCTCATATGCTTAGCACTGCGCCTTAGGAAAAATCCGGAAGTATAAGTGCTCATGGCATTTCGCAAAGCTGTCATTTTGTTGTCAGTTGAACAGCACTGGATCTGCACATGCACTTATCTGCTGCCTCGGAGCAAGGTTTGCCTAAGAGCACTGAAGAAGCCCAGCCAATAGTTATGGAGCAGGGGTTGGACGGTTGGGCAGGCAGCTTCTGGTAGGTGCTTAGGTGTTAATGAGCATTTTCGCTGCTGACCTACTGATTGGCTCACACCATGGCCTTGGGGACCCCTCGCCCCCATCCCAGCAAATAACACATCCGGATGAGCTCTGCCAAAATTTATGCCATGGGGCAGCTGGCATGGACAGTGGACCTGCCAAAGGGAGTTCAGCTGCCCCTGTGAGATTGAAGGTCACGAGCTTTCTGCTGTTTAGCATGCACACAGTGGTCTGATGAACTGCAGAATGTAAAACAGGGAGGGGCTATGCAGGCACCCTGATTTCCTAATACTATAGGTCTGCTAAGGTGGACACCATAACAGGTACATAGGGAAAACATTCAAGTTCACGTTACTCAAGTGTCAGAGTATGCAGATTGCTAGCTAATGTCTGTCGTGGAAATAAAGGATATATTTGTGATGGGTGGACATTAGAAACAGTTATGGGAAACATGACTTGCAAATGACACCTGGAAAATCTTTTATAATCAATTGTAACAAGTTTAGTAACTGTTTGGTAACTGTGATTGGTGTGATTGCTGTAATTGTGGGCTAAAAAGTAATGCTTTTGAAACATCACATTTATGTAAAAATGTGTTTTTTATGTTTGTCTTACACAACATCAAAAAAGTTGGCTACAAGTATAAGTTGGTTTTGGGCTGAGAAATTCCATAAATATTTGGGCTTGGGTCAGTTGGGCCTGGGCTGGGCTCACGCTGACATTTCAGGTTCATGCAGGCCCATGCTCATACAAGTTGAAGAATGCAGGACTTTAAATGACTGGGTCAGAAAGGTTCCACAGGCTGGCGGACCTCCTTTCCCAGACTTGCAGTGAAAGCACATAAGCGCAGTTACCTTCCGTCATGAGAAAGCACTGATAACACTTGCGTGGGGTGGATAACACATCCTACTGGTGGGAGAGTGAAGAGGAATGTTAGGGTCCTACCCTGCCGCCTTTCTCTGAGTAGCACCGGCATCTTCCACTGCAGTCCTGCCCTGAACATGCCTCCTGGAACTTGGAACCCTGGGGGGGGGGGGGGCAATGGAAGATAACATTAGCAAAAGGGTACATTTTCAGTGCATGTACCCCGTGCATGTGTGTGGCGTAATCTCTAGAGGGCACGGTTGTTGCCCTACAGGAGTCACATGGTCAGGGACTGCATGCCTAGTGCTGCGAGTCGTTATCTTTCCAAGCTCCCGCCCATTTGAGGATTAGCGGCCCTCATCTCCTTATGCTACTTTACAGAGTTGACAGAAGCACGGGAAGAGGGGAGAAGTGGATCACACCAGAGAAAGAGTAGGAGCGGGATGCCACAATGATCAGATGTGTAATGGCGACCTTGCAGTTAGCCAAACTTAAAATGAAACATAAACTCCTGATTTAACCCCATTTTCGTTTACGATATTCTGAGTGTGCAACTGCCACATCAGGCTTACAGCCCCCCTTGCTCAATCACTATCACTGACACAACTGTAACAATGCATTATGTAATAATGCCACACTATCTAATAATTCAACAAAATGTAACAAAGTTCTACTTCGTTATATAACAGCACCCGCATTTTGTAATAACCTGCCGCATTTTGTAATAAACAGCTTGAAAGCAACATGTAATACATTTCCCTGCAAATTTGTAATAAATTATTACATATTGCAGCGGTTATTACAAAATGCGGCAGTCGCACTTTTTCAATGATGGAAATGTAATACCGTGTGTTATGTAATAAACAACCAAGTTGGGTATCTTCATTGACACTTTGTCAAGTTATTACATAATGCATCAAGAGGAAAGTCACACCGTATCATGTAAGGCTTTCCAGTACTGTATGATTTGCTTTATGTGTCGGGAAATTTCTAGCAAATATGCCAGAAATGAGAATTAGGAAAATGATTAAGTGGAGCTCCAATTATGCCACCAAAGAATAAGGATAAGTACTGAAAAAGAATCAGAAAAGAGACAAACAGTGGAGCAGGGAAAGTGCACACTTCGTTTTAGTGCCTTCCCTATGCGATACATTTTAACCTATATGAATTGTGTTCTCTTGCCAGTCCTGTAGGGGGTGCCAGTGTGTGACAAAGACAACTTGTTACAATAGATTATAAAAGATTTTCCAGGTGTCATTTTCTCTGTAAACAGTTTGATAAACTATTTCACCAATTAGATACAAGCCCAGCTGCTGGGTGTAAGACTGTAAAAAGATTCTTTGTTCTCTCAGGTGTTGCATTTGTTTTTGGGTGTAATTCTAGCCATTTCTCTTCCATGTCAGACTCAGAACCAGATTCCTATCTCCATCTTGTCCCGTTGTCAAAGCACTTTCAGCTACAGACGGCTGATGCCCACGGGCCACAACTGTCAGCTCAGCTATAGCAACACTTTCATGAGAAACGTACTCATCAGAAGCAAACTGATCCAATTTAGTAATCCGTGTGATGTCTGACCCTCCCGATTGAGCAGTCTGACAGCTGTTGGCACTTTCTGTGCAGTAATGCTCACCAGTCGCACAAATCATTGCCAGATCCAAGCTGCGTTTAAGAGAGGCATGGCAAGAGCTGGAACAGCGAGACCGCCTGCCTGGGTATCTGAAACCACAGCAAACTGCAGGAGCCCACTGGACACAGGTCAGGTTGAAGGCTAGAGTTAGCAAATCACAGAGATGATGAGACCTGCTTGCAGGCATGTAAATGCAGGCACCTCCAGGGATTGGATATAGAATCCCACCTCCATTCTGTGTATTTGGAGGTTACATGTTCTCCCTGTGTGGTTCGTATTCCTGTCTCTACCTGCAGTCCATGACATGTAGGGAAGTGATGGCATCTATGTGATTGTGTGAGTGTGCCCTGTGTAATGGACTGGTATGTCATCCATGGATGGATGGATGGTTCGTTGAATAAATGATAAGTAAATAAGGCCGAGGGGGCCGGCCTTGTCAGCCAGGTATTTTCCTCATGAAAGATGTTTTCAGAACATCTGTTACGCCATCGTAGCCTTGAGATTGCTTGCTAGAAACAGGGAAAAGTGTGCCTGTGAAATGAAAGACAGGCATAACAAAGCAAAAAATATGGTGACACTCCAGTGGGCTTAAGCAGAGCTCATATGAACCTTCGTCTGTGGAGAGTGCAAGTACAGACTTGCGTGTGAGGTTCCTGTATTCAATCCATGTGAAAGGTCCAGGTGTGCTGTCTTAACTGTACTCTGGGCCTCCACCATGATCCCCCACTGGTCCCCGTTTCTCCCCGCTCCTGCCCCTCACCAGCATGGCGACGGAGCTCGAAAACACCTCAGGATGTGGTGCCGTCCGTGTTCGGGCGTGGCTGCCATGGCAGCGGTGCAGAAGGAGAGGAATCCCTCAGCTCCTCAGTGGATGCAAACAGAGTGGTGGGGGGACTCGGGCTCAGACCCTCCCCTGCTTTCGTGAGACGGCGAGCGTCGGCCATGTACAACTTTTCACAACCGGCTTCCCGTGTCATTGTATGAAGACAGTGCAGGGTGTGGTCTCATTATACACCCAGACAGTGTGAGGCACGGTCTCATTATACACACTGTGAGTGCCGTCTCAGTACAGACACTGCTAAAGGCACTGAAATAGAGTGAGGGCATCTATAAATGAAACTTTAGGATGAGGGCACTGCTCTAAATGCCCCAGAATGTAGCAACTGCACAGCTCTACATGCATTCTCGTTAAGTCCTTGGATGTTTACCGCTGCGTGCACAGACATACTTCCCAATATTCAGGTATAAAATAATCCTGCAGCTCTGCAGGCACAGTTACCCAGAAAATAATTAGACCATTAATATGACTTTATCGAATAAAAAGGTTCAGAAGCAGAATACATTTAAGTAGTTTAGTACAAAAGGGGAGCGGTGTAGAGGATCTCGGCCTGCTACTTTCAGATCTCCTCTGTTTACCAGCATTATCATGTAACTGCCACATTGCATAACGCAGGTGGAAACACACACAGCTTTACGCTGGTGACTTTTGAATACCTCGTGACAGAAAGCCCTTTTCATTGGCTGGGTGAGCTTAACATGTTCACGAGACAAGCTGCATCTTCTCTGGCTGCTTACAGTGTGCCCTTTACTCACTAATGCACACCGCTGTGCACACGCAAAACACGCCAGGCTATGGATCGAGAAGAAAACCTGCCAAAACACAGAAGAAGAGGCACGTACGTGTGGGATCATGGCCGTTTCGCAACAGACAGGTGGTCTCTGTCACAGTTCCCTTAATGTTTATTAACCCTATGGGAAAAGCCCCCACATCCCATTCTCTCGTTGTCTATAAACAATGATTCCTCTCAGAAAGCCCCAATAAAGACCACGATCCAATGTAAATAGTTTGCCAAAGTCCCTCTCCTGAAGGCATCAGCAGCTTCTCCCTCTCATGGATAGACCAAAAGAGGAACAACCGAGTTACCTACACATCATTAGTACCCAGAAGCCTTTGAGGGCATCCAATAAAAAAAGAAAACAAACAAAAAAAAACCCAAAGAAAAAGTCCCTGTACTTTGAAGCTGCGTGTGTATCTTCTGCTTGGGGACACCGTGATTTCTGCATTCAGCCATTAGTCTAGGCGTCAGTCAGAGATTTTGAAGGGTTGAACCAAAGAAAAAAAAACTTGACAAGAAAGACAGGACTCAGCATGTTAGGGTGGCTCTTAATTACAATTGGTTCTTAAGATTCAATGCATGAAAAATAAAAAAGGAAGGTGAGGTTCTTGTCCAGGCTATTGACACCCTATGGGATTTTGTTTGCCGGTTTTACTGACTCCCTCCCCTGCCTCGGCCCGCGATAACCACCCTGGGAAAAGCAGAGCGCATGCAGACCAAAGACTGTTGTAACAGTCTGACCATCTGCAGCAGCCAGAACACTTCAAGCATATTGAGCCCCGGCGCAAACACAGGGGGATCACCCATCACATCTCCTCTGTGGCTGCCAGAATCACCTTTGCAGGTTTTACGATGGATCACCATCACCATTTCCAATGTCTGCCCACGTAACAAGGTGTGCCAGGGTCTCTGAGTAATGGAAAACACATGAAATCTCTGCTCCCCTAAGCATGGAAGCGGTCCAGCCAGACACCATGGGAGCAAGGTGCTTCACATGGAAACATCCTATGTCCTGCATTCCCAGTGATGGAAAGCCACTTCATTCAAGTTTATTATAACTGTGGGTAAGAAAGCATTCTTCTCCAAATATGTTTTCCCAGTGTAGATATATATTTACTTAGAGGTGAATTACTTCACAAAAACATTATATCACATGGTATCGGTACAGATATGTTATATAAGTGTACATCTGAAAACCTGACATTTACAGTGTATTAGCAGACTAAACATTAGTTTATGTTTCAGCAAACTTCTGGGCCTGGATTCCATTTAGACTTTCAAATCAATTCAAATCAATTCAATTCAATTCAATTTGATTCACTTTAATTCAACTCAACTCAACTAAGCTCAACTCTATTTTGTTTGTAACATTACATTGTCTCAAAGTGCTATATGGTATTCCTGCCAAAAGTCCCCAGTGAGGAAGCCAGAGGCAATGGTGGCAAGGAAAAACTCCCTAGAAGGAACAAACTTTGGAAGGAACCCGACTCAAAGTGGGACCCGGGGGCAGACAGGTGATGGCACGTAGGTGCTGGCACTGGTTCTGATGACAGGATGAACAGTGGACCTCTTCCTGGCTGATTTTCTTTGCACAGGCCATGGCCAGGTGTGCCCCAGGGGTAATGGTCACAAATCAAAGCCGTGCTTCAGGTAGTCTTTGCACGGTTGGAGTGGCAAAGGTGGACTGTGTTTCCAGACCAGGTGTGCCCATCCTCAGTCACCTTAATGTCGGTGAAGCACGTGTGGGCTTCTCTCCTGAAAACTTGCACGCTGTTTCAACAATCTCAGCTACTGGTACAATATGAAAGCCTATATCAGGTTGAGATCCTGCCCTGTCTATTTACTCTTGACAGAAACGCTCTGCTCAACCTTTGTGTGTTCCTGTGTGCCTAAGCCTTCATATTACTGAATCACTGTGGCTCAAAATTTCTGTGACTCTGTGTGCCCGTAAAGCTGGTGCATGTTCGATATGGGAGAGCTTACAGAAATGGGGGGGTCCAGGGAGCAAGGTGGGGGGCAGTGGTAAGCAAATACAACAGGTGTCACATATACACACATGACTTTGACTATCATATATATTAATTTTTATGCTCATTTAGAGAAATATATGTATATAGGTACAGTGCAAATTATTACCCTCTCACCCTCATTGTGATCTGTCTTGTGTGCTGTTGTGTAATATTTTGCACATATGGTCATGGAGAATGACATTTCGTCTCGCTGTATACTTATTGTGTGTTGTTGGGATGGCAATAAAGCTCTACTTACTGACTTACTTATGACCTATGTTCCCTCCATCTTTAATGACGGTTTGCAGAAGAAAGTTGATTGCCCCCCGGAATGCCCCTCCCCTGTCACTCACCAATTCAAAACATATAACTGGCTAATCATAAGGCTGCATGAATTACGGCCCCTCCTATTGCCCCCACCTTAAAAATCCTCGAATCCCTCGTCTGGTGGATAGACACAAATAGGAGACTGGTCATGATTCTAAAAGAAATGTGTTATATCCCTAACCCCCAGTCCTCATATTCCTACACCCCCCCTGTTCCTACAGTTAACAGTGTGTTATGGTTATGGGATATGAGATATGTAACTTAATAGTGTGTGAAGTAATAGTGAGCTTCTCTGAAAGTGTAGAAGTGGCTCAGTTTGTCGTCATGACCTTTGTGTATCTCCATATAAATGTGGCGGGAAAGTGCTTGCCCCCTGGCAACCCCCCCCCCCCAAAATGTCACCTAAGCCACTCGTGCATTCCTACGAGGCCAGATGCACCATCCCCACGGCAACTTCTTCAACCACATGTATCATTAACTGGATT
>JABFEA020000002.1:12635993-12649868 GCA_019775915.2 Cyphomyrus plagiostoma | reverse complement strand
CCCCCCCCCCCCCCCCCCCCCCCCCCCCCCCCCCCCCCCCCCCCCCCCCCCCCCCCCCCCCCCCCCCCCCGCCAGACACTGGTCAATATAACAGAGGGGACTGAACGGGAAGAAAAGCCATTAGTAATGAAATTAAAGAACCCATTAATTTGGGAATGGAGTGAATTGGGACGTTTTCCAAATGACCAGTTCATGACGTTTGCAGAACATTTGCTTGTAGACTAAACAAAGCCAACTGTTAAATTATGACTGGCTGGTTACGATATGCAGCTGTACCTGTTTGCACAGCCCCCACTGTGGAGGAGCTGAGCACAGGAACAATTAACTTTTTTTGCGGGGGGGGGGGGGCAGGAATGGTCCAGATATCCACACATGCAGATAGCCACCCCCTCAGAGAGAACATTTCCACAGTAACCTAGCTTCCTGCTCACAGCTCCTGACACACATCAAAGAGGAGGTTGCAAGGTTATTTCAGTACAAGCAGTGTGGTACAATAACCGGAACATCTGTTTGCTGCATCGAGTTATACTTTTAAAACTTCTTCTGAGCAATACAACGAAAAACAACTGCATCAGCGCAAAACATCTCATGGAACATGTTTCTAGAGCAGATGAATTGAGCATGCTTCATCTGCATTACCCAATTTGCAGGGGAATATAGCATTCACTCAGGCTATCAGCTAACTCCCACTGATCAGGGAGTCAATCAAAGATATAAACCCCCGTCCAACTAAAAGCCGCTCAATGGTAGCTGGGTACCATAGCTGAGTGTCTTAGTAGGGCTGGCACATGCCGTCAATGCAGGCCGTACTTTCTCACGTGACTGCTTACGTCTGTGAACGACAAGCTCACCAATGACCGAAGACTTTCCGCGTTCTAATTCAAGCAAATTTATGCTCATGAAAGAACAATCCACAAAAGAATCAGGAAACTGTAGGTAAGAAGACCGTGAGGTACATTTAAGTGTCCATGAATCAAATAACTGCACAGATGAAATGATGGAGTGACTGGATAATTAAAGACAGCAAGACATTTTAAAGTGAGAATGATGCTAGTACTTTTCCAGTCCGTGATCTAAATCATTCAAGTCACAGAAATCAAACACTTTCTTTTCTTATGTGAGTTAATGTCATAATATACAACAAATCCTCTGTTTGTACAATACACTTAATGTACTGAATACATTAAGGTTTACAGAGAAACTTATAAACATCCACCCAATTGTCTAAACATACCACATGAAAGCCCACAATTTAAACAGAGCAAAATTCTCAAAGCACAATTATATTAGAATGTATCACTGTATATTGCCATGAAAATCATTTTATCACTCTGCTTAAGAGGGACAGATGTAACAAGTGGGTTTTTCAATAGTGACTGTGGCATACGGATTTTTCAGCCGCAGTCCAGCGTTTCCACCAATCAGCTGCCAGAATGAGGGCCACATGGTCCCTCTCCATCCACAGCAAGCACGATGCGTTGTTACCGACTGATCATTGAGTCTTATCGACACCTGCATTCTTTTTTCATTGCCATGCAGTTAGTCTTTTCTGTTCTTTAGGTATGTTGGTAAGTCCACCTCGTATGCCCCAGGGTGCAGAGGTGCTTGGCCCGTGTGTGTCCTGCCCGTGGGTGGCCTAAGGCCACACGCAGAGGTGCTGGAATGCTGCCCCCCCCCCCCCAGCGGTGGCCCAAATGGAGTGCCCCGACACTACTGCTTCTGCAGAGCACGTCACAGCGGAGTATCTCACACTTATCAGCTGCCAAGTCCAGGTATGTGATCTCAGAGGCTAGATGGTGCTGCAAAGCTATGTAAATCGTGTCAGAAAAGGCTACTGCTGCTTTGATTCGAAGTATGTAGATATGACCAGGGCAGAAGCAATGGAAATAATGCCCCAGTATCTCGTTTCAATGGTTGAGAGATGACTGGGCTGGAAAAACACGAAAAAAGCTTCAGACAAATTTCTCAATATCACAGTGTTCTTATGTCGGCTCGCATTCAAAAGCTCAACAATATATTTTTTTTTTTTTTGCAGTGCAGATTATTTTTCAGGAGACAACTAAGGGCAGAAAACCCAGCTTATCTATTTTTACATGAAACTCTACTACTAAAGAATTTGTTCTTAAGTGCCAGCAGTATTTACGCATCTGCTTTTGGCCGGTCATAGTCGAGTTACTAGCAGCCTATTTTGTTCACTTGATTAGTGCATTTTCACACTTCCCCATTAGTACTGTCCTAGAACAGCCTTTATTCGTGCACACACTTGCTGCAGAGCGCACACACACAGCGGCATGCACGCAATCCTGCAGCGTCGACATAGCCTTTGTACTTACACGTGATTTATATCCAATATTATTAGCTTATTAAATATACTCACATGCAGTTTAAGTCTGAGGCCATTTGCCATCTCCCACTCACACCTACCCAGCTCACGTCTCAGCGACAGCCATGACACTACTGCTGTCCGCATGACATTCTCATCTAGCAGGTTACTTGGGTGTTAGCCCGGTTCTGCCATCATCCTCCTCAGGTTCTTCAGACTATTTTAGGACAGGAGCAGCTAAAATAACTGGGTCAAATTCAGGCTGTTGACAAACTAGGGCCCTGGTGCAGTCTGGTTGGAACAATAGGCATCTGTTCAGCTCATTAGTAAAGAATTCTGAGCCTATTGCAGCAGACTTGCTGTGAGTTGAGTAAAGTATAGGAAGCAAGAGCCCTGGGATCGTCCTACATTGAAGAATAAAATGCTATGTCCTATTCTGAGCCAATATGAGATGCGATTTGTCCTGTGTTTCATGATTAACCCCCTCCCACACACACACACGGCAAATTTCATCAGTGGGGGGACTACCATCCTGTATATCTTCAGATTGAGAGCGGCAGCCCTCCCCAAATACTGACAGAAAGAGAAGTGAAGCAGGGCAGAGAGGACGGCTGCAAGATGTCACGCGGACATGAAAACGGAGCTCGTACCGTTGCTTTGATGACAAAAGACAGTAATAGCAACCAGTTGGCTCTAATATCTTACACTTTAGAGGCCAACTTCTATACCAAAACCTAAGCTCACTCAATCAGTATATTTTCAATACAGACTTAAACATTAACGTTAAGGTTGCCAGTCAACCCTGGCTATGTCATCATATCCTATATCAGGGGTGTCCTGGGGGGCTGGAGCCCTGTGTAGCTTAGTTCTTTCCCTGTTCCACCATAAATTATTCAGCTGAAGAGCTGTGTGGTAATAAGCACAAGGGGTTGAATCAGGTGTGTTAAATGAGGGGAAACCCAAAAATGTGCAGGGCTCTGGCCCCCCAGGACTGGAGTTGGGCACCCCTGTACTATATGGACAAAAGTATTGAGACACTTGGCCATTACACCTACATGATATCCCATTCAAAATCCATAGTCATCAATATGGAGTTGCAGTTATAACCTCTGCCCCATCTTGAGTGGTTGCAGCTGCTGTTATTCTGGGAAGGTTTTTAAATGATTTTGGAGTGTATCTGTGGGAATTTTAGCCCGTTAATCCAGAAGAGCAATTGTGAGGTCAGGTACTGATGTTGGATGTGAAGCCCTGACTCGCAATCTCTTTTCTTGTTCATCCCAAAGGCGTTCAGTGGGGTTGAGGTCAGGGCTTTGTGCAGGCCAGTCAAGTTCTTCCACACCAAACTCATGCACCCATGTCTATATGGACCTTGGTTTGTGCACTGGGGCACAGTCATGCTGGAACAGAAAAGACCCTTCCCTAAATTACACAAAGTTGGAAGCATAGAATTGTCCAATGTCTTAACATGCTGAAGCATTAAGAGTTCCCTTCACCGGAACTAAGGGGCCAAGCCCAACCCCTAAAAAACTAAGTTGGTACAATGCAGTCAGGCAGGTAATGTTCTCCTGGCATCCGCCAAGCACAGACTCATCACTCCACAGATCTGGTTTTCACTGCTCCAGACCCCAGTGGCGGCGTGCTTTACTGCACTCCAACCGACACTTGGCATTGTGCTTAGTGAAGTGAGGCTTCTTTGCAGGCACTTGACTATGGAAGCCCATTCCGTGAAGGTCCTGAAATGGTTTTTTGTGCGGAGTTTAATGCCAGAGGAAACATGGAACTCTGTGGAGGATATTTTACATCCTCTCACAAAGCTTAAAGAATGTTGGAGTTTCTGTTGTTCCTAGATACTTCTGTTTTGCAATAATACCACTTACAGTTGACCACAGAATATCTAGCAGGGAAGAAACTGACTTATTGCGAATGTGGCATCCTATGAAAGTACTATATTTGAATTCACTGAGCTCTTCACAAAGACCTATTCATTTACAAATGTTTGTAAACCTGACTGCATGGCTGGGTGCTTGTTTTTATACACCTGTGACAATGGGTCTGAATGAAACACCAGAATTCAATGATTAAGAGGTGTGACCCAATACTTTTGTCCATATAGCTTATATGTGCTCCCAGACACAGTTGTGTCCAACTTCACAGAGTATTGAATAACTGATTTAATTAAATACAGCTCATTGTGAAGGTGCCTGACCAGGACTAATGACCCTTGTGGCCTTTAAAAGTCAGACCACCTTCAGGCTGGGCAGTAGGGACTAAAGCGCAATGGATCATCCCGGAACTGCTGACTTCACCGTAACCTGTAGAGAAAATGTAACCCTATATCAGACATCCATGATCAGCCATTGTCAGCATACAGCAAGAGTCTCTCTTGTAGCAAGTGCAATCAGCAAGAAGCCAGAGAGTCTAAACTACTGCCATTTCTGCAGAAACTCACAGCGAAATGCATTATCAGTCTCAGTCATGATGGGGGAAATGGAAAAAATAACGAGACGTTATTCCAGCAATGTAAACAACTGTAGGAGACATCAAAACATCAGCAGATGTGCTGTGAGCTTACATCTATTACACATGTGCAATGTAAACGGTCTCAAAATGAATTATTTTCTTATAAATAAATGCCATCATTGACGTCTTTAAGAGGATTGATATCTTGGCTTCTTATTGCATTCCCCCATTAAGTAAAAGAAAGCTCTAGCTAAGCACATTAGTAAGATAAAGTGCCCCAACACTGAAAGATTATTCAACATGGTTTTAAACTTTTTTAACATAGGTCTACCTCATTAGAGACAACGGGGGATATTTTACATCCTCTCTCACACTTTAAGCAGACTCTTTGCAGAATCCTTTGCCTGAGGCTGGAAAATTGCAAATCCGATGATCGGTTGGTGCACTTTTCAGAGAAACGTTCCCAGGAGTTGGAACCTGGAACAGGAACAAGCTCCCGGACAAGTTTTACCACGAAGTTCTAGAATTCCCATGGTGGGTGAATGGGAAGAAGCACCATTCAGGGGCATAATGATACAGCAAAAAATGCAGGAGTATAGCAGCCCCCCCCCCCCAGTGCCAGGGGTCAAATGTCCCACAGAATAATGCAAAAACTGTTTGCAGGCATTTTATTTTTGAAATCTTGACCCAGTGACTTGTACAGAAGACACACCGATGTGGTCACAAGCTGCTCTTCAGCTACTGACATTTTTTGGCTATTTACTTCATACAATAAATATATTTTATACTCTGACAAATATATCTTTTCAGCCACGATGCGGCTGAGAGGAGCGTCGACGACAGATCAAAATAAACGAGCCTTGAGGTGCAGGGTCGAGCTTTCCGTGGGGAGACCTACACAGATACTTGACCTACCTCTGACCCCAGACTGCGATCGTACAATGTACTCCTCACCGGCTGTCAGACTTCATTTGGAGTGTGTAGGTATGATCAGCGCAGGAGCGACTGCCGACAGAGTTCATGTCTGCCCCAAATAAATTGTTAAATTGCACATAATTTGCTCAGCAGATATGTTCTGATCTTACTTAACAGTGATCTGATGCAGTTCAGCTAAAACCACCGCGCCAATATACAACACAGGCCTCTAGGCACTCCTATGTGCCCTATGCTAAATCTACATCCCTTACCCCATTCAAGCTGAAAGGCACTAACCCAAATCTCTTCGACTAATCACTACATTTTATTCACGTGTGCTAAATTACGCACCTTTCAGATTTACATGGCATCTTTCTGCCGCTGTTATGCCACATGCGCTGCGCTATACATTTCCCTGTCATTTCTTTCTTTCATTAGAGGACAAATTATTGTTCTGGGAGTTATTTTTTGAGTGTGTGTGCCCTGCGGTGTGTTGCCACCTGCCCAGGGTTGGTTCCCACCTGTGCCCGTTGTTCTGGGGATGGGCTCCGGGCCCCCGCGATCCCAGTGGGGATTAAGCGGTTATGATAACGGATGGATGGATGGAGTTATTTTTGTAATGCTGATGGATAACAAAAAAAATCCAACCTGGGGGCTCAGTAAGGTTCCAGACCCCTATTATTCAAACCACAGTCCTTGAGGTCCAAGCACTGCTGGTTTTCCAGCCTTCCTATACCTGTGAGCAAGGTGTGAAGCCTCTGACCAATCAGAATCAGTCATTATTAAACTAACTACCTGGGAAGAACTGAAAACAAGGCCAGATTTGGAATCAATGTCCAGATTTGAAGAACCCTGTTCTACACATTAATATTTTTAACCACACATCCTGATCAGAATCCTGGTCAGAGGAGAGCCTATCCCAGACAGCACAGGGCACCAGGCTGGGAGACACCCTTGGCAGAATGCCAGCAAGTAAAGTTCTACATTTGTTTACAGATCATTGTGTATCACGCTTTACTTTGATAAGCAACTGGAATATTAAATCCAGATTCAGATGAAGCAGTGAGTCCAAAGGGACACTAACAGAACCCCCTGCTTGATCTGGGGTACAAGCCGAATTCCCTTACCACAATACCACCTGCTGTGCACTACCGACTCTATGTCTATATACCAGGGGCAGACTGACAATGACTGGAGGGAGGGGGTTTCCCGTAATATTTTTTGCCACCGACTAGGGGGGCGGGGGTGCCCCTTGGTATATTCTGCCGATCACAATCAACCAGCTGGCCAGCAATGACATTTTCATCCACACAGATGGACCGACAAGTTGGGTATTCCTGGTATATGGGCTATGTAATGTTGGGCTTGGGGAAAAAAGACCAGCCCTTACAAGACCAGCCCACTGGGAAATTTCCAATGCAAATGGCCATTCCACGCCTGCTGTAGACTGCCGATTACTTCCTAGGCAGTATGTGCACGTATTTTCAGTATATGAATCTTATCTGTGAATTCTGTTGATAAGTAGGTAAAACAAATTTTGTTATCAATGTGGGGCGCATCTTCCTGCTGACAGCTCATCAATCATGTTCTTTAAGGGACTGATGGAGACACACCAAAATATAGGTATTCGGAGACCGAGAAAAACCCTACTTCACAGTTTTCATTTGCTCAAGCTAGAAACTACTGATGATATAGACCAATGCTTCTTAATTTGTTCCTCAGGGACCCGCAGACGGTCTATATTTTTTGTCCCTCCCAGCGCCCAGAGCAAAAACGTGGACCGCCTGTGGATCCCCGAGGAGCGGACTGGGAAACACTTCTATAGATCAAAGTGGGTGAGATGTGAAATTGGGCGATACATGTGAACCATTTTGAAACATTTTTTAATAAGGCCTTACAGCTGGATGTACCGATGCTATGGGGCAACAGGTCTAGCTCATGCCTGCCAACCTGAAATTCACACTTCATTTCCCAGTATATAGCCGGTGATAATGACGAGCGTGGGAACAATGCCACGGGTTCAACAATGAATGTATGAAATAAACTATTTTAAAATGTTTATTATTTTCAGAATTAAGCTCTAGTTGAAAAATGGCTGTTATATCGAGGGCAGCAGGTTATTACCTCACTGAGTTACGTAGTACAAACACTGGAGCACTGGGAGTTCCCAAAAGCTGACATCAGTAATGCTGGAGCTCACGAATCACTGCAACTCACCTCTAGCCTGCCAGCAGCCTGGGAGTCATCTTTCGTCAGTGGTGATTCCGTGATAATGAAAAAAGACACTTAATTTTGCCATTGGAAAAAAGGATTGCACAACACTCAAAGACTATATTAAGCATTTTGATTATATGTTGCCATTTATTATATAAATTTGGTTAATATAACCTGTATCTAGGCCTGAAAACCTTTAGGTCAAATGTCTGTACTTTGACAAACTTAGCTACCTGCTGGTATGACAGTGACTACGGTACCATTATCATCACTCTTTCTTTGGCAATAAAAGGCGTAACTGTTGTAACAGGCACTTAAACTAAGGTAGAAACAAAACAGATGATTTATAATGGTTTTTATTTGGCTAGGAAGGGGCAAGAAGTTAAGTTATAATCAGTGCTATCTCATTTGGTGTGCTTTTATATCTCATTAATATATATGGGCCATTACATGCAAAGGTTTGTTGTCAGAGTCGGTGCCTGTCTGGCCCTGTCCCATTTGTTTCGTCCCAGATTGACCAGCAAGCGTCGCTGACCATCCTGTTCCCTCTGTCTTGTACCCCTAAGCCCCTAGTGTGTTTCCCAGCACCCTGGGCTACCATGTAGCTCAATGGGTCAAATGAGTGGCTCAGAAGCTACCACCCCTCCAGTAATGGGTTTAAGGCTTGTTTAATTTATTGTGTTTTATTTTATCCTTACCTTTTGTTTATCTTTTTCTTCCCTTTATGGCCCTGTTTATAGTCTACCCTGCCCATGCCTTGTTGAATTATGTTCTGTTTATGTTCCTAGCCTTTCCTAGTTTGCCCTTAGTGTTTGTCAATATTTCCTAGTTTTTTGTGCCTGTTAATTTTAATTTCCACCTGTTCTTATTGTCCCATGTTCATCCTGACTAGTTGGTTTGCTTATGGTCCACGCCTGCCCCTTTTCACTCTTGTTGTCTGTATGTATTTAAGTGCCTGCCCTCACCCTGTTCTTCATTTATTCATTAAGTTTAATAGATGTGTGCTTAGACATGTCTAGAGGTCTGAGCTGTGTTGATATTACTGCATGTTTGTAGCTTTGGTTGGTCCCTAGTCCTGTGGCCTACACTACGAAGCGGGGTTACTGGCTTACCGGGGTAACTTGTCGGATTTAAGGTACCACAGTTTAAATGGATTTCATATTCACTCACATTTTGCCCAGACTACCTTAAATTGGACAAGTTACCCTGATAAGCCAGTAACCCCGCTTCGTAGTACAGGCCACTGCTTTGTTTCCTAGTATGTTTATTTTGTGGTTCTGTTTAGTTTTTATTTCTCTTGTTTAGTTTTAGACCCCTCATGGTCTCTTTATTTCGTGGTTTATCCCTTTGTGTTCGGTTTTTGTTAATAAAACCCTTTTTCTTTGAGCCTCTCCATGGATTGTCCCTCTTTTTTTTCCATCCCTTCACCATACCCACCGTAACATCTGTTCAATATCACATCCATAACGCTAAAGAAATTCTATGCATTTCTAACATGTACATTAATATCTTAATAAGGGGTTACATGACATGATATGCAAATTGACTCACCAAAACTAAGGTTGCTCTGAGGTGTTCTGTTTGCCAATGAGTCTAAATGTCAGATCCATAATGTTGCAATGAATTGCCCAAGTATATATTTGCATGACAAATGTAAGAATTACATTTACAAATTGCTGATCATGTCATAATCTGTGACGACTAATATATCTTAATGAGAAACTAACCAGAAATTCTATCATAACCTTGTATTCGAGTTGCGATAAATATTCCATATAACTAAAACGTTTAATTCACTGACTGAGTGAATAAAATTAATAATAATGTAGCTTTTAAACAGTGATGTACACAGACTTTGAGGGACAGGTGCTCAAATGAGGGGCGTGGCAAACCAGTATATTTTGCCAGTCGGGTCGGCCCTCTTGGTAAATTTCCACGATTGGGGTTCCCCTAGGAAGATTCATGAGTGATTGTCATTTATCTAAAGAAGGCACTAGATAGATCAAAAGGGAGCACTGGTTCTAAGGCCAGCATGCCTGATTTTGATCCAATTCTTTAATACATCATCTTAATAGCAGTATATGCCTCCAGTCCCTGGTAACCCAAGCCCAACCTTGAATTTTAAATCGTCAAATTTTCAAATCAGCACCCTGCCCTCGGTCAATAAATCCCATTATGCAGTCACTAACTCCCAGCCTTCAACACTGAGTGCCCAGTTACTTCAGGTCCCAAATGGCCAAAGCTGACAATCAAGCTCTGTCTACGCTACTTCTCATCTTCACACGCTTCCAAGTCCCTCTGTCGCTTTGGCCTCCATGCATGACATCGGCCCATCTATGCTTTTCCACGATGCTCCATATTGCTTTTCCATTGAAAGTTACACAGTTTTCACTTCACTGGGCAAAACAATAGGAAGAGATTGCTTTAAAAAAGGTCACCCAGAAGCTCACAGGAACAAAGCTATGGTCAAGCTAAGCCCAGGGGGTCCCCATTATGGTAATGTGCTCATGCAGCACTAACAACCATGACCAAGTTAACCATGAGGTGGCCCCTTTCTCATTGGGTGAAAGTTTCCCTACCGGCAGTAAAGGTGAAGAAGGCAAGTACTCTAAAAAATGGTTCAAGTGAATTGTAAGTAACACGTAAAATATCGATGTTTATCCACATAAAGCTTTACGTTTGTTAAATCTTCCCATTTTAGTTAACAACTTGGTCAAAATTAAAAATAAAGAATAGTCTGTCAGCTTAATTGTATATGTATTTTTAATAAATACCCCCCCCTCCCCATAACATCTAAAAAATGCTAAATTACTGCATCTTCTGGACGTG
This sequence comes from Cyphomyrus plagiostoma, assembly GCA_019775915.2. Classification (NCBI taxonomy): domain Eukaryota; kingdom Metazoa; phylum Chordata; class Actinopteri; order Osteoglossiformes; family Mormyridae; genus Cyphomyrus; species Cyphomyrus plagiostoma. Next base: position 12,639,127 of record JABFEA020000002.1, on the reverse strand, counting down.
AGTTTCATCTGCACAGAAGCTTTGGGCGTTTTTCTGCTGCACACGGTACCAAATACTTTTTGATACGGTACTTAAGGTACTTTACCTTTTACATTGACTTATAATTTCCGTACAGAATTTAAAGTAAGAAAAAACCTGATCTTAATCTAACCGACTAGCGATGTAAGAATTGTTTTAGTACCGCACGTCGTCCAGCCGGATGACACACTAACACCAGCGAAATGTGCTGAGTATGCTGGGACATTGAATATAGCCTCCTCTTTGACAACGTTAATATTTGTTGCATTTCCCAAATGTCGCGTGTGGATGCTCTTCTCTTACGTGAACCCTATCCGATCCTCGCACGTCTTTAGCGTTGCATAAATTACAGACCGTGTATCTACTTTACTGTCCAGCGTCAGACCTTCCCATGCTTATAGGTAGTATGGGATTTATGGAGTCTTAGTGCCATTAAGATTTAGAAAGATTTCGCTCTTTCCCGAGAGTTCGATTTATTAGGTGTTCAGCTCCCGCGTCTATTTTTATGAGGATAAAAACAATACTTTGCGGTATTTTATCAGAAATACATTACCTAAGGTGGTGAAGGGTCGTAGGAGGGAAATAATTGTTAGTCTAACGTTAAAAAAAACTCATTTAGTTTACTCAACAATGAAAAACGAAAAAAAATATTTTGAAAAGCATGCAAATTGTTGACTTTTTAAGTTTAGCCAACGAATTTTTAGAGTGTACAACCAGGAAACGCGCCCCTTTAACAATAAAAGACTCAGCCAGGTAACATGCTCCCTTTTTGCTTAAGAAAATATACACCTCTCGGGATAATGTATTTAGGTTTCATGGGTAAATATATTTGCATGTAGTCATCATAGGTTAGGGTTTCAAAGCGCTTCAAATATCTACCAGCACAACATTTGCATTTAAATTAATCGCCTGAGAACTAGGATGTGTTCTCCAAACGTGACACAATGTATTGTTGAAAAAGAACCCAGATTAACCAACAGCAGCCTGCGATGCCTGCAATTTTCGCTATACATAGCCAGGAGGGGCGACAGGAAACTGGGATACTTTCCTTTTCATACTAACACTGCAAATTCTACTTCTGCTTTGTCGAATCTTAGCAATATCCACGCGCCTAAAGTATCCATCACATGCGAGTCATTTGTTTTAATTTGCATAACCATTATCAAACGGCACAGATTTGTCCCACGGTCACTTACACTCAAATCACACTCCCTACCCAGTCGCCTCTAAGTATTAGTGTAAGTATGGCGATACAGGGGAAAACTTGGAAGGAGTTCTTCAAACAAGAATCCAAGTGTGCGGGTTTCTTACTGTGCCTTTGTTCTCTTGAATTCCTGCTAAGGATCGCTCTGGAGCCATGCTGTAATGTTAAGCTACATTGTCAAGAAAGGGAACTTGAAATCCTGATACTATGAGCGACTGCACCTGCAGAAGCAACAGTTCATGTTCGGAAACACCACAAAGTAGCATTTAGAACACATTAAAATACTTTAGATACTAGGTTACAAGGTTTGCGCAACCCAATAGGAAGTAATGATGTGCCAATATTTTCTTTTAATTACTTTGACGTCACATGACACGGACACACCACTGATTAATTGCGGGGAAGCACTGGTTCTGCGTCTAATTTAAGACACACGTCTAAGCCCACACATCCAACAAATATAAACGGTACATAGAAATATATAGTTCTGTGTAAGTTCAAGAAAGGTTTCAATTGATAGTTAGGCGTTTTATCATTCACACGCTCATCTTAAAATTTAGCTAGTTATTATGAAGGCTTCTGCAATTATTTTACCTGAATGTATCTTATGTATGTATCTGAATGTAATCTTTAAAGCCTTCGCACAGACTTTATTCCGTCTTCAGTACAGTGCGCATTCAAATAAATACATTTTCTCCTGCAATTTTTACCACACCCACCGACTCACATTCAAACACTGCAGCATCAACAACAAAAGAGCGCGCTTTCAGTCTTTAGCTGCTGACTCCGCGCCCTTAGCAGACACATGCGCTTCCCACTGCCGCAGTTTAGCCCCGTCCATCTCCCTTGCACTTGCTATAAATACAGCCCTACGACGTATCTTGCCAAGTGATAAATACCGTGTTAGTTATATTTATCAGAGATAGCACTGATACAGCTCTTTAAACATTTTCGATTAAGATATCTTGAAAAAGACTAAACGCAGACCTTGACATTAACAGACTGTGACTGTCAGTGTATGTCTATAGGTGAGTCCGTAAATAACGACACATGAATTTGTAGCTAAAACTTTACAGCACTTACCCCGTGTGTGGACGCAGCTGTCAAAAACACAGCAAAGAGACAAATCCTGAAAGAACGAAATAAAGTCTTCTTTAATTAATGCGTGATTTATCCATTTAGGTCGTGTATATTTTTATGTGTATTACGAGTATATGATTAATAAAGTGTCCAATCTTCGTGCGAGGTATTGCCTTAATTCATTTAGTAAAGGTAAGTAGAATCAAAACATTTGTTTACAAACAAACATACCAGATCTTCATGTTTGCCGGATGTTTGGAAACACACAGATAAGGCAGCTGGGTACGGCTTCAGAAGGACCTAAACGCAGTAACCTTGAAGACACTCATTGAAGAACCTACTAAGAGGTTCACATGCGCTTCGGAGAAGACTCCGAACCGCTGAAAAGAAAAAGGCAAGCAAACATGAGACTTGATTATTTAGTATTTGCGTTAACGGATCACATGTTCTTTCCCGTGCAGCTGTTAAAGCCAGGAAGGTAATTCACATTCATCTGTCCAAATGGCGAAAAGTTACCTCAGAATTCTTCGGCAGGAACACTCTCCCCTGGCCAACTTTGATTCCAGCGACCGTAACAATCGTTGTCGCATTAGTGGACAAGAAGGGGAGGGACCTCGAGGTGTCACTCACGCCAAATCCATTTGACACTTTTATCTCTTCATGTGTATATTAAAATAGAGCACACAGACGCAAGATACTGGATTGCATTTTTGGAACTTTAAATACATATACAGTACAGGCCAAAAGTTTGGACTCACCTTCTCATTCAATGTGTTTTCTTTATTTTCATGACCATTGGTAGATTCTCACTGAAGGCATCAAAACTATGAAT
>JABFEA020000002.1:12603843-12615130 GCA_019775915.2 Cyphomyrus plagiostoma | reverse complement strand
GTAACGTCATTACAGTAATGGTAATGTAATGTCATTACAGTAATGGTAATGTAACGTCATTACAGTAATGGTAATGTAACACAGGCTAAAGCTGACAGTCTAAGTATTACTTTGTCTTTTAGGGAAGCCCAGGACATCCAGGATTACCCGGTCCACTTGGGCCACCTGGCCCCCGAGGCTCAGATGTACGTCTGATAAACAAAACGGTTCTTTTGTGGTTCTCTTTTGTCTTCCTGTATTATATAGTTCAATGGTCTATCAGCAGTGCTCAGTGGTACCACAGCTACATTTACACTCAAAATGTTTAACAGGCACTTTTGTTCGTAGCAGTGGACAAGTGAGGCATATTGCACATTACAAATATGCATGTTTTCAAGTAGCAAACCTGGCGCCACTGCAGCCAGGTTGAGCTTCAGATGAATAGCCAGTATGTTATGTGGCACTGGATTGATATATATATGTATATATATATATATTTTTTCTCATAACAACGATCATTTCGAATAAATATTTGAGGTAAAGAAAGAACAAATACTAGTATATTCTATGACGTTATTTACATTCTCGAGTTATCGCTTCTCTGGATATATAAAATGAGGAGTACTGAGGGATATTACTGTTCAGGTCACTCTCTTAAAATTCATGATTTTTTCAGGGCTTTCCTGGAACTCCTGGACCCCCCGGACCCAAGGTGAGGTTCTGCTACATTTCTTAGCTTTTGAAGCTGAATCGCCAATACTTAATGTTTAATGTCACCTGTCTGATTTAATTTTGTTTACCCACCTTGCGTTTGACTCATTCATCCATCCCGGTTACCTCTTTGTCACGCGCAGGGTAATATGGGCTTGAACTTCCAAGGACCTAAGGGGGAGAAGGTAAGAATTCTGTGCAGCCAGTTGTCAGAGTCCTGTCATGTCACCGATATGGATGCTCACCACCGGTGTGCCTGTGTATCTGTAAGGGGGACACGGGTCTACGGGGACCGCCAGGTCCACCAGGCCAGATCGGTGAAGTGACGAAGCCGGCAGACTCAGAGGTACAGAAAGGAGAAAAGGTAAGGCGGATTTCCCAGCCAAGTACCCAAACTCATTGTGTAGGTAACATTGATTGATGTTTACATTGTAATGACTCTTTCGGAGGATGAGAAAGCCGGGATGGCCATGAGTGCCCATGTTCCTTTGCCTTTTGCGTTGAGTTTCATTTAATTCTGAACTTGCTTTAGGGAGACCTGGGACCACCAGGGCCACCTGGAGATCCTGGATTCCCAGGACTACCAGTACGTAGAACCTCTCTTACCTGAACCTTTTCCAGTTTATTTTCATGTACCAAAATTTGTGTGGGTACATTTCAGTAATGGTTTTACCACACAAAAACTAACATTGTACCCCCAGTTCTTAAATATGAATGAAAATTTGAAAATGACAGGTTCTGTTACTGTATATTCTGTGTTGTCCTTAAGAAAACATCCTGTATATAAAGTTTGAGATGCAAGAGCCATTGTGTCACTGATATCTTTGTTTCGTGCTTCAGGGTCCAGCAAGAGGACAGAAGGGTGAGAAGGGGGAACCCGGAGATTCAGGCAAGAGGGTGAGTAAGATCAGGTCATCACATAAGCTGGTGGGCTTCAAAGGTGGCATCACATAAGCTGGTGGGCTTCAACGGTACCTGCAGTTCTTCTTGATTCTTCATGGCAAGACTGCTTCAAAGACAAGCATTGGACCTAGAGCCCTTCAAACACAGAGCACACCACAGCACTACATGGAATCCACAGAGAAGGGTCTATACTACAAAGGTCCTGGGTCGCATGTCCTTGGGAGAACTCTGCAGTCAGGAACTTTGTGTTCACTTAGAAGGCACATTCTACCATGGAGATCTGTCGCTAGACTTCTGTAAGGAGGATGGATGGATGTTTTGAATTTCACAGTAAAGGAACAAAATATTTGCATGCATATTGTATTCCTGTATTTGCTAAATATTCTGCAAAGGGACGGAAGACAATTTCCATACAGCTTATTATGTACACAGGCTTGTACTAGCATGACAGACTGTGACTGGGAACCCACTTATACAGTCTAAGCTTAGCAGCGCCACACTCTGGCAGACTTTTTGTACTGTTAGGTTTTTTTTTTGCCTTTCCTACAAACAACACCATCTAGAAACAGACTGCGCAGTCCAGTAAGGTAAAAGGGTTAGCAATCATTTAATATATGTAGAATTTATCTACATTTACATTTACTTTGTGTTCACTTAGAAGGGACTCACCATGCACCATGCAAGTTAGGAGGTTAACCATACCGTCTAATTATGATTCGGTTTGTTAGACTATTCAGGGATCACGGTTCGATACAATCACAATATATTCAACAAAATAACACTGAAAACAAAAATCTCACTTTAATACACATGCTCAATTTATAAAGTGTTTTTAAAAAAAGGAGATATGTCCTTAATATGCAAATACTATGTACGACTGAAAACCAACTAAGATCTCACAGTTTTTTATATTCCTTCTTACAGTATTCTTTAATTTACAAAAAAACAGTTTCCAAATCACTTATTTTTTCTTGCAGCTTTTTCCTTATTCTGCAGACTCCAGTGCAAAATACAAAAATAAAATTTCAAAGCAAAACTGAGATTATGTATCACAGTACATTGTTACTACCCCTACGGAGTGTACTGTCATGTTTTTTTTAATCGTGAAAAATCATGCGACGGTGCATTGTTACATCCTCTATGCAAGTTGCACTTGGAAACACTGAGTGTAATGTGGTTAGACCAAGCACCAGTTTTACATCGATAAAATAGTTTGTTGGCAGTTGGCAAACGCGTCTTTGGAAGTAGTGAGACATTAGCCCGTGGACAGCGCTGATGTGAAGTTGAGTGGCTGACTGAAAGCCTCATAGGTTCTCATGGGTGTGATTTGTTCTCTTTCTATCCTCACAGGGCAAACCAGGCAAAGATGGAGAACCAGGACCGACTGGCTTCCCGGTGAGAACATTCAGTTCAGGAGTCAGTCTGTCCCATGGGTTTTATGATTACATATCTTAGGATCCATTCAGTTCAATGGGTCATGTCCCGTTTCAGTTTAGAGAGGCTGTTAAATTCCCTGCCTACAGTTTTCTTGTGGTCATAATAAAAGCATCATCTTTTCATATCGATGTTAAACAAACTCCTTGCTCCATCTTAGTCTTCTTATATTTTTTTTGATATCTCAATCAATGTCACCCTTCCAATCCTTTCTGGTCATTACAGGGTTTGAAAGGAGAACCAGGTGATCCAGGTCCTGCAGGGCAACATGGTCCCAGGGCAAGTTTTGGATTTGTTTTCCTTGGTTTTCGCATAGGAATTTTTGGTAACGCTTTACTTGAGGATGTCACCTACATACAAACCTTCAACAATAATGGTCAGTATAAGTGTTACTAAAGCATTGCAGCATCTTCTTTTGACAGTCATAAGGCATTATAGTGTTGATTATAATTCTTCATAAGCTCCAATGAAGCTCTCAGGTATAATGCTCTAAAGATTCCTTCACAATGCATTATAATGGCTGGTAAAAGGATTAATTCTCTGAACTGAATTATGAGGTGTCTACAGTGCATTTTCAATGAGAGCTTCATAAAACATTCATAATGCATAATAAACATGGGTGTGATGTGTTATGCCTTTTTATAAATATTTATAGCAGTGTTTAGAATGGTTTATGAATGCCTCATAATGTGTTTGGAATGTGTTCGTAGATCTGTATAGACATGGTATTTATAGAGTGCTACAGAAATTTTCTTTTGAAATCCAGAAATTTCTCTTTGTATCTGTGTATTATGGGTAACTGTAATGACTGTTTTTTAAAATACATTTCTTAGGGTGAAAAAGGTGAACGTGGAACCCCAGGACTTCCTGGAATAGTATGTTTTCAAAACTTTTATATGCATAATCCAGCTAAATGAATTCTGAAGTAAGCAGCCTGGCTTTCTGAAAATCTCATGGATTTTCAGAATTCGGCATGATTTTTGAGTTAGTGACTGGCACAGAAGTGCTGGGGAAAAGGTGACCTGTTACACATTTAATACTCTAGGTCAGTGGTTCTCAACCTTTTTGCACCATGACCCAAATTTTACCATGCCAGTTGAGTTGCAACCCTATATCAAGTATAGGTTTAAATTAACACTATGAGCCAGCATCTAGAGGGCAATTTATGATAATTGCTGCCTATCACACAAATCTGATTGGATGTGCCAGTGAATTTTAAATTAAGCCTCTGTGGTTTGGCTTCTTGGATTGGCTGAGTGTTCACTAGTTTTGTGTTAAGCATTTGCAAACCCTAGACCCATTTATACAGGTTAATTCTAGGATTGGGGCTGGGAAATCTTACCATAGATCAGCATAGGAGCTTGCTGGTTTTCAAATGCTTACATTTCCAACTCTGCCTCACGACCCTTTCAGAACTAGCCACTAGCCAAATTTGGGTCGCGACCCACAGGTTGAGAATCACTGCACTAGATACATGTATGCAATTTAACTTTTGAATTGAGCAAGTTCAATAATGATTCGCTTTAATTTGCATTCAATAAAACATATACAGTGGTACCTCGGAACTCGAATTTAACCCGTTGAGAACTCTGAATCGAATCCTAAAAAGTTTGACTTGTGATCAAATTTTCCCCATAAGAAATAATGGAAACCCAATTAATTAGTTCTCGGCCCCCAAAAATTACACCTAAATATGTTTTTTAGCATCTAAACACAAAATGAACCGGATAAAAGAAGAAGAGCATATACTGTACTGAACACATCTAAGCACATTTATCAAAACAGTCATTTGTAAAGTATCCACTATCCAGTGCATCCAAACAATGTGTAAAGTTACAAAAAAAAAACGTGTCCTGCCCCAATCATCTGCTCCTTCCGTGTGCCACGTTAACCCCGTGTGGAATCCCCGTGCTGTTTCTGGTTGTTGTCATTAGTCCTCTGTATTTAGTCTGCATTTCAGTTTGTTTCCCCAGTCCGGTCATTGTATTGTCCGTCTGCGTTTTGCCTGCCTTACCTGTAATTAAACCCCATATTCCCTGATACCCTGACGTCTGCGCCTTTGTCTCCGTTCCGTCCCAGCTGGGTACGACAATATTATTATAATTAAATGTATTAATGGTTTATTATTAATATTAAAATAATTAATAAGGAATCTTTATTTTTAAATGTATTTTATTATATAATAATTACTGTTATTATGTATCATTGTCTAAATGTATTTTTACTGTCTAAATATATGTATTCAGTTATAGTGTAAACATACACGCTGCTCTCACAGCAAATGCGAGGCTGAGACTGAAGCATTACCCTATGTTTCTGCTGAGAGACATGCCGCATGACTCATTTCCCCATGCATACAAGTTATCTTAGGTCGGCATTCATGGTTTGACCTCTGAGATTCAGATCGAGTTCTAGGTAATTTTTTTTCGAACTGGTTGGTTCGACTTTTAAGAAATTCAACCTCTAATGAGCTCGAGAACTGAGGTACCACTGTATTTGATATGAGACAGGTGTATGGATTTTGGATAATAGCTACACCATTAATAATTTAATGGACTGTTATAGGTGATTAATGGAAAAGGTGTTTCGGGACTGGGGCCAAAAGGTAATCCGGGTGTCCCAGGATTTCCAGGACAGAAAGGAAACCAGGGCCATCAAGGTATGTGATTTTTAAAAGTTGAGTTACATCCCATGTTGTCAGAAAGGAGGTGTATTCACAGAGATCTGAATGATTTTTATTTTGGTCAATAACGTAATAACATAATTGTTTGCTGGTACTACTCTGCAGGTCCAACTGGGCCTCCTGGACAACCAGGGGAGCCAGGTGGGTGTCATAAAATCTTGAGGCGTTTAGAGTCTCAAATCTTTCTCAGATTCCAATTAGTATCATCTTTGAGTAATCTTTACTCAAATGTACTCATCTTTGAGTACATCTTTGTGTAAGTGTGGGGGAGCTGTGACTATGTATTTGTCACATTTTTGGCCTCTCTGCTGTGTCCAGGTGTCGGGTATCCAGGGCCGCCTGGCCAGCCTGGTTTTCCTGGACCACGGGGAGAGAAAGGTGACGAAGGCGATCCAGGCATCTCGATGCCAGGTCTCCCTGGCAGGCCTGGACAACCAGGTCCCCAAGGTCCACAGGGACCCCCAGGGCGCCCAGGAGAGGCATTCAATGGTGGACAATGCATTGAAGGACCTGCAGGGCTGCCTGGGAATCAGGGTTCACCAGGCTTCCCAGGAGAAGTCGGCCAGAAAGGTTAGCACAGTGCCTTCAATGTGTTCTTAAACACATCCTGCTTTTAGTGAGTTCTTGATACAAATTGTGCACTCTTTCAGGTGAAAAGGGGGAGACATGTCACAACTGCATTTCTGAAGGAATCCCAGTAATAGGCCCCCCAGGGCCACCTGGTCCTCCAGGATTTCCAGGCAAGACTATTTGACACATAATGCTTATTGAATCATTCATAAAGTCATTGCCTGCTTTACATAAGCTTGATGCAAGGTATCTGTTCCTTGTCCTTCAGGTCCGCCGGGCTTCATTGGTCCCCAAGGTCAACCAGGGTTTCCAGGACAACCTGGACAGACAGGACCACCAGTAAGTACCCAACAGATGTTGTGGTTTTAGCTTAAGATCTGAACATGTGACATTTTGGTCCCATGTCTATTCTTCTTAACCACTGTGATCCTCGCATTCCACTGATGTTCCAGTGTAGACAATACTTGTCAGGTATCAGGTGAACTTCTCATTCTGCCATTTTCCAATACACAAGAATCGAAGATCCTTCATGGTAAACCTTGTCTCTGTACCAAAGGGTCCACAAGGCCCCATGGGTAATTCAGGGTTCCCAGGGCAGAAAGGGGAGCCGGGAGAAGTCAACTTTCTTGATGGGATGAAAGGGGACAAAGGTGATCCTGGCTTCCCTGGTCCACCTGGGTTACCCGGCAGTGATGGTAAACCTGGCCGCGATGGGGTCCCTGGCCCACCTGGACTAAAGGGACAGCCTGTAAGTAGCAGAAGGTTTCGACTCGATGTCTGAAAATAAAGAGCAGTGTTTATCAGTCAATTAGGCGGCTGACAAAGTGAGGTTTCCCTGCAGGGTTCTGCACACATTAAAGGTGACCAGGGGCCACCTGGACTGCCTGGAATTTCAGGTCCCCCAGGAGATCCTGGGTCTCCAGGACCATCGGGAGTTGGTGCGCAAGGTCCGCCTGGCCAAAAAGGAGCTCAAGGTGTTTCTGGTCAATCCGGGAGCCCTGGTGCTCCAGGTGAGACGCACACGACTTCCCATGAACCGCATGTGTAAACATAATATTCCAGTTAAGAGGACGGTTGAAACTTCAAGGGTGCACTGTTGTGCCAACCTCTACACACAGGGCCGAAAGGTGAACCCGCCAAAACTGTGGCAATAAAGGGAGATACAGGTCCCAGGGGTGAAACTGGAGATACAGGTCCTCCCGGGCCCCCAGGTAGGGGCTAACGCTGTCACCTTAAGTGATGTGAACCCAGTAATTCCACAATCAGTGAGATATTACCTAAAAATTTTACTTGATTATCCCAGGCCCACCGGGTCAACCTGGGAATCCTGGATTCTCAGGATTGCCCGGGCCGAAAGGAGACCCTGGACCTCCAGGTATTGGGCTGCCTGGCCTTCCAGGAGATAAAGGTAAGAGCCTGGATAGGTAGAGATGATGCCTCATCTAATAGAGGTAAAAACTGAGGCTGTTGTTTTTCTAAAAACGTTACTTTTGTTTCCTCCAGGATTCCCCGGTCAACCCGGACTTCGCGGTTCACCTGGGGTTCCAGGACGTCCTGGTCTGGATGGTCCTCCTGGTCAACAGGGCAACTCTGGGACCAAGGTAAGAGAGCGGAGCTCATCATTGCAGTGGTTTCTTAGGTAGCGTCCAATTAATGCGGAGAGCCGTAAACAATATGTCTGATATTGAAAATAATGTACAGTGCTGACAGAATGTTTTGGGTGCTTTCTTAATTCTGTGTGAAAATGGTGCACATTTATTGGTTTCATAACGGAGTCCATCGACAAGCCATGTTTAACATATCTGCCCACATCTTCCACACAGACATTTTCCTTTTATCAAGTGTCTTTTTTTTGACTGACTCATTCAGTCCTTTCCTTTCCATTTTGCTATTATTTGCAATTGTAGCCATTGGCTCCCAAAGGGATACTAAACGCAAATCTTTGGCGTTAATGTTATTGCAGAGGTGTTACTAATTAAGCAACAAGCAACCAATGAGACTCCTTGGCAATGAACGTTTTATTCAGAACTGCTCTTTAACAATTATGATTTGGGTTTCAAAGTCAAAGTAAACTTTATTGTCATCTCTGCTATATACATTACAGTGTACAGGCTCCAGTTTAAAACAGTACAAAGAACAAATAGGTCACAAACAATAAGTAATATATAAAGAGAACAAGGGTATAAAAGACAAAGAGACATAAACATAAACAATTGATTTATTATTACTTTAAATAATATATATGTGTGTGTGTGTGTGTGTGTGTGTGTGTGTGTGTGTGTGTGAACAAAAGAATAATGATTTTAGTTACAAAAAGCAAGTGATCCTAGACTTTCTGTGTGCACTGTCTTTCTGCCTTTTATAGGGAGAGCCAGGAATCGGTATACCAGGTCCCAATGGGTCGCCGGGATTCCCAGGCAGTAAGGGGCTCCCTGGGCCCAAGGGTGACCTTGGATTCCCAGGGATCCCTGGGTCACCTGGACTTCCAGGTCTAGATGGCCTTCCAGGACCCAAAGGTATGATGTACTTTGGTGACCAAGACATCTGATTGGTTGGTCCCGCCTCCTCTAATTGCTTGGAAGCACCTCCTCTACAATCTGCCTGGTTATCTCTCTGAACCAATCATTTTTCGCTCTGCCCTCAGAACATTTTTGTGTAAGTAAAACTCCCATCACCTGTAATTAACTGTTAAAAAGAGCAGATACATTTGACTTACGTGTTTCTATGCTGACACACTAAGCTGTAAGCTGATAGTTTTCAATCATACCTCGAACAGGTGACCCAGGCCATAATGGCCAACCAGGACCTCCAGGACCCCCAGGAGCCCCTGGATATGGAAAACCAGGGCCTCCAGGTCCCCCTGGGCCTCCAGGACTTATGGGCCCTCCTGGTTAGTCATTCATTACTCATTGTACCCTGAACAATTCATTGTCGTTTCATTGTTTGAATATCTGAATGTTAATATGAATGAAGAGTTACATGAATGGAAGGATTGTTATATAGGCAATTGTTACGTGGGAGATCTCGATGCCATTAACATCAATGTTCATGTGCTTCATTTTTGCAATCACATATATGATGGTGTCTCAGTTTTATGTTGAGAATAAGATGAGCTCATATGCATGACCAGGGCTGATCCACCACAGAGATGCATTTCACTGCCATCCAGCTACTAATTCCTATTCAGGGGTTTCTGGGCACAGGTTGCCATCTTGACACAGTCACCATTTTCCCTCTGTTTATCATACCTATGGGGGTAATATGCTAGTATCAATTTTTATATTCTCTGATTGAATAGAAGCTTTGTATAGGGGACTGAAGGGCGATTATTAACATTTTTATTTTGTATTGGCAGTTCGCTCCATGCCACCCAGCCCTTAGACTGCGTGGGGTGGAATCTTGCAGGAGATCGTAGCTTCCTAAAAGCCTTGATTCCTGACTATCACAGGTAGCCATGGTCTGCAAGGTGATAAGGGCGACCGTGGTCCCCATGGAATAAGCCTCCCAGGACCAACAGGAGATAGAGGCAGCCCTGGATCACCTGGCTATCCTGGAGCACCGGGTCCCTCTGGTTCTCCTGGGCCAGCAGGCCGAGATGGTCAGCCGGGGTCACCTGGTGAGCTAGACCTTCTGCTGTTTTATCCACCCCAACTTCCACTTCTGGTCTTTTAAGTGGAACATTGACATCATATGAAATGTATGTCCCTTGCAGGCCAAAAGGGTGAGATGGGTCCCATGGGCACCCCTGGGCCCCAGGGCCAATCAGGTATCCCGGGATCCTCAGGACCCCTTGGGCCAAAAGGTAACACCTCACATCTATCAGGCATTTGGTTAAGAAGGACGGTGCATCTGAAACAAAGTTAGCAAAGTTACAAAGTATCAGCATTTCTCGGGAAGAGCATACGCCTCTAAATTTCCCAGTAACTGCCAAAGTACTGGGACTTCCGGATTTAAAATAATGGAAGCACAAAATGCACATCTAGATTTTATACTTCTCTGAAATCAATCAATTGCTGCAGCAAGCCCCATGCTGTAGGTCCCTAGGAGTACAACACAGCATGCATGCACCAGTGCAATTGCTAAGTATTCATTCAGATCGTGTAGCTAGTTCCTGGACTTTTCTGAATTCTCAATCAGGGCTTTAGAAATTTAAGTTAGGGGGCCAGGATTAGAGGTCACGTTAACTGAATATTTTCCATAATCGATGGAATATTTTTAACAAAGACAGAAAAATCTGAAAACCATCCATTATTTTGACAGATTGAAACACAAAGCACAAATATAAGCGTCACATGTCTGTAAAATGTCCTTGGTGGTTGCATATCACAGTTAAAGTTCAATTATTTATTATATAGGTGACATTCAACTGTTACATTCATTATGAATAACATCGACATGCACTGCTCGAACAGGGGGGCATGGCCGATGTAACATTCGTGATCATGTGGTGGGGGGTATGGGTGGGATTTAGTATATATTGTATATGTTAACATGCCTGGTAATTCATATTGAAATATTAAGCTGTACTGTTAAAGTTGCACTTACACTACGTATATTAATTTATGTGAAATGAACTCCATTTTAATTCCACTTCCTTATATTCAAAGTTGAATTGCGATTCTGTACTGTGTTTCCAACCTATTTATGACTTGAATATGATTTTCAAGGTCATTCTCAAGTCACTTCTGAATCTTATATCATCACCATAATTACATTGTCCAAAAAAGAGCGTCAGTGTGTTTTTCCCATATATTTTGTCCAATCTCCGTGTCTCTGTGTGACAGGACAACAGGCAAAAGTTCAAATAATGATGAAAGAATGATGTTGAAAAGAATGAGTGGGTTGGAGCATTCGTAAATCTACAAACAACATAACAAACTACTTGAGTTACAAAGGGTTTCGGGAAAGGCGTACTAATTAATGATAGATCTTGTTTCAAAAATCCTTATCTGAAGGTGTGGTACCTTCTGATTGGAAGCAGGCCAACATAACGCCCATTTTCAAAAA
>JABFEA020000002.1:12561349-12586426 GCA_019775915.2 Cyphomyrus plagiostoma | reverse complement strand
CCCCCCCCCCCCCCCCCCCCCCCCCCCCCCCCCCCCCCCCCCCCCCCCCCCCCCCCCCCCCCCCCCCCCCACCAGGATGCCTCCTGGGCCCAGTCTGATTGATGGATCCCCACCTGCTGCTCTGCTAATAGGATTACCCCTTCTTACTATCTTAGGTCTCAATCACATCTAGCAGCCAGTGGGAAGAGGCCCGCATGGGGGTGGGGGAAGTAACAGTTGTAGGAGGACTGGGTCGACTCCAGAGTATGGTTAACAAGTCCACTGGTGCTGGAGCCCGGTGCTGACCCTGAGAGATAGTTTCCCACACTGCCAAACCACTTCAGACAGGAGGCCCACTTACAATCCATTCACAGGTCAGCCTGATGACAACATGCCAGTTTTTGTACATTACTAAGGTCACAGACCTGCTGCAAAAAGAAACAGTTGGATTATGATTTAAGCGCAACAATAAGGACAGACCGCTTAAGACGATCACTTGCCTACATTTTTTGCACATCATAGGAACGTTAGCTTAGAGTAATTTTGGCCAAAGAATGAGGAGCTTGAAGCTTCAGGGCTTGTCTGGCTGGTATGCCAGAGAGGTGTGACTCCTGCCCTAGGAGATTCCATGGAGTTCGCCCCAAAGGGATTGTATAAACAATCTTTGGAGCTGCGGTTCCACTGCAGCTAGAACTCAAGCCAGACCCTTAAATTACACTTATGATGCATAACATGGTCCTTGTTTCACTACATATAGCCAGTAATGTAATTTTACAACGTCACAGTCTTGAGTCTAACTCAAGTGGTCACACAATCCTTGTACAACCTAATGCTCAACCACTTAAAGAACATCAGTAATGTAAAAAGTAAAAAAAAAAAAAAACATATGTGTCTCCTGTGCAGCCACAACGAGCCAAGAATGGTAACTGCAACACTATCAAACTTGTACAGACCACATTAAATAAACAAACACATACACATCGCCACAGAGTTTAAAGTGAGTTTAGTCACATGTTTTCTTGCCTGAATATATGTACATGTGAGCACATGTGCGTTAGGGACTGAGGCAAAGTATGTGCACAGGCCGGAAAGGTCTTCTAACGCAAGGTAGAGATCCTGTTACCTCCTATGTGTAATACTTGCTGCAAAAGCATTTCTGCAACCTGGATTCCGGACATGTAAATAAGAGGCGGCCCGAAAATAAATCGGTAAATATAGGTGGATGTGATCTCGTTGCTGCGTGCTGCCCCACAGTGTGACTGAGCCGGAACCAGAGCCTACACAGGCCCAGCACTGCCCGGACCTGGCTCTGAGCCTGCAGCATCAGCCAGGTCCAGAGAGTCCCGGTGTCCTTAGCTGAACGCTGGCTCGAGTTGCCCTAACATCCATCTGCTACAGATCCATCAGCAAAGAGAGGAGCTGAAAGATCAGGGGCATTTGCCCGAAGCATACCCGACAACACAATTCTGACAGTAATGACTCCGGGATCCCATCAGAAGTTGATGCGCAGAGCGGTACATGATTAAACACAATGAAAGAGCTGAGAAACCCAGCCAGTCCAAATACAGCATCCCCACAACTCGGAAATGCTGCCCTACCAGCGCAAACTGAAGGCTCTTATGGACCAGCAAAAGACATAGATGCAATATAATGTTCCTGAGCCAGGCCCCCTATGCCAGGCAGATGCATCCAGGATGGTCCTTGGCACATTCCCCAGATGAGTGCCACATCGTGCTCGTCGAGGCTGCTCCCTTCCCACAGCGGGCCATAACGACCCCAGACAGGCCTCCAGCTAAAGCCTGTGTCAAGGAACCAGGTCTGGAAGCTTGGTGAGCAGATCATAGCCTGCTGGCTGCTCGTAAGACAGACAATGCGGGTCGTCAAGCCCACACAGGTCCCAGCAGCTATCACAGGAAAGATGCTATTCTTCTATTCTCTGGCCAAACAGACTCCCACCCCACCCCACCCTTGCCCCAAGCCTCTACACTTCGCCCCATCCCAGCTGAAGGTTGTGTTCCAACATGTAGAGGTGCCGGTCATCTTACCAGCACTGCTTCCTGCCCTGTCACAGGGACCACCTTTGGTGTATGCCTGGTGTGTTGCCAGTTCAAACCCAGCCCCCAGCAGACGTCACATCTCCAATGAGACCTTGAACCCCCCCCCCACCCCCTCCCCATACCACTGCAGGGTCGCCTGGATTAATGGCTGATCCCACACTCTTGCCCCAAGCTCCGCTCTTACCAGTCTTACCATTACATACATGTATGACGTGCGTGAAAATAAAAGCATTCCAATGTACTCGTACTTGAGCAAATGGCAAAACAAAGTATCATCATGCCTGCTGTGTAGATGTTTGCCTTTGGATTGTGGGGAGACAAAAAAGCAAACAAGGTAGAGTTGTGATTTGAACCCCCAAACGCTGGAGTTGCGAAATAACTGCTACCCACGGAGGGATCGTGACATCCCTTTAACATTAAGTATGTTTCCATCCATCCATTTTCAATAACCATTTATCCAGTACACGAAGGAATTCCAAACACGGACAGTGTCACCCTGAATGAGGTGCCAGTCCATTGATAAAGCTAAACTTTCATAAGCACTTACTATGGGCAATTTAGAGACACCTATTCATATATCTACACAATCTGCAAATAAGTAACCACAAATAAACAGATTTCAGTAAAGTATTACCAGTAAACTCTGACCTGCTATTTGTTTTCCTTCTTCCACCTGCTACCATTCCCAAAACTGATGCAGGCAGCAGGATGCTGGATTGGACCAAACTAAACCAGTGAATGATATTTTAGCTGGGCCCCAGCCTATAGCAGTCCATGAGATCTTTCTCAGGTATGCGTCATGTTGAGACCACCCTACACTCCAAGATACAAACTTAGAGGGCAACAGTTAATAGTACAGACACCTACCCTGGCTTCTGGATGCCTGATGACCTGAGGGGACTCTTCCATTGAACCCTTGAGGGAAGTACTTGACCCAAATTGCTCCGGAAAATTATACAGCGCCGCAGAAAGTAGCAAGGCCTGCTCAAGCCATCACCAGGAAACATCTACCTCCACTTTAAAACATCTTCACCACACCCTGACTGGGAATGGCAGACAACACCAAGGACATCAGGACTCAGAACAGAAGGATGAGAAATAGCTTCTACCTGCCAGCCATAACCCGACTACAACAGCCAGTAAATACAATGTTTAAGGCCTCTAGGCAATGTTCACTCTAAGTAACACTGCTCTTATCTACTTGTTTTTTAGCATTCGGTGTTATTGTCTAATGCTAGTAGTCATAGCTCTTCTTTTTAAACTATTTTCTTTCTACTTCTTATGTCCAGGTTTCAATGTGCCATATGAAACGTCTTAAATATTTATACTCGCACTAAGACCAACAAGACTGAAATATCAGTGCGCGACCTATGTATGGATAGCTTAAGATGACGATAGAGATACCCAGACTTCTTACTTTACTTTGTTAAATGACTGTCTGCAGGAGGCACGCGAGAAATCTCACTGCACGAATATGACGACAAACACGACCATCCTGGTCAAAAGCGACTAGGGCTCGGTGTGGGCGCCATCGTCTCTCGCCAGCTGCTCTCCAGCAAGATGCTCTCCGGGGGCCGGCTGAGAGGCAGCGGCGGGCGGCCGTCGCGGTGGGCCGCTGGGCAGGGTGGAGCGAGCGCTGCAGGACTGGGATGCCTCTGCACTGACACCATCTTTCCGTCATGGCACACGTGTCCCAGCAGGCGTTGCCAGGCGGGCGCCAAAACGGCTCAGAAACAGGGCAACAGCGTGGCGACACACGCCCAGGTTTGTCCACAAGCCCAGAGAACAAACTCGGCCCTATCTACACAAACAATACCCAGAAATGGGTCATAAGTCAAAACTGCTGAAACAAACAAGTAACACTAACCAGCTTTCTTCTACCTGACACATGTAATCCATCTTTTTAGTCATTCATATTAACCAGCATGTTCAAATGATATAAATTTTTGAATGGATAAGGGCAGGCACAAAAAAGACATATGACTCATTCATTTCTACAGTAATAGGATTTTGATGTAGGATCCCCATTATATATGTTTGCAATCTTTATGATTTAACAAAAAGCAACAAAGCAAAATCCACACTCCCCCAGTGATGTAACACACACACAGGAAGGACTAACACCCTCCCCCTTTTCTGTCTGTAGTTAATAAGGCCTGATGGAGGATAGCTGAGCACAGCCATGGACCAACAACGGCAGTGGTGTGAGACACACACACACACACACACACACACACACAACTGCATTGTGAGGACTTCACTCTGACTTCCATTTTAACACAGTCCATAAGCCCAAACACCTGAATTCAAAAACACATTGGGCAAGTTCTAAGCAGGGGGGGATCTGTTTTTTTTACTTTAGATGAGAGTTTAGATGGTGTTATACTGTCACAAAACTATCTAGAAGAGCTGAAAATCCACACGGACGCGCACACACAGACACACACATACAATCTTTGCCTGAGCACTGTGATAAACAAATGAGTCAGACGGAGCTTGCCGCGAACACTGACTCACTTTCACCTCATCCCTGTTCGGCCGGGTGCAATCCTGCAAAGGGAGCAGGGATCCAGACAGGCAGAGGCAGACAAGGGGCGGCGGAGGGGCAATGAAGTCTTTGTTTTGGGGGGGGGGGGGTGTTGGGTTTTTGAGGGGCAAAGGAGTACCAAAATGGGACAGGTGCGGAGGATTCATATAAGGAGGGGGAACAGGCTGAAGGAGGAACACACATCTGCAAGATACAGACAGGGTACACGCCCACAAGCTGGCCCCCACACATACACAAGTTAATTTAGGCCATAAAGGGGTTTTTCAAGGGCACATTACGGCATTCCTAAGAGGCAGCAATAAGGAGCTTATGAAACACAGTCTAACAGCCTAACTGCCAGTGTTTGCCAGCCAAGTCATACATTGTACACCCAGAGCCAGCCATTCAGTGGGTATTGGTACTTTGAACCTGGTCATACAACAGCAGGTATCAGTGCCCATTGCTCATGCCAGATGTCTAAAGTTTGGTGGTACGGAACAGTCACACAGTCGTGGTTCCGGAGGGGGTAACTGTGCTGGGAGCACAATCATTCAGCAGGTATTCGATAATCAAAAAAGTTTAATAGCTCTCTGGTTTTAACTGACCCTGGACTAGACTATTTAGAGTGAATCAGCATTTTGTGGAAAATTAAAGTTCAGCACAGCATCAGGTACAAGGAATGAGGAGGCTAGGAAGTGTGGATCACCCTGTACCGCAAACTCTGAATCAAACCGGCCCACACATTCCGTGACAGCATAGTGGAATAGCAAAATCCCAACTGAAAGAGATCATACAGAATCTTATTAAAAAACACTATGAGCTGTTGTCAAGAAGCTAATATGATGCCTGAAAAGGAGCCTCCTACTTTCAAATGGCTTCATTTAAATCTGGGGGACACTTGTCCATCCCTGGGTCACAAGAGCGAGGAGCTCTTAGTTCCAAGTCGCCATCCTCCTGCAGGAGTACCTGGCACTGAGCAACAGTTTGGAGGTAAGAGAAAAGCTTTACCCAGCGGATGATGGCAAAGTGACCAGGCTGATTTAAACACAGACAGCAGGCAACATCTGGACTGAATGAAGCACGTTTTCACCTCAACCATTTAAAGAACAATGAAAGTTTTAAAAAAAACGGGCACTCGTGGCCTGGTTTATACCAGATTACTAAATGCACATGGACTAGAAAAATAAGGGTACTTAAATCAGAAGGTTGTTAGAAAGTGAGCACCAACCTTGCGAGGCAGACCTCAGTCTGTCGACCCTGGCAAATTCCAGGCCGGGGTAGGTGCTGTTTTCAGAGAGTGTGGTGGGGGGCGTGGAGGGGGCCGGTGAGGAGGCCTCATGACCAGACCACCGGTCTTGTCTTAAGTCTAGCGCAATGTAGTTGAGATCGTCCCGGGGGTTGAGGCCCTCATGACACGTGGGACGACTGGGGTTACAGGCTACGTTGGTGGGGACGGGCAGGGTGGCGGCACCAGGGGAAGTCACGCCCTCGACGTGAGGCCAGACGTTGTCGAAAGTGGAGGAGCCCAGCCATTTGGCATCATCCAGCTGGTAAAGGCTGGCAGGTGCCTGGGCAGAGCTGTCTGATGGCAGCAGGGCCTCAGAGCTGCACCGGCATCGGCTCAGGGGCTCTGACTGCTCCACCACAGACAGCTGACGCAGCATCCCTGATGGGCTCCTTGTTCCAGTGCCAAGGCTGACCTCCACGTAGCTGTCTGCTGGGGTTCCACCAGCCTGGGGTCGTATATAGCTGGGGGGGTTCCATGGGGCTACGAGTGAGTGTCGCGGCGAACGAGCCTTAGGTGGCTGATCATCTGCTTCCAGGCTCATGTAGTCATCACCTGCACATTCCGGCGAGAAAACGGAGCTCTCAGCCGGGCGGTTCCCAAACTCCACATTGATGTACTCCCCTGGACTGGACGGGGGATTCCTGACCTCCCTGCCCCCGGGGGCACCACAGCGGTCATGTCGGTCCAAAGGGAGACGACTGGGCCGTGGCCCCCATCTGTCCGAATTGGGTGGCCCGTTGGAACCAAGGGGGTTGGGAGGTTCACCAGGCGGACTGCTTGGGCCACATTCAGCCGCAGGGTGCTTAGCGGGAGACCTCATGCGAACGTATTCGTCACGCTCATGACTCTCCCTTATGGGGGCCTTGTAGGATCGCGGCAGTGAAGAGTAGGGACTGTAGGGCCTGGGGCTCTTGGGGAGGGTCTGCGTGTGACAGCCTCTGCTCAAGCGATGGCCGGATGCTGGGAGGAAACTCTGGGACATGTCCATGTACTCGCCACTCTGCGGGTGGTCACCGGTCCCAGGGAGCATCATCATATAACCCTGGGTCTCCAGCTGCTGGGGGGGGGGCTGCTCTGTAGCTTGAACCTGGGAAGGAAGGGGGTGACGTGGGCTGGGTTGCATAGGCACATAGTTGTCCTCTTGTAAGGGCACCACACCTGGCATCATGGGCATGTAACCGTCATCCCTGGGGGCGACCCTGTGCTGGTCAGGGCAGAGCGAGGACTTGGCCGAGCAAGGCTGCTCGGTGTAGCAGCTGAAGCTTGACTTAAGGAAAGCTGAACTGTTGCTCCCCAGAGGGCTGGCTGCCAGCGCCACCGCGGACTCTTCCGGCAAAGAGGTGGTCTGAGTCGTCTTCTGGTACACAGAGACACCAGCTGCTGTTGGCCTGGACGCGTGGCCCTGCTTCCATGATACCTTCTCGTCATCGCAGCTCTCATCCCGAGTGGACTCGGGGCCTCCCCACGTCTCACGGTACCGATACATGGCCATATACTCGCTCAGGCAGCTCTCCTCGCGGATGGGCGGCGTGTTACTAAGGGAATCCGGGGTGCCGCTGCGAACTCTGATGTAACGCAGGTCCCCAGGGCTGGAGCCGTACTCGTCAGAGGAGTTAAAGCCGCCATCGCTGGGGGAGCCGCAGAGAGAAGCGCTGGAGGGCTGCGTGAGTGTGTCGGAGGCCGAACCGTGGCCACTACTGCTGGACACACTGACGGGGCTGGTGGCATACGAGAAATGAGAAACGGGGAGCGAGGCAGAGCGCATGTGATAGGAGGAACCAGAAGGGGCACGCGAGTAGCGGCCAGTGCCATCCTGACGGCCCAAGCTGCCGCGGCCCATATTCAGGTGGATCAGGCTGCCTGTCGCCGAGCGGAAGGGCCGGCTCATGGTCCCCTCTCCCTCACTGGACGTGCGGAATCGATAGGCGCTGCCACCCTTGCAGCTGGACGGGGTGCCCACCACACTCTCAGTACGAGAGCGGCGCTGCAGCCCCGTCTGGCTGGGCGGTAGGTTGCCCAGGTGTCGGCGGGTGGTGATGAAAGCTACAGGATTCGAGCCCGATGACTGACTCTTGCTCCGAGGCCTGAAATCCACAAAGGCCTTCAGTGCCTTCATCGTCTCGAGGATGGTCTCATGCATGCTCTGGGCGACCACAGAGTCCTCCACCTGCATCCATATCTCCCCAGGCCCTGTGGAGGATGAACGTCCCACCTCGATGAAGAAGAAGCTCTCAGAATGACCACAGCGGCGGATGTTCATCAGCTGCAGGCTCACAGAGGGCGTCTCGGAATTCAGCTTCACCAGATGGAGGGTCTTAGAGGACAGGCACAGCCGGTACACACCGGTCAGATTCTTGGTCTGCCCCAGTCCTTTGGGCTTCACGTTCACCTGCCACACCTCCTTGAAGACGGTGACCGGGGAGACCGCGCCATACATGTCCTCCAGATCGTCTGCATCCAGGTGACCCCTCTTGCTCTCGTTCATCAGGTCACTCATGGCCTGGTACCATTCCTCCTGCTCACGCTCATTCTCTGCCACTATGGCAAAGTAATCATCCTTAGTGTATAGGGCAATGAGGTATTTGTGCTTAGAGTCCGCCCTTTTGTTTACAGTAAAGCACTGGTAAAGACAGATGATCCGCTTGGGTGGAGACGCTGCAGCAGCGGCACCACCAGCAGCTGCAGCAGCAAAGCGGAGGCTGTTTCGAAATTTCTTCTCGCTGTCATAGTATTCCAGTCGGCTGGGGCCCAGATGACTTGCCCCTCGTAAAACAAAAAAACGCTTGTGGCCATGCTTCTGCTTCCTCATATAGCCGCATTTCCGAATGTCATCCGCCCCGTCCGAACCGGCGGCGGGGAGAGCAGGAGCGGCTGAAGCCGCGAGAGCGGCGGCATCTTCATGCGCCAGGTTCAGGCTGGAGGAGGACGGCTTTCTCACCGGAGCCCCCGCCGCTGCCGCCGCCTCCCCCGGACACTGTTGCTGCGACTGGAAGTGATTTGCCTGCTGATGCCGTTCCCTGAACTGGATAGTCTGTTCATACGAGGGCGGCAAATGTTGGTGAAAGCGAGCGCCGCCGAGATTGATTAGGGACGAGGGGGGCTCGCCGCTAGAGGTGTCGCCGTTAGCCGCCGCCGTTTTTGTCCCGATTGCGCGCTGCTGTGTCTCCAGCATCAACATAGCGGCGTTGCCGTCCTGGTAATTCATCAAACTGGCCATGAGCGAACGCTAATAAAGGTCACTTTACCTCAGTTTTATTGACGCAGACCTCATGCTTCCAAATAAAACCGAGATCCCTGGGTGTTGTTTGCCCCTTCCGGTGGTTCTCCCTAGTCTCCCCCTGGAATACAGACACGCGAGCACCACAAAAACAATTCGGCGGCCGCTACATAGCCGCACTGGCCCGTCTCTGCGAACAGCCTAACCCGCTAGCCAGCTAATGCTGCGCCGCTCTCCCCCTTTCGGGACACATCTCAATAGACCACAGCAAAAACAACACGTGACCTATACATCGCCGAACGTTTGCGCATTTCAATTGGCTATTACTGATGGCTGACAGTCGCACAATCCAATCCACGAGGGTTATTACCTTACCCGTTAGTTCGGTCGAGCGATGCTATTACTCGGGGTTTCGTGCAGGTAGGGATGGAGAGAAAGGTTTGTTCCTTTATGTTAGTGGTAAATTAAGCGTCCTTTGCTGAGTGGTACAAGGTAGTTTGCGGATTGTATAACTTTGTTGATCGTTCAGTACTCGACAGCTCGAGACCATTGCATTCTGCACCGGTATGTTCGTTATATACAGTCCGTCAGCTGTATAGTTTAATGTATTGTATGTTACAACTAGCCAACCTGTTGCAGAACTAGCAGAATTTTCCTCAAACTGCTAATCATGAACAATGGTATGATGAATATTATTAATACTTAACAGTAATGATAATAACATATGAGTCAGTGACACATCACAATTCCACTGGTTTCGGGCGTAATGCAATTATTTTTGTGCCATGAGATACACTGTATTTGACAATAAACAAGAAATCTAACTAGTTAATAAAACTGATAAAGGCACCACGTTTAGTTCTGTTTCTTGTCTAAACTGTGCAGTATGGGGAATTAAAGTTAAGCAAAGTATCACATGTCAGCCATACAGTGACAGTTTTTGTATATATTTTCCCCCTATAAGTGATTGCTACACGAGAAACCGGTTGGTAAGGCTGCATCAGACGGGAATGAAACCAGGCGGTTTGAAAGAATTATAGGTAGAGTGAGGGTTAGTCAGCTGAAGGTCTGGATGTCAGTTATTGACACGGCATGAACAAACCTGGAAAATGTTTCAAGAAATGTACATTTATCCATTGAATTTCTGCCGCATTCCTTTAAACACTGCTGCTTTAGCATTTCCTCTCTGAGACTCCCTCCTGCATTAATACTCTTGTGGCATACATTTTCTATGAGGTAACAAATGCAGCCACTGAAACAAAGTTATGTTGTAGAAAATGGATTTTAAAGTTCCCTCAACAAGGTCACGCCATACCTCGGCACATCCATTTGTGCATTAAAATGCATTACAGAGGCGTCACCCTTTGTCTCGCCTAATTCCAGTTGGGTGATATGATCTTGGAAGTGGTTAAAAGAGATCTCACTTTAATCCAAACAACACAATTAGTACCATCTATAGGATGGAATGTCACAAAAAATGCTCATCTTGGTCTGATTCCATATGTAACTGAATTAAGAATAATTCATTTTTTTTTACAGATTTGTAAGTATTCTTTGACTTTTTTATTTGGAATATGGTTTAGACAAGTAAACTCAGTAAGGTTTTTATATTAAACTAATGCTTGTGAAGGTAGTGGGTTCAGCGCTCTTCCCTGCTGTGTCATGTTTGTGGGATCGCTTCCCAGTGTGCTGGTTTCCTCCTGCAGTCCAAAAACATAACAAAGGACTTGGTACCTAAATTGCCCATAGATTGTGACTATGTGTTGGTGCGCCATGCACTGGACTGGTGCCTCATCCAAGGTTACCCCCGCATTGTGCCCTGTGGTTCTTGGGGGTAGAATCCACAGTCACCAGTTAAGGAAGATGCGCGCAGTGCCAGTGCCAGTGCCAGAACAAAACTGACAGGGCGGTTACGGTAAAAGCTGCCAATCGGGAGAGGGCATTGGGCAAGCAGACTAAATATAGCCACGCCCCTGGGGGAGACCGGGCTGATTTGTTTCAAGATGAATGCCTTTATTAAAAAATAAAATTTAAAAAGATGGTGTCCTTGGTGGGTAGTGTTTGGGGAAGCATGGCCTGTGAATAGCCCCTCATGCTGCCAACCTCGGGTGGATGGGTGACATTTTGCACACTACTATTACTGATGGTCGCATTGAACTAGAAGATTCTATTCAATTGGCTAAATGTGTGATATAATTGGTATATTTCAGAATGGTAAGCCAATACCACACTCAGTCAATAGACCTGATTATTTCTATCGCAGATTATATTATATTATGTGAAATCAATCTTCAAGTCAAATTCAGGCACATGAAATTACAAACAGTTACACCCAAAATGTTGCAATAAACTTCACATATATAAAAACGCTAATCTGCCAGCAGTGGTCAGGTACTTGGGTACATTCCTACATGTTGAGGCAGTCTCTGCATTCCATGTGAATGAAGTAGCCAGAAGGTTAAAAGATTAATTTATGCACTTTAAAGGGGCCGCCACTGTCTACGTTCTTAATGACTCTGTGGGAGGTAATTCAGGAGCAGGCAAGCATCCTTTGCAAATACACTTTCACACATTAGAGGGTGCTGTTGTTTTTCCTGTGACGACAAAAGCATGGAAATGATAAGGCGAACAGCGAAGTCTAAGAAAGCGATAAGAATTTTTCCGACATGCTTAGTATTTTTCTGCAGTGAACATTCGTCTCCCCTTTCACCTTCAAGCTGTGTATCCTGGGTAGGATCACGAGGGGCCTGGAGCCTATCCCAGACCGCACAGGGCGTGGTATCAAGGCATACCCTATGTGGGATGAGTGTAGATTAACGAGCAAGAAAATTATTACAGGATGAATACATGCCTTTTTTAAAGCGAATCCCAAATTCTGCAGATTAAAATTTAAGCGACTACACCAGCACAGATATCAGGTAGTCAGAACCACAACATTTATTGAAATGTCAAAAATATACAGTACAGCTAAATAAATGAGACTTTCACATCAGTGTGGTCCAAAGCAGAACTCATTTTGTCCATAAGTCGTGTGATTGCCTGACAAATACAGGCTATGTTGTGTTTAAAATATTATATGTACAGTACATGAAATATTTGTATATAATACACACACACCCACTCGTGTTTATAAAATGAATAAAGATAACAGCAGTACATAATTCACCCAGACACACGTGTTGCTATGCCTACAGGCCTCGTGTTTATTTGAGGTCCAGAACGAAAAGCCACAGCTGAGCATGAGGCGTTTCAGAGGTAAGAACTCTAGCGAGGACACTCACTCCCAACAGGATGCGCTCTGCTGCAGGAACAGACACGGCCAGGTTTGTTTACTGAAAGTTAGGCCGACCCCCCCCCCCCCCAAGTCTGAGTAATGCACCCCACCTTCCTCTAAATTACCACATCATCCTGCAAGGTGATTCATAATGAACAGGAGCATCTAATCTCAGCCAGTACCCTGCTTCTCCCTTCATTTCCAGTCTCTGCTGGCGAGCTGCCTTGAGAATTCTTGAGTATTCCACCCGCAAGCCAACCTAAAAGCAGGCGTGCAGTGGTCGGTAATTTTTTCTTTCCATACTCTGTCACACGAAGGGACTGGGCTATTCAACGGGTCCATCCCGGGCTTGTTCATCCCCAGCCGTCATAGTACGGCTTGATCCTGCTCTCGAGACTCTGTGGTGGTGTATCATCACCTTGCTCTCATCCGCTGTGGTTATTTGAGTTACGTGCCTCACGTGGGAGAGTCTCCTCACTGTCCTCTTGAGGAGCAATCTGAAGTCCTTTGTCTCTGGTCTGCAGAGAACAGAAAAACAATTTTAATGGAGACTGATACAGTGAATTACAAGGAATTACAGTGGTACCTCGGTTCTTGAACGTAATCCATGGCTCAGTGGGCTAAGCCTGTGTGCCTGTAATCGTGAGGTCGCCGGTTCAAACCCAGCCTCAGCACATCTATAGGTCCTTGAGCAAGGCCCCTAACCCCCAGCACCCTGCTACAGGTGGCTGCCCTTCGCGGACAACTTACTTCACAAAGAGCAAGTTGAGGGAGGCATAAAGACAATTTCCCCACGGGGATCAATAAAGGTATTAATTATTATTATGAATCCTAAAATGTTTGAGTTCTGATCAAATTTTTCCCATAAGAAATAATGGAAAACCAATTAATTGGTTCCCGGCCCCCCAAAATTACACCTAAATATGTTTTTTAAGCATTTAAACACAAAATGAACAGGATAAAACAAGAAGACCATTTTTTCTTAATGGCTTCCAAAATGATAAAGATCTTATCCCAACATTACCCCTATCCTGCTCCGATCGTCTGCTCCTTCCGTGTGTCACGCCCCCTCGTTAACCTCATGTGGGATCCCCACGTGGTTGTTGTCATTAGTCCTCTGTATTAAGTCCGAGTTTCAGTTTGCTTCCCCAGTCCGGTCATTGGGTGCCTTCAACTTGCTTACAGCGCTGGCTTAAAGCAACGTATTCTGATCCTGACACAATGCATTACGGTTGGATGCATTGCAACCTCTCACCCAGCTACACAAACTGGAACTGCCTCTGTGACAACACACCTTTGCCCTTATTGGCTGAAGAGTTTAGTTACACACATGACGTTTGTATCCCAGGCAGTTCCAGTGCGTAATCTGCTATTTCTCCCAAATATCACGTAAAGCAGTGAGAACTGGTTTTCAGTTAATTTACCCGGTAAAATAAAGTTTAAATAAATGACATAAATGCTCTAACAGTACACGTAAGTTAGTGGTTTATTTATTGTTAGTTACTGTAATGTTGCGCTGCTTTATTTGGTTAATCATCCAGTCTGTGAAGAAGGATTCAAGTAAGAACTGCATTGCAGTATGACTCATTTCCTGGCGCATACAATTTATATTATGTCTGCGTTCACGGTTCAACTTCTGATATTCAGATTGAGTTCTAGGTCAAACTGGTTTGTTTGACTTTCACGAAACTCGAGTTCTAGTGAGTTTGAGAATTGAACTACCACTGTAATTGTCCATCCATCCATTCTCCAAACTGCTTATCCTACTGGGTCGCGGGGGGTCCGTAGCCTATCCCGGAAGCAATGGGCACGAGGTAGGGAACAACCCTGGACGGGGGGCCAGCCCATCGCAGGGCACACTCACACACCAGTCACTCACACAGGCATATCTACGGGCAATTTGCCAACTCCAATCAGCCTCAGCATGTTTTTGGACTATGGGGGGAAACCGGAGTACCCAGAGGAAACCCCACGACGACACGGGGAGAACATGCAAACTCCACACACATGACACCCAGGCGAAGACCGGAACCCGGGTCCCAGAGGTGTGAGGCAACAGTGCTAACCACTGCACCACCATGCCGCCCCCCACTGTAATTGTATTTGGTTTTTTATGACTTTCCTCCCAGTTTTAGAATGAAGTTATATCCCTGCAAATAACATTTTTTTTACATTTATCTGAAGCAACTTAAAGGAGAATCTAACATGCTCCCCACGATTCAAACCCGCAACCTTCATTCTGTTAGCACAATGCTCTACTTACTGAGCTAAAGGATCCCAATATAACCACACACACCATGCTTTACTGTTTTATAGAACTTAGAAATACTTTCTAAGTAAAAAAATAAACATATGCTGTGGACAAACAGAAATCAGCAATATTCCAGGATAAAGAACACACCAAAGCAACCCTGTTCTATATGTCTAAGAGACATGGTCCTAGCCAGAGACTGAACCACGAAGGAGCACCACTGAGCAGGAAAAATTATTTTTTTCTACTAAACTAAAAGACCCAAGTGATCAGCTTAAGGGAACCAGTGAGACTCCAGTGCCGGAATTCCAAAGTGTGACATCAGCATTGCTGCAGGGTTACATATGTTCTGTGACCTCGGCCTCATATAACATCCAATGCAGCGGGAAACAAATAAACCAGCCAGTAAACACTTAGTGGTCCTGAAGAATCTGCTGTCGTACTAACAATCTGCTTCATGACTGGGACTCAGCAGGGGATTTTAAGTGCAACGTTACCATGTCAAGCTCAGGTTTCATCTTAATTATGATAATTAAGGAAGAATTCACGACGCACAATGCAACTTATAACTTTAGTACAGTAAAATATTATCATTAAGGAATGTGATATTTGACATTTTTAGAGGATTATGAGGACAGTTACAGGTCATTCATATTTATGCCATGAAGAATACTGTGTAACCAGAATTTTGCTGACTGATAAGAGAATTAATCTCAAATGTATCACAAAACAAAAACAAGAGCCGACAACCATCCAGAGGATGACAGCAGAGCTGCCAACATGCAACGTTCCACATCTAACAGAGACGACACCAACCCACTTATTGTTTGCGGTGAGTTTTTACAAGCTTTCCACTGCGAGCGCTGGGCTGTTTCCTCCATCTGCAGGCCATTAGCATCTCTGGAATGAACAACGAGGTCCCAGAAAAAAGGACAGACAGAGGACAGGGAGGGAGAGAATGCCATGTGCTGCTCACCGGGTCTCGGGTGGGAGGGGCAGCGGCTTAGTGAAGCCATCCCTGCCAATCAGCCAGTAGGTGTTCTTCAATCCCGTGTCCTGCAGAAGTCATAAGCCAAGAGTAAGGAAGAGGGGCAGGGGTCTGGAAAGCCCCAGGCTGGCTATGAAAGCCAGAAGGACGTTACCTCTGCAAGGAACAGTGAAAGTTCTACATATGTATCTGCCTTTTAGCGAAAAGAGACGCACACGTAGCCACCTGTCAGTAGGGTGGGATGCGTGACTGGCAACATTAGCATTAGCCGATGCTAACCTTCAGGATTTCAGGCATCTGCCGCAGTTGTACCCGGTACCCAGTGTTCAGCTCCTGCAGGAGGCGCACTGTGCTGTGGCTGATGTGGATGCGGTGCGCTGCAAAGCAAGACCGCAAGGTTTGAACTGTGCAACTTCTACTTTCAGCTGACAGGTGATTAATCAAGAAAATGTTTAACAGCTACCGAAATGTGATTTCAACCTGTGTCCCTGTTAATTTTTTTTTTAATCTACAAATTGATAGGTGCATTACTTGTATGTCTGCCTGCGTGTTCTCAGTCGTGAGAAATCTTTTCAGACCATACATGAAAATCATTGAGTGCATGCCTCAATAGCTCCCTCTGGGGGCCAAAAAGTGAACACAGTGAACTCACGCATGCCTGTGGCCTCCATGAGGGATGCAATGTTAACTGTGTTTCCAAAGAGGCAATACCGGGGCATCGTTAGTCCAACTACCCCTGCCACACAGGGCCCTGTAGTCAGCACAAGCATGCAGAGATAGGGACGCACACATGCATGCAGAGATAGGGACGCACACATGCATGCAGAGATAGGGATGCACACATGCATGCAGAGATAGGGATGCACACATGCACCCACATTGTTATAAACACGCAAAACACAGATCATGTGACATTATAATCCAAAGGCTAGATTATGATGTTAAATTAAATTAAATCAACTGTTTAGAATAACATTATTTAGATAAAAATGTTATCTTCATTTAAAGGTACAGGACTATAAAAATATGACCGTGTTTTAAATACCACCAGCAATGTGTTAGTAGGGGTGCTGTTCTGACCTGAATGCAGTCCGATGCGGCTGTGCACCCGCGTGTCGGGCATGTGCCTCATCTTGAAGGTGCCCATTGCGTTCAGGATGTCCAGGGCCATGTTGGCGATTTCGGCAGCATGCCGGTTGCCATTACGAACGGGCAGCCCTGATGCCACCATATAGGCGTCACCGATGGTCTCCACCTGGGACAGGCCGCGGCGTAGAGCTACCGTTAGAGCTGTAATTACTGCAGTAGCGAGTCATGGTATGGAGAAGGCAGTGAGACAGTGATCAACATAATTATCAAATAACGTGTAGTTTTGTTGCTCGGTCTGTACATGTAGGGGGTGGCTTGAGGATCAGTATGATAGAGCGCTGCGCCTGTGTTTTTGCTGATTCAAGTCCCAGAGCTGGAAGGGAGATTTTACTGTTGGAGTACGGCCCCCTACTGCTCCAAGCACTGTCTGCCCCACTTTCTCAAAATGTACGCCGCTTTGGATAAAAACGTCTGCTAAATACAAAAGCAAATTTCCTATATCTGAAACATGCTATTGGGTTTTTTGACGTTTAGGGGACCATGGCGGAACCTACCATTCCCAGAGGATCCGTGCTTGAAACAAGTGCTCTGCTAGGCACCGAAGGTCTGAACCTGACAATCTAAGATCCTGAACAGACTTTCCAGCACTGAGCAGTGCACTTTGCTCTGGTTTTTGTTAAGTTGCAAATCTTCTATTAATTTGCCCTGGCACTGAATTCATTTTGATACGGGAACAAAAGCTGTTTCTGTTCTTGTAATTCGTATCAAGGTCATTCTCATTTCTTGATGTCTAACAGATTGGGCCAACTCCGCCATGGACCCTTCTAAACCCGGAGGAGTTGTTAGGCATGGGGCTTGCTACCCCAGCCACATCAATAAATCCTTAGCTTCAGAATCACCAACAAGAGCTCAAGACACCTTAGTACTGGGAAGAGATGGGTCTTCATTAAGAAAAAGTGTGGTGCCTTGTGGTGAAAGCCAGAAATTGGAAGCTACAAGGCCGACTACCCTTCACTCCACCAGGGAGATCAACAGATTGGGCCATTTTCCTGAACCTGCCCGTAAAGTAAGTAAAGCACATCCACCACCTACAACCGAATTCTTTGTGGTTCTAGCATAATGCTCACATCATTCAAACAAGCTAAGTGTAAGAACACAAAAGGGGCATGGATTGTGGCAGAGTTACCAGACAAAGGAATCGTGCTGACTGAGCTCCATACATGATCTGGACACCACGTTCATGTCTCAAAGCAGAACTTATCACAAACTGAGATTGCCGTTAGGAATGCCCTGTTAGTGGTGGTTCTTCCAGGAATTGCAGCAACATACTGTGTCCAGAAATACAGGCTGCAAGTGAGGCACAAGGCCCATACCTTGTAGACGTCGTGGTTCTCGATGACGGCGTCAAACACAGTGTACAGATCATTGAGCAAATTCACCACCTCCATGGGCTGACAGCTGGCGGAGATGGCGGTGAAGCCCACGATGTCACTGAAGTACACCGTCACGTTATCGAAGCACTCTGGCTGCACTGTGCTGCCCAGCTTGAGGGCCTTAGCCACGGACCTCAGAGAGCAAAGGATGCTGAGGTTAAAAAACTGCCAAGCCACCTTCATCGTAATTGTTTTTTCTTCAATGCATATGACCACGTGTGTTTATATCTGTACTTGCACATTTGCCTCTGCACATATACAGCCCCGGGAAAAATTAAAAGACTATATTTTAAAGAAAATCTGCATTCATAAATCCTGGTTTAATCGTGGGCCTGCTGGCTGAAGGCTACACTGAGCAGCAAGTTGCTTGCAGGTTCAAAATTTCTAAGACAGCAGCACACAAGAATCAGGCGAAGCAGGAGACACTGGGAAGAGCAGAAACCAGCCAGGTAGAGGGCAGAAGCGGCTTTCTAATGCCAGAGATGACCGTTGACTTCTTTGAAGCAGGACAGAAGTCCCATGAAAGGAAGAAGCCCTTCATTAAGGAGAAACAGAGAAGAACCAGGCTGCAGTTTGCAAGCAATTATTGAGATATGAGTGAAATAAAAATGTTTAATGTTCAATTGGAAGAAAATAGAAAGTCCTCCAATTAACGCATGGACTCAAAATATGGCACAATGTACGTCAAGGGAAAGAATTACTCACAGGCTAAATAACAAACTGGACCTATATGATGGAATCTGGAAGCCATTTTATGATTTTCTAAAGAACAGTAAAATAGGAGAACTTCTACAGGAGGGAAACTCAAGACAGGATGCTTAGAAAATATAATAATGGTCAACGCAGTAAAGAAAGTTGGAGTATTTTTATCTGTTATTGTCATGTAATTTTGGAAAATTGAGGTACTTATTTTTCTCATTTCTGTTAAACGTGGCATGTTAAAAAATAAATGTATGGTTATGTTTGTTATAGGTATAGGATTCTGTTTGTTATAGGTATAGGATTCTGTTTGTTATAGGTATAGGACTGCCAAAAGAGAGAAATGGGTGGGTTTCGAGGAGGTGAACATTGAAATGTTTTAGATTGCACGGTATCCATGCTGATTTTTTATATCTATGTGAAAATGGGTGTATATACATATGTACTTGTGTATACATACATGCATATACACGGATGGATATAACCATCTGTTTTGATTTGTTATTTTGTAAATAAATTAAATAAAAACATTGTTTTAAAAAATAAATAAAAATTTTGCAGTAGCCTCTTCATTTTTTCCATGGCTGTATATTTCAATGTCAGTTCATCATATGGGAGTTACGTGTTTGGGCGACTGTTGTTTCATAAATTCACATACTTAAAATGCAGTAATACATACACCATGTTCAAATCCATGCATGTATTCTGCACTAGTGGTGCATGTATTTCGGCATTTTAAGTATGTGGTTGTATGTGTGTTTGCACATAGGGGTGCATGCGCATGCTGTGAGCATGTGTATGCATTCACGCTTCATCTGCACATATATGCAGCCCCCAGCGTCGTACGGTGGAAGCATCTGTGTGAGCAGCTTCTCCGTCCTGTGCTTCTCCACCTCCAGCTCCTCCGTCCGTTCCCGGATCAGCTCCTCCAGGTCGCCGGAGTACCGCTCCAGCATACGCAGCATGGAGTCGATGATGTTGATCTTCTTCCCTTTGTTGACGTTTTTGAACTGGTGCAAACATATACAGATGCGCTGAGCGCAGGCAGGAGGACGCAGCATGGTGCACGGTGCGGGAAAAGGTTGACGTTTTGATTTGGAGTGCTTAGCCCTGTTCAGCCCTTTGCATGAATAATATATGATAACCAAGAAGCAGATGATAAACAAAAAGAATTCCTGGGGATTATCCCACAAATAATCTCTCGATTCTATTTACGATTTCTTTGTTTAGCAAACACTTTTATACAAAGCGACATACAATTGAAAGCAGGGTCTGACAGTCCATGGAACTATTGGGGATTAAGGGCCTTCTCATGGGCTCAATGGAAAATCACTCTGGGATTTGAACCAGCAACCTTCTGTTGACAGGCACAACAGCTTAACAGCCACACACCGCCCCCCAGTTAAAGCCAAATCCTGCCTTAAACTCCAAATGAGTGTGTCAAAAAAAGGTTTGTTTACATTGTCAAATCAATGAATTTTCCATACACGCTTGTCTCATACACGGTTGTGAGGGTCCAGAAACTATTCCAGAAGCTATGGGTATAAAGCGGGGAATAACCCATCTCAGGGCATGTGCACCACTCAAACGGCTAATGTGGCAACTCCAGTTCAGCCCACACTGACTCGGGGACTCAGACACACAGAGCTTAACTTACACAAAAAAGTTCTAAGGGCAAAACGAAAAATGATCAGTTCAGCAGAGAAGGTGAGTCCAAGCAACTAGAAGAGACAGGACCAAGACATCTAATAGGTTTGTTTCATCTCCTCTAGTTGCTTAGACCCACCACCTCTGCGATTTGTCTTGACCACTAGACTCCAGAGGTGTGAGATGACAGTGCTAACCACTGCACCTCCACTGCTATCCTTTACTGACTGGGTCTTGAAGAGCTCCACCTTCCCACAATCCCCTTTGTTTCTTTATTCCAAAATCCACACACAAAGGCTGATTTCAGTGGTGGCACTACTGCTGGCTATAATGAAGAGGAAGACAGAATCTGCACATAGAGTGAGCCAGTGGAGTCACCTGCTTGAAGATCTGGTCGAAGGCGGGTCTCCGATCGGGCTGCTCATCCCAGCACTGCTCCATGAGCTTAATACACTCGGAGGGGGTGGAGTCTGACAGGACCATGGGCCGGCACAGGGGTGGCGGCTTACGGAGCTGCTGGATGATGTCTGGCGGGCAGGAGAGAGGTGATGCTCAGAGTCTTCAGGGTTTCCAGCCCTGCATCGTGTTCCCACCTTAGCCTTGGTGCATTTAGATATCTGCATGCATTCATCGGCCTCAAGTGTTCGCCGCTGTGTCCAGGCACACGGACGTGTGTTTAGGTACCTCACTGCGGACACAGGCGAGTGAGGCTCCCAAGTGGGACAAACCTTGGGCAGACTGATCCAGCATGCAGAACGGGGGCCCACGCATCAACACCTCCTGCAGGATGATGGAGAAGCTGTAGACGTCGCCCTGCTTGGAGCCGGTCAGGCCCGGGGTCGGGCCCCGTAGGATCTCTGGGGCCGTCCACAGCAGCTCTGCGCACACGTGCAAAGTCAGAGGGACAGACTGACGTGTAGAAATGTTCACAGACACAATCAAATGCTGCTGCCTTTAGTAAAAGAACAAGCAAGGTTTCACCGCCCAAGGAAAATGGGATCTGTGAGCAACGTCAGTAACTGACATCTTGAACCCACTTCCTGCTCATTCATTTATTGGTTCCCATTGGGTTTCATAATAATAATAATAATAATAAGAGAAACTTTATTGATCCCCATGGGTAAATTCTCTTTACACCTCCCCCAACTTTCTCTCTGTGGGTGACAGCAAGCTGGCCCCAAAGCGGAGCTGCTCAGGGCAGCACCCCAGGGAGCTGGGAGTTAAGGGTCTTGCTGAAGGACATGCAGGTGTGCCAAAGTCAGGCTTCAACCAGCAACCTTCCCAACGCAGGCACAGAGCCCCCTGAACCACACGCTGACAGTGCACGGTAATCATGCACGGTAGGGGAGTGGTCTGTAGTTATGACTGAATGGTCACCGGCTCAAATCCCATCCTTGGCAGAATAGTCGTACAGTAATAGCCACATAGTAATAGTCACTTACAATAGTCACTTGATCAAGGCCCTTAATCACGCCGAAATGTTCCAGCGGCACCAAACCTGACCTTGTGCTCAGAACCCAAGCTTTGCTTCTATATATATATATATATATAAATGTGTGTTTGTCTCAAAAGAGAACAGGATGGAATATGGGAAAGGAAGCATTCCAATGTGCCCGCACCCGTGCAAATGGCAAATAAAACATCAAGTTCACAATCCCACCCACCTGAAGTCTCAGAGCCTCATGCTCCCCAATTACAGCGTGATTCTGCTACGGGACACTGTCCCTAAGATGCTACATTGTACTCTTCTGCTTACCCTCTGCAGGTGGCTCCATGTAGGGAAACCGTTGTGACTCCAGCACCTGACTGCAGCCATAGTCGGTCACCTTGAGCACGAAGCGTCCGTCTACCACGCAGTTGCGCGACTTAAGCCGGCCATGACACATTCCCCTGTGATGCAGGTACCTCATACCCTACGACCCAAAAGCATGGCTGAATGGCGGAAACGCAATCAGTGGGTGCTAAAGAGCCCCCGCCCTTGCCATAATCCCCTTGGTTTACTCTACTCTACTCCTAAATACACTGAAAATTAAATTTCATAAAAAAACACCATGAACTATCCAGGTTATCTACTGAAATGCGAAACAAAACTCCCTTGGACCAAACCTTAATCGCTCAACTACCTACTGCTTGTTGTTACCTCAGATCGATGTTTTCCAAACCGGTCCTTGTGGACCCTTCAGACGGATCACGTATTGGACCCTCCCGGAGCGGGGAGGGAGCAATAATGTGGACTGTCTGGGGATCCCCGAGGATCAAGTTGGAGATTCCTTCTACAGCAGGGGTGGCCAGTCTTATCCGCAAAGGGCCGGTGTGTATGCAGGTTTTCGCTGCAACTCCCTAATTAGGTCACTAATTAGAAGACTGATTGGCTGAAGAGTCCTCACACCTGGGTTTGAATAGCTGACCGACAGGTTATCCCAAAAACCTGCACACACACCGGCCCTTTGCGGATAAGATTGGCCACCCCTGTTCTACAGGATTTGTACTTATGACATAGTCCCTCATGTGATCACTGGTTTCCATGGTTACAGATCAAGATACTTTATAGCTGCTCCGATGATCAAATTTGTGAAAGCAGTCCAGCACTCCAGTCCTCCTACCCTTACAGTAAACACACCTTGATGAGATCTAGCATGAGTGATGAGATGAACATCCAGTCCAGGTTAATTTCATCTGCATACAGAAGGTCTTCCAAGCTTCCCCGGGAACAGAACTCGGTCACAATGGCAAAGATGCCACAGTCATGGAAGAATCCTATGAATGGGTTGATGTTCTCATGCCGGATGTCCCTCATCTGCAAGACCAGGAGGTCTGGTTCACAAAACGTTTCTTCTTTTGGGGCACCCTTGCAACTTTTGCAAATGATCCACTGATATTTAAAGGTGCTGGTCTGGCTTTGAAGAACAGAAGCTATATCTAATAATACTGTCCTAAGTTTACCGCTCATCATGAAATCTAAATTTCATAATATTTTGTGCCAGTGTGAGAAAGATATGTGTGAGATCAATAGTTCATTAAATGGGAACAAGGGTTTTAAATATTCTGAAGTAGTTCTTCTGTACAATCACATTTTCTTTAGACATAAACATCATAAATCTTGCTGGCAGGGAAGATTTTGATTAAAAATATTATAACTCTTTATATTTGCTTGATTATACTGCCCTAGAAAGGCAAAACACAGTAACTGCACTGACACAAACTGAAAAAATGACTGTCCACTCAAATGCGTGGTAGGTAGGTAAATTAGTGTTTTCTTTAAAATCTCACGTATGTGAAGACATTTTATCATTAGATCAATCAAAGCCTAAGAGACCTGATTTCGATCATAACTCATAACTCATTATGCAGTTACGGCTTTCTGCCTTTGTGTGGCAGTATAGCACAAAAGGCAGAACAAAACGAAAAAACAAAATGGAAACCAACCAGCTCAAAGACATCACTTGTTGCTGGGTTGATGTCACCGAAGTTTCCATTTGGCAGCCTTTTTAACCATGTCCAGTCCCCCTACAAGCACAGAAGTGTAATTAATATAATACATGAAAGACATTAATTACAATTACTCTCGTCTATGACATGTCTCAAAGCATGTGGAAACGAGTATTCTAAGGAATTTTTCCCAGTAACCCTCAGATCACAGGCAGCCCATATATGGCCGGGCAGCGCCCAGACAGCACCCACATGACCATGCTCATCCCACAACACGACACCCACCTCATAGATGGCAATATTGGTGTTGTCCAGGGTGGCCGGGGAATGGCTGGCGGTGGAATATGGGGACCTCAGACTTCGTTCTGCTTCAGACACGCTCGTCTGAATTTCACTATCCTTGCTGTTGCCCCGGCTCTTCTATATATAGCAGGGCAGAAGATGCATTTAACTGACATAGACATCACCAGTAAATGGAGGGGCATTGAATTTACAGGGAAAACACAAGGGAGACGAGGAACGGATGGAGTAGTTCCATTAGATCTATGCCCTCCAGAACTGTCTATGTAACCAGTTCTCACTGCCCTGTCAAGCTGATTAATCTCCTGAGACCACAAGGTGCCATGCAGGAGAGCTGCTGCTGGCTGGAAGGACAGTGTCTCGGGCACTTTGTCACACGGCGAAACTGACTCTGTTGCTTAGCGACGGGCTGATGAACGTGAGTTCTTCCAGCCGCAGCGAAACCTTGTCGGGACCCCTGAGCCTTTTGAACTGGCCGACGTGTCGCCTGGAGAGAAAACAGGACAGGTGGGGGGGGGGGGGGTGAGAGCCGAGGCTTCTGGAGAGGAACCCCAATGCTGACCGGCCGACATCTTCAGCGTTTGCCTGACAAACGACAAAAACACCCTCCCAGTCTGTCCTCTGGGCTCATTAGCAGGCCGAAAGCTCTACCTCATGCTGTAGGAAAGTCCCAGTAAGCAGAAAGCCATCAGGAGGACCGTCGCACACAATATGACCCCCAAAAAAGGCTCCACACCTGATGACATGAGAGGGAGTTCAAATATGAGTAAAAGCAGCAGTATTAGTTATTAGAAAAAAATATACATACTACAGGCTTCTTCTCTTGCTTGTGTAAAAGTTAAACATCTCTATATCTCCCCCAGCATAGTGTTCAATGTACACCCCCGGGGGGGGGGGGG
>JABFEA020000002.1:12544304-12555741 GCA_019775915.2 Cyphomyrus plagiostoma | reverse complement strand
AGCTAAAAGTTCTGTTTACCACTCCAAGAAGCGTTGCATTATTTTGGCGCGATTGCTAATTATTATATATTTTACACTGTTTGTGCGAGTTTTTGTACGTGACCAGCTGTGAAAGTACTTTCTTAGTTGTTGCGCACGACTTGCCGTGAGTCTGACCAATCAGCGCTGGAACTACTGTAGTTCAAACTAGGGTAGTTTCGCCGTGAGTCTGACCAATCAGCGCTGGAACCACTGTAGTTCCAACTACGGAAGTCCTAACTAACTAAAGTGGTTCGAACTACTGTGGTACGACGGTTTCGAGTTGTTGTTCGTTAATGCTAACTTCCGTCGTTGTTCGAGAAACGCACCCCAGAGCTATTTTTTCTGCTGAGGGTTGTTTTTCAATCTGACAGGTGAGGGGGGCATTTCTGACATTATTTACACTGGAATTATAATTTTGACTAGTGATGGGCAAAATGACGCTTCTTGAACCATTTGCTTTATTTTCTGACACCACTAGATGGTGCTGTCTGTTACAAAAAAAGGGTTCAAAGCATGCCCAAAAGCAAACCTGTGCATAAAAAATACCATTAGTGATTCATGAAGCTTAGATTTAAAAATCTTGATCATCCCCCATTCAAACCCATTGGTCTAAGCAAGAGGATAGGGAGAATCCCATTTTAGAATATACTGGTCTTCTGGTGATTTTGCACAGAGAGTAGATTTCCTCAAGGCAAGACCTCAGGATATATCTGGAAGTGACTATGGTTGGAGTTGAAAATCAAAGTGACCTCCTACCCAGAAAGACTGCTAGTTCACAGCCTTCAGGAAGAATGAGCTTTGCATATCAGTTCATGATGTCAGATGGTCAATGCAACGTTGCAATGCTGGACGATAAGGCACTGGACCCAAGCATAGA
Source organism: Cyphomyrus plagiostoma (assembly GCA_019775915.2). NCBI lineage: Eukaryota > Metazoa > Chordata > Actinopteri > Osteoglossiformes > Mormyridae > Cyphomyrus > Cyphomyrus plagiostoma. The sequence goes on along the minus strand of JABFEA020000002.1, from coordinate 12,554,843 downwards.
TACAAACACAGATAGACGCAGTCCGTACATGGACACAAACACATGCATGCGGGCTGTCACACCCAGGCTCGTGGGGACGTACCCAGTTTGAATTCCCCTCTTCCGTCTAGTTTGTCAGTTTGAAAAAAAACAAGAAACATAATCTGGCAACCAGGAAGTCCCCTGTGAAAGCATCATGCACACAGGAAATGCTCCAGGCTGGATTTTCAATAAACACTGGGCCCCTCCCCCTTACTGACAGAGAAAAAAGGCAACAAATGCCCCAATGAATACAGAATTGGTCTGCGCCAGTGGTGTAACAATATTTCAGGAAGAGGAGGGGAGCATTGTTACATTTTGGAATTCATTTTCTGATAACTCTGACATCACTGCGGATCGATAATTGCTTCATTCAGCAGATATTTGGCACAGATTAAATGCCAGCTTCCTGTGAGTGGAAACTTAACATTTTGTAAGAGTGTGAAACATTTTTACAGTATTTTGATTTTGCTAATCTGCCCATTAACTCAAATTTGAGGTGACCCGGGCATGGCATTTTGTAAACCAGGCAACGAAGGGACAGATTAAGCTCATAAGGACTGTTTTATCAGTGATGGATACAGCGTGGGCCGTCTCACGATTAATATATTTCCCAAAGTGCAACAGAGTTGGAATTTGCACATGGTGACACATAAGTGGCGATGGGCACCATGGGTAAGAAAACTGCTGGAGTCTGAAATAGAAACATATCACCCAAGAGCATTGATAAAGCTTCCTAAATTAGCCTCTGACAAGCACAAGCAAGCCTACCTCATTGCCCTGAGGAAATGTTCTATAGAACAATGCCAGAATGGGTTGAATTTCCTGAGATTCAAAAGGCTGGATATTAGACCACAAAAGTCTAGGGGGTTTGGAAAGCAGGGTCCATCCACGGTGAGGATGTGACGGCACTAGGCTCACGCTCAGAATGATTATGATCCAGCGGCCTAAGCGGGACTCAGCGTCTACTGGGACAGATTCATGATTCACTGGTGTAGAGAGTGAAATTAATCTGCTTGGAACTATGGCCATTGGCCAAAGGAGTTGGTTGGTTTACAGATTTGATCCCAGACCAGAAGTCTTAATGGAAGCCAGCTGTGTGCTCATGGTTCCCTCGCTCTCTCCTCACATAGGCCTAAACGCATCCACACTTCCTGCCAATCTGCAAAAGAGGGGCTAGGAAAAGTGTTTCTCACCATAGAAAATAGTATTTGCATCTTCACCGAGCCGGTTTCAACCCACCACTGGTCACTCCAGCAGAGGTCTTAGCAGTGTTCTGCTCCCCTACTTTCCTTCCTCGTTTCCCCCACTTGTCAGGGAGGCACCTCCTGTCAAGCACCATTGGAGCAAAGGCAGCCATTTTTCCCCCCACTTGGAGCTCCCATATCCTTGGCCAGTGTTTCCCAATCCGGTCCTCAGCGACCCACACCCGGCCCATGTTTGTGCTCCCTCACAGCCCCCTGATTTTTAGTTGCTATTTTCTTTAAAATATTGCCAAAAAAAAACGCGAAAGAAAATGTTCAGTCCTTGTGCATCTATTTACAGCAATGGGCATTTCAGTCTTCTTGGAATTTAATTAGGATTCTAAATGGCAGTGAAGTCAGAACACTGTTAAAAATATAAACATGCAAACATTCCTGCAGGAATCCGTCTGGGCTGTGCTGTGTTAGACTTTGCAAGGCGACGTCAACTCCGGAGTGAAAGAGAGGTCAAGGACCACAGAGAAGGCAGCTAAGCCTCCCACTGATGGCAGTGCAGACAGCCTGACTCATCCCTCCGCCCTGCCACCACCAAGGCGACACGATATTCCTCTGGCCGCATCTGCTTATTCTGGAGAAACATTTCCGGCTAATTTAAAGGGGAAACGTCTGTTTCGGTGTCTGAGTGATGAATCACACATTGGGGCGTGACGTGAGGCCAACAGAGAGCGGAGGGAGTGCACAGACTGTGATCTTTACTCTTCTGAAGCATAAGCAGTAAAACTTGCTGTTTGCTCAGCAGCTGACACAGATGGGGGGGGGGGGGGGCGTACACTCCGCTGCTGGGAATGGCCATTCTATTGCAGGAACGCGCTCAGCACATTGACCCCTGACCTTCTGGGAGTTTTAACACGTAGCGCAGGGATGCGGCAGGTCATGGGAAAGCCCACTGGGGGCTGGAACTTTCGGCATCCGCATTACAAGTTAAGCTATTAAAAGATGGTTTGAGCTCATTTTGGGAGGCTGGAAACTGGGGCTGCTACAGATAGATCAAGTGGCTGCTGTCTCACTGTTTGCTGGGTTACAGACACCCGCCTGAGCAGAATATGAGGCACATGAATGGGATATGAGGACTTTGTATCATACTGCAGTCAGAATGTTTTTAACTTTACATGTGCTTTACTTTCAAGGAAAGACCCAGATAAGCAGCAGAAAATGGATAGATGGATGGATGGATATGCTCTTAAGAACCCAGGGATTACTGATTGAAACTAGATGATTGGCTGACTGGCATATTTAAAGTAATGTTGTGAATGTGGATTGGCCTGTTCAGATATACCAATACACAAATAAAGAATAACACAGCCCTCGTGGGTCATAGTTAAGGCTCAGTGCCAACCTATCACAGTCCGTTCATGTCGATCAGGCTTGACTGAATGAACTGCAGGCCTTCACGCTCCCCATTGGGAAGCTATGATTAATGATGTAGGGATGCATTTACATGAGTTTTCCTTCACAAAGGTTTTGCTGTCAACCTAGGAGATTGCAATGAGTGGCACATTATCGAGGCTGAGCATGAAACTGGCAGTTCTGTCTTTATGGGAAGAGGGCATCATCTGGTCAAGCTGTAGTGCGTGGTATTACGCCGTGAAAGAGTGGGGGCGTAGTTACAGGAAAAAAAACATTGTAAAATAAATGATTTTTTTTAAGCAGATTTATGTTATATTTCCCTGGTAAATGCCTTTTGACAACAGTAAATTCTCACTGAGCCCTTATCACCAGCCAAGACTCAGCTGGGAGTTTGGAGCCTGCCTGTCTGACAGCAAAGTTAAACTGTCCGTATTACAAGGTTGGGCTGTTCTGCTGTTCAGAGAAACAAGCGGTCCTGGTTCGAATGAACTTCCGATTGGTCTGTGGATGAGTCCCTCTCGTCGCCTCCGTAACAGCCCACTCAGGCTTGGATATGAATCTTGTTCTTGCTCGAAAGCGCCCTCGTCTTTTCTGGAAGAAATATCACAGGGTGGCGGCAGACTTGACTCTCGAGGAGAGAACTTGCCGGAATCGCCTTTTCAGCTCCTGCATGTTCGGAGACTTGGGTCTGGCCAGATGGAGCCCACCCTTCCTTTTCTCGCCGTTGGTCCCCCCCAGCGCCCGGCTGACCTCCTGGCATAGGTGGAGGAAAGCGGCCTGCACCCCCTCACGGCTCTCCCGGGCGGACGCCTCGAAGTACAGCCCACCCAGCTGAGCTGCCAGAGCCTCCCCCTGGTCGGCTGGCACCTGGCGTGCACGCAGTAGGTCGCTCTTGTTGCCCACCAGGATGATGGGGATGCTGGCGCTGGGGTGGATGCGACGGACGTGTTGATACAGGGGCAAGACGGTGCGGAAGCTGCTGGGGTCGGTGATGGAGAACACCATCACGTAACCATCCGCCCAGTAGATCGAGCGATTAATCTGCTCCTGGCAAAGCAGGCCTTCACCATCGTCCTATAGGAGGTGAGCAAACAAAGACCCTCCTTTATAACAACCAGAGACCTACCCAAGACATCAACCAGCACGTCCATAAAGAACCCAAAATGATCTGAAAACTAAATTCAGTCGCATGTTTGCATGTTTTACAATGTAATTACCTTTGACCCCTGATATTCACCAATGAAATGTGCAATTATCCACTGATTAAAATGTTTCCTTTGAATCACACTGATGTGTGCAGCCCCGGCATTTTGTCACTGTATTATTCAAGACCAAACATGGAACCTCAATGCTTAAAATAGGCAACTCTTCTAATCATTTATCTGCTGGGATGAAAAAAGAATTTATTAAAAAAAAAAAGATCAAACAATTATTCCTTTCTTAACACATTTTTTTCCCTGAGGTCTGATAGGAATCTGAACAACCTCCCCATTAATGTGGTTGTTGAGTAATCCTGATTCAATATGGTCAATAAACTATTACAGTACTAAAAAACCATGGCTGGATGGATGGACTCTGGATCTTCTAACCATTTATCCAAGGTCACAGGGCAAAAGGGGGTGACTAACTTGTTTTCCCTGGTACTGGTGTTATTTAGGCAAAGAAATTAACAAGAAAATTGAACAAAGAAAATTGTATTATATGGATTTATATTTAGGTACTGCTGTAGCAAGATAGGCTGACTACCACTAACAGACTGCAGAACAACCAACCAATACAAAAAACAGGCCCAGCACAGGATCACCAGGCCAACACATAAAAATAATCCCAGTAATTGGGCAATGAGACAGGAAGCTGCGGGCACCAGCCAAGACCTTGGGTACAGTGGTGTACAACATAGAGAGGAATCCTTGTGTGAAGTACAGGAAGAATCCAAAGCTTTAACCCCCTCTGACCATCTCCAAGGCCCTTATTATCTCTCTGGCTACGTGCTCTCTGTGGGCTGTGTTTTCAGGCCAGACTCGTGATGAAAGCCTGATGGTTGTCACTGCTGCTATTTTTAAGATAATTTGAGGAAAATCCCTGGAGCATTTGGAATTTAGTGATGATAGAAGCAGATAGGAAACAATAACTTATCTCTGCCCGAGGTCAAGACTGTAGGAGAGACAGGATTCATACGATTGTGGCTATGAAATTCTTACCTGCAAAGCAACACATGGAGTGTCTTGAACTTGCAAAGAAACTACCTCTCCATCCAGACTTATCTTCCTTGAATACAGGGCCCCTGAGATACACATGAGGTACTTTTTTAAAATCACTTAAACTAAATTAAGATGCTTTTAGGCGTTATATTGCATTGATTAAATCTAAAAAAAACTGCGAAAGCAATTTAAAATATACTTGCCGGTATTAGCTTCATAATCTCCAATGAATCGTTTGGTAAGAAACCTCACGATTAAAGCTGAAAAATCACAACAAAAAAATTAATAAATACATAGCCGCTGTACATCTCCATACTTGCATGTGTAAAAAAGTCTAAGTCTACTTAGGGAGCAACATTAAATATTGACCCAAACCAGGACAAAGGCCCACTTACCGCCCTCCCGACGCCCCCTGGTGTCCATGCTTACACAATGACTCGGTCTTCAGTGAAATATAATAAACTATCCTGTTACTACAAAACAGCTAAATGCACATGGCCTGTTTACACCTATACCATTTGCGCCTCGTGAGTTACTATTGGCACTTAGACAGCACAAGATCGTTAACCTTGTCTGCGGTTTTTAAAGCAGTTTTAAAATAAAATTATATATTACGTCTTGGATATTCCAGTACATACATCTGGTAAAATAATAGATGAAGATTCTCATTTAAAAAAAAACTAAACTGCACTGCCGTATTGCGCAACCTCAGATTGATAAAGCTGTAAATATTCTCTCAAATCTATATACCATAAATTTGGAGCGTATCCTTTAGCTCACAAAAACTAAAAGCATTTTTGGAAGTCAGTCAAAATTAAAGCGGGGATTACCTGTTTTCCCAACGTTGCTTGCGCCCAGAACGACAATCTTAACGTTTTTGTTGGGCACGCAGTCTGGGACGGGATGCTCCGGTATAGGAACTAGCAGAAAGTTGCTAGAACCACTGTTCATTGTTCTTTGGTGGTCGGTAAGAAGACGCATTTAGCCAAGTTTTATTTTTCATCTAAATAGTCTTTATAATTAGTCAGCAAACTCCACACCGCGCACATAACAACACGCTCCGGGCGACTTCTGTATTTCGGCCATAATAATCCAAGAAGCAATGTGGTCCACAAGCACTTTTTTTCTCGTCGATGGCATGAAAACGATCAGCTGACAGCCTGAAGGTCTACAACCAAAATGCGTCACGTAAATCCTTCAATCGGTTCCCTTAAAAGCACCTGAAGTAGTTTAATATATGTCTGGTCAAAGGGAAACGCTGACTCTAAATGATCTATGAAAGCAGGAGCACTTAAAAGAAGAAGCGGATGGCACTGCTTGCCAAAGAAACGACGACAGTACTTAGAAAGGGAGAGAAACACAAGATCATGAGTGTGAGGGGCGTGGATAAATCAGCAAGGGATGACAAACGACCCCATACTTTCACTCAGAGATCGCCAATTTGATGTTTTCTTCAGCCTACATTCGGCTGTATTATTTCCCACAGGTCATTGTGATACTACGATTTTGAGGCGCTTAGGCAACAACGCTGATATCACATTTAAGAGTGCAATATAATATTTCCTTTGTGAGCAGGTCTGTTTCGTTAATGGTGTTTCTAGTGAACCACGTTTGTCAACCGTTTCATAATGACCATCCACAGTGACTTATACCTATCACGGACATAGCTACACTGTTAAAGTATTTATATCAATCTGTAGTTTCAGTTTGCTTTGTATTACCATAAATAAGAAGCCTATGATACTGTCAAAATTCGGTTTCGTCAAATTCTCTTTAATTTTTTTTTTAATGGAAAAGATAGACACTAGAAAACTAAGACAGTCTTTAAGATACACAAAGTAAAACTCAGATAAAAAATAAGTTCTTAGTAATTTCATTTGCGTTTGAGACTAAGCAGTTGCTCTTAAAATGGTCCGTATATATCCGTGTGTGTGACTGTCAACACACAATTCAAAGGCATATCGTGGAGTAATTATTAAAATATTAGGTCGATATTTTGGCGTACCTTTGTTCTCATAAGAAATGCTTCTGTAAGTAATTAACACAACCCTAGCATATATTTTTTCCCAAACTCAGTTGATGCCCGTTAAATAACAGGGTTGTTTAAGGGGGTTATGTTGTGCACGGCTACCACGGCACCGAGCCTCGCACTGGCAGCCTCACTCTGGTGCTACCGCCAGCACCGCGTACCGCCTTCACGCGACGCGCTCACAGGCTGAGAAAGTCGGCCGGCTCGCTCCGTGCCGGCAGCCTCGTTTTCGCGCACCAATGGGCGGGGCCACAGGAAGGGCCCGTGCTGCGCGCTGCGGGTCGCGTCGGAAGGCTGCCGCCACGACACTCCCTCCCGGAGCTCGGCTTTGATCGGGCTCAAGCCTTCCCCCCCTCCCCGGAACTCAAGCCTCCGCGGCTGTCACCGTTTAAAGTTGAGGTTTGGTCCAATATGGCGGCAGACGGATGGAAATACTGATGACAGTCCGAAAGATCGCCTCGATTTGTACGATGGTAGGTGGACATGTTTCCTCGTCTGACTAGCTTCGGCGGATCCTCCTCCGGTTACTCGGTGCCGTCCTATCATCTGCTCTAAACAGCTCGCCTCCATGCCTGGCTCTCGTATTGCAGCTGCTGTTTTGGTGATCTCCATTTAGGCAGCCCTACGATTTTAAGTTAACCGCTGGCCGCAATCATATCTGTACAGGTTTTTCTGGGTCTTTCATGGTTGCTACATTTGCCAGCAGTAATCTAATCAGATCCGGTAGACGTGTGCGTGGGGGGGGGGTCATCTTTTGCCCACTGCTGTGTTATTAGCACTGTTTTTAGCTGGCTGGGCTAACAGCAGTTGATCAAGGGTTACTTTTAGTGAGCTACGCGATCGTATCTGACACGCAGGAATTATTTACGTCCCAACCTGGACGTGTGCAGGTAACGCAGTAATGGAGTCTGACTAGGGATTTACAGCAGCGCCGGTGGCCGTCGCCGCGTCGTCCTGCTAGCTTTAGCCGCGGTTAGGTGACTTCCAGGATTCCTGGCAGTCGCTCTGGAAGTGTTCTGCATTATTCCGGCCACGACGATTGCGCGGTAAATAAGTGTAAGCACTCAGCCGGTGTTTTAATAAGTAACTGCGAGATTTTTGTGGACGGGGGTTGGCAGAATTTATACAGTCCCCGTTCAGTTTGACAAATGGTTGCAATACGCACTTCTCTTTAATAGCATGCCCTTAAAACTGCTGTTACTTGTATTTTATATACGGCATCGGTCGGATCGGTTATGTTGTGATTAAAAATTAGGATATACAAACGCGTATTTGTATTGTCTGTTATTAATGTTGTATTTGTTATTGAAGGTAAGGATATTCGAATGCGTCAGCGTGATTTAAAGCGTAAAAATGCATTGAAAACATGGTAATCACGTGCCTGGATGTTTGGCACGTCCCAGCTGCTTGTTAGCCGCTGATTGAAATGAACCCTAGAGGGCGTCAGAGAGTGACCCCGGTCACCCCTATCAACATGACAACTAAACCGGTTTGTTCATGGGAGTACCTGCTGGGCAATTTGTAATGTCGTAGTTTAAGTCATCTGAGTCATCAAATTTGTGGTAGGCCTCATCAACTACTTTTTCAGGATTACTGGTAGCAAAAAAGGACAAAGCCAACTGACACCTGACAGCAGGTACCGTGGTCATTAGGAAACGGGTGATGAGTCTAATCCTCCCTCCCGAATATTTTTGTTGACCACCTTGAGCAAATTGCTGGACTTCCATTCATGTGTTTTTACATTGTTTATCCAGTAGAGCGTCACCACGAGCACATGCAAAGGGTGCCCTGTTTGTGATGTCGGTCTGTTGCTGGGCACACAACCACACACACCGAGCAGCTTAGGGACGCTAATCCACTCCAACTTGTGGGAGGAAAGCAGACACGGGGAGAACATCCATACACACAGAGCAAGCGACCGGCAGCCCTGGAGGTCTGAGGCTGCCCACTGAGTCACCACAAGTACCCAAGTAATTAATGGTGAAAATGTTACAGTAACGTGCGATATGCTGATTCAGCTGGCATCTTGAAACCTGCCTCTGTGCCGAGGTTCTCCGGTGTTTAGACTTCACCCCCCCAGTCAGTCTGGCTTCCCCCTGCAATCAAATGATATATTATTATGGCAATTCTGCGGCTCTGAGTCGTTCTTATTAAGACCGGGTGCCCTATGGCGGACTGCCATCCTACTGTGGGCATTACCCTGTGTCTCACGCGGTCCTCTCCGGAGCCAGCTCCAGATCACCACGGCCCCGGCTGAATTAAAAAAAAAAAAAGACTCATAACGGACAGATGTGTGATAACAAACACAGGTTATGTTCGGATAAAGAGCACTTGCAAACCCCCGAAATTTAAGCAGAGCACATAATGTCTCTGTAATGACGGAGCTCTTTCTATGAAATGCTCAGTGTCGGCTTCACGCAAAGACCAAAAGCTCATTCAGAGACCGATACCCGTGCATTTTTCTGGAGCCGCCGGTTTTTGCCGACTGAATTGCAGGTCCTGAGGATGCAGGAGGAGGCTTGGCCAGACCTCACCGTGATGGGATCAGGCAGCGTGCCTTCGTCCGCGCCCAGAGGGCTCTTGAGCAGCGTCTCGTCATGGGGACTCAGTTTGTGTTTCCGAGTATGTGGGCAATGCAGGTGTGTTTACATTACACTACACTCCGTCTTCCAGGGCGCCAATGCCTCTGCTCTGGAGAAAGAGATTGGACCGGAACAGTTTCCTGTGAATGAACACTACTTTGGGCTGGTCAACGTAAGTGTTTCCCCGCTTCTTTGCATCCATTCACGCTTGCCTTTCTGCTCATTCTGTCCACACTGCTGTATGCAGGAGTGCAGGCAGCAGAGTTGGAAAATGCAGCTATTATGAGGAGGTTTATTATTAAGTGAGATGTTAGGAGTCTGACACGTTTAATCCAGTGCAGTCATGTGATCACATTGTGTCATTCCCTATAGAAACAGGAACTGTGCAGACATACGCAGTTATCAGGTCCATCGTTAAATCAAGCTGCAGACAAAGTGTAAGGGTGACTCTTTGGGGGGGGGGAGTGATGTAATGCCTCTAAATGTTTTATTCATACCACAAGATTTGTTTTGTTTGCTTTGTGTACAGTGACTTGTGTACATTGTTGCTTGTTTCTAAAGAGTTCCAAATATAAGTGATGTTTTTCTGCCATTTTTTCTTCACCTCACCATCTGTCCTCCACCTGGTCCAGTTCGGGAACACATGCTACTGCAATTCAGTGCTGCAGGCCTTGTATTTCTGCCGGCCGTTCCGGGAGAAGGTGCTGGCCTACAAGGCCCAGCCACGCCGGAAGGAGAGCCTGCTCACTTGCCTGGCTGACCTGTTCAACAGCATTGCTACTCAGAAGAAGAAGGTGGGCGTGATCCCACCCAAGAAGTTCATCTCCAGGCTGAGGAAGGAGAACGGTGAGGAGGAGGCTCTCATGTGATGCTCGCATATTCTATTGAGATACAATCCCAATATGTATAGTTTTTATGGGAGATAATGGCAGCTCCCTTTGGCTGACGGGGGATAGAGGCCGCTCCCTTTGGCTGACGGGGGATAGAGGCCGCTCCCTTTTGGCTGACGGGGGATAGAGGCCGCTCCCTTTTGGCTGACGGGGGATAGAGGCAGCTCCCTTTGCCTGACGGGGGATAGAGGCAGCTCCCTTTGCCTGACG
>JABFEA020000002.1:12520637-12541343 GCA_019775915.2 Cyphomyrus plagiostoma | reverse complement strand
GACTGGAGTGAGACTGTCAATTCGAGACAAGTCTGCCCAGACGTTTACATTTGCTGTGAGATTTCATGCCTGAGCGTGGGTGGTGTGGAAAGGGCTGCCTCATGTAGCTATCTTGGAAATGGGGGGGTATCAATGGACAGCCATGCTTATTGTGGGCAATGGTGCAACCTGGCAGTAGCTTGACCTCTTAGTGGCCGTTGGAGATGCAAACCTTTTATGAGTTATCTGCGATAATATGGTTATATTTAAGAACGACGTCCATGTATATGCTGGCATTCGTATGTGCATATGTATATGCGCACGCATTCAGATATGCATGCTTGCATACTTACACACATATGTCTGCTTTTGTCCGTTGTTACTAAGGTAACCAGGTCATCTAAGGGGTGTCTAATGCTCTCTTGATATTATCCCTGCCTGGGTGGCGACAGTCACACTGGGAGCCGCCTTACCGGGCCTCCCTGTCCCGAGCGTCTTGTGCCCCCGTTTTGCTGTGGCTGCGGACTCCCCAAACGCGCAACGGCGCTCTTGGTTGGGAGTCAAGCAGTCATGCGGTTTGTGATGTTGCTGTGGGTGGGGTGGGGTGCAGCGGGGATTGGAAAAGCTTGCAGATCTGGAAGAAGCTTCAGGGCTTCATGAATGTGAAACAGTCCAGGTCAGCGGTGACTGTTCCGCTTTCTTCGCCTACCGCTCCCCTGCCTGGATTTCCATGCACCGCCACCAGGGGGTGCTCTGCTTTATTCTGTGACACACACATACATACACAAGCCAGGTTTGTCCAAGTTGTATTTCCTGAGTTCACGGAATGCTGCTGCTGTTGTTTGTAAGGTTTGTTTTCCTGAATTTGTAATAAGTTATGCTGGCCCTGTCTAATATCTTAAAAACAAATAACATTTACATGCACCTACTGGGTACATGGTGACTCTTAGGTTGTCCTTTGTAATGCTTTGCTTTCCTATTTAATTATTAACTTCCTCCTTTGCAGTGAATCGGTCAGTGAGTGCGTGTGTGTGAATATTAGACCCCGCCTCTGCCGTCGCTGTGTGCAGCTTAAGGCCGCATCCGGTCCACAAAAGCCGACAAATCCCTCCCCCTCAAGTGGATTCGGAAGTGGATCGTGACTGTGCAACCAAGCGATCGCCCTGCGTTCATTAAAAATAACCTCTGGTGTGGACCGGGTCTGTGCCCAACCCGTGAGACATACCACATTCTTAGCAGTATGCTTTTCATTGGGGGGGGGGGGGGAATACGTGGGCGATACACGGGGTTTCCCTTGCCAGGGCTAAAGGGCACAGGCGCACCCAGAGCATCTCTAATAAACACTGTAGTTTCTACCCACCGTTGTTCGTCTTTCTGTGGTACGTCGAGGTCTTAAAACACCTAAACAGGGAGGTTAACCCAGGTAATGTTTTGTGACTGTTTTAGCGTGTCAGACAGTCCTTCATGACCCTCCACCTTAAGCCCGTCGTTACCCAGCATGATCGAAACCTCACACCTCCTCCTGCCGGCTCATGAAAGCGGGCCAGGCGTAGCTGCCACCCGGTGGCAGGAAATGGGTATAGCTCCTCACAGGTCCGTAATGCTTAATCCAAGTTCCCCGCCCAAGTGTGTCTGGCGTCTGGTATTAGATTCCTGCTATTGCCCAGCTGGCTCCCTTGGCTTCTGTTTTTGAAATGGGAGTGGGGGGGGGGGCGGTTGAGGTGAAGCATGTCAGATACCCAGACGTTAATAGGTAACGTGGGGACCTCTGGCGGCTGCCCAGTGTCAGCTATTTTTATTTTATTTTTTTTGCTAGGAAGGTTGCTTGTTTACGAGAGCCCGTCACCTGGGGCAGCCACACTCTCTGGCAGCATTTTTTTCTTATTAACGTAGACAGACGGTGGCGGCCGACTCAGCCCTCTTCCCTGTTGGGAACTGCGCAGCCTTTTCCAGCTGGTGGCATTGATGAACGACCTGCGCTTCTGACCACATAGGGCTGTAGAGCAAAATGCCATTAGAGCCCCAAAGCAGAGATTTTAAAAATAAATTTTTAGTACCCAAAAAGGTATATTTCACTTTGATAAACAGCCCTGAGGAACTCGCACGCACAGAAGGTGCTAAAATGCTTTCCTCCCCTCAGAATAATAATACACATCAGCTCTCTCTCAAAGTTAATTATTGACAGTGAAATGGGGCTGGTTAAGTAATGGTTTATAAAGACTTTCCACCTCTTTTCGGAATTCACCATTTCATTGAGTCGGTACTTGTCATACAGAGCTAGGAGATGGCTGACATCTGTCTGTAATTCTCCTTTGCAACATTAAGACTGCTTTTAACTTGTCATGGCTCCCTTAGGTAAACTTTATGGGGAAATGGCTCCCTCTTGAGGACAAGTTAAACATTGCTGAAAACACGAGTTGAACAAATATTAGAATGTTGGCCAAGACCAGTGGTAAGAATGAGAAGGTGATTTCTCTAGCACTCGCAGTACTGTTGTCATTTCATAAAATCCCCGCTGAACTGAATTGCTTCAATGACGGCAGCAAGGTCTGGATTCAGGGTGGAAGACCAGAAAGCCACGGATTTGGTTACAGTCACAGATGTGTTACTGCAGAGGTTGAGGAAGAAGTCCGAGTGCCAAGACTATGGGCAGGCTAAAGTGCCATATAGGTTTATTTACTGTATTTCATTTCATGAAAATGCCATTCCAGACGCATGCCCGGTTAAAAGACGTCCTCAGCATAATTCAGCCAGAGGGAATATTCATCAATCACCAGCTAAAACACTTAAAAGGACATTTATTTAACATAAATGCTGAAATATACATGTTTACAGTATAATTTACATAAAACCCAGGCATCATAATTCAGAAGGTGTGTGTCCCTTTAAGGATTCAAGGTGACGCATCACTGGCTTGGATTCCGGTATCTCCCTGTAAGTTCAAAAGAAATCATATTGCTTTTTCCAAAGTAAGAGGTGAGTGTTTGTACTCAGCATGTATGGGGGGGAGGGCAAGCAGAGCAACAACAAAACACACCCAGTATTTGGACAAGCTACCAAGACTCATGCCGAATGTATTCTTTATCAGTGCAGTGACCATTTTACTGCCCACAACTGACACAATCATCCAGCAGGGGGCAGCAGTCTTATAACAGCATTCATTTGGTTAATGGCCGATGGGATGTCAGGTGTCTCTTTTTGTGTTTCTACATATGCACACGTGTACGTGCATGTTATGTCTTCATATTGCAGTCCAGGTTTAGGATCTGCGTGTATGAGGATGCTGGTGTGTGTGTGTATACACTGGGCAGGTGAACCATGTTCAGACAGCCAATCATACCACCGGTAGGGTCATACGATGGTCTCCGAGCCGGTAGCCTTTCCAGTGAAGTAGTCCCAAAAGTTTAGAGGCTGAGCGATCGCTCTCTGGGTGGCTGCGTCCTGCCTCACCCACACATTGTCCCTGGAATTGTCTTGCTTGCAGCTGGCATGGCTGCTCCCTTCCCAGCATGCCTCTTCCGTAACTGGATCAGGTGCCTCGCCCAAGCTCAGCAGGTCGTGATGGGAATGGAACTGCCTCATCTGGCCAATGGTCTTCATTGCACTATCCTCTGAGGACTCTAGGAGGACAGGCCAGAAAGAAGTTTGCATTAGGTCTCAGCGATCAGAGCAAGACACTGCTTTAAACCAGCAGTGGATAGGATTACTATATCCTGTTGATCTACCTCCTGGAATACCCATCAGGAATTTAAAGCAACCACACCAGTCACTGTCTGACAACATTTTAACTTCCCCTGGTAACCATGTATTTTGAGGCTTCCCTGTAACCTATCAGGAGTCACCATCCTCCACCTCCACCCAACTCCCACCACTTACGCTTCCTGCTCGGGCCCAGGCAGAGCACGTTGAAGAACACCTCACTGCTCAGACTACCGTCTCCCTGCAGCTCGGGGAAGAGAGGAGAAGTCTCCAGCGGGAAAAGGGCGTCACCGGAGGGCCCCGCTGACTCCAGCGATGACTCGGGCTCCTGTTCTCGGGAGTCGGACTCCACGTCCGTGTCAGTGGTCAGTTGGCTGCTGCTGGGGAGCAAGTGCCTTGTTATCACAAAAAAGGAGAGCTTCGAGGACAATCATACCTCCTTGATACAAGAACTAGATTTTTTCTAATTTGTAGAGATTAATTTGTAGATTTAAAAAGTAACAAATCTAAAATAAAACTTTGTCCAAGGTATATCCTCCTTTCTGCACTGCACTTTCTGGGCGAGGATCCAAGCCACCCCCACAACCCAGTACAGCAGGGGTGGGGAACCTGACCCATGGAGGACCAGTGTGGGTACAGGTTTTTGGACTGGCCTCTCAATCAGCCAATCACAAGGGCCCCCAGGACTGGGGTTGAGAACCGCTGCTTTATTACTAGCTGATTGAGAGGCCATCCCATAAACCCACACCCACATTGGCCCTCCATGGATCAGGTCCTCCAATACTATTGTACAGGATAAGCAGCTGGTAGACAGCCTCAGCTATGGATGATAGCCCAGTGCTAAACCAGCGATAGCTTTCTGCGGGCTATTTACATCGGCTGGCTATCCTCTCTGTGACGACACAGCCCACCTGAGTTTCCTGCGTAGCAAGTAATCGATGACGTCAGGATCGGTCTGAATGAGACTCATTAGCACCTCCTGCTGGAATTCTGCAGATACCTGTGGTGAGAAGTCAGTGCAGATTTAAGGATCAGGTATATGCTGTAAGTACAGTACCTGTCAAAAGTTTGGACACACCAAGCCACCTGCAAAGGAGTGTGATAGGGTGACATATCACGTGACCCGGCCAACTGACCTAAACAGAGCAGAAATGGTTTTGGAGTTTGACCAGAGAGTGTAGGGAAAGTGACCGAGTGCTCAGCATATATGTGGGAGCTCCTTCAGGACAGCTGGGAAAACTGGCGTGTAGGGGAAAGTAGGGTCAGCCAGTCCCTGGAGCAATTGCTTTTAAGGGCCTTGTCCAGAGGTCCAATGGTGGGATCACTCTGTTGATTTAAGGATCTGAACCAGCAACCTTCTGAGTCCCAACCCTCAGAGCTGCCTTTCCCCAAGAAATTATATCTCTTTGTTTAATGATTTTTTTTTGGGTCAATTCATATCTCCATATATGTAATTTTACAGCTTTGATGTATTTATAATTATTGCAAAATAGAATACAAATAAACTTTTCAATGGGTAAGTGTGTCCAGACTTCTGACTGGTACTGTGTGTGTGTGTCTGTGTGTGTGTCTGTGCCCTCATGCCCCCACTCACCGTGAAAAGACGTTTGTGGTTTTTGATGAGCTTCAGTGTGATGGATATGACGGCCGCACTGTCCTCGATACCCAACGCCTGCTGGCTGCTGTCATGCCCGGATCCCTGCTCACGCTGCAGCAGGTTGGGCCCGAAGATCACCGCCAGGTTGGCTGCAGTCATCTTGTTCCCTGGCACCTGCCAGGAAGAGGACACACAGCTATGAGGCAGGCTGGCAAGTGCAGCGCAAGACAGCATAGCAGGACTGATCAAGCAGCAATGACGAACAGCAAAGCATCGCGGGTACAGTGACATAAGCTTAGTGAGGCTTGGCATCACCACGTGTGGCTCTGTTTAATGAGATCACTTAAAGTAATGTGAGTGTGGAACTTTGCATTTGGATACTGGGCCAAAAGAATATTCCAGATACCTTCTTCAGGGGTAAGAATGCAGTGTATTTAACCAGAGTTGTTTCTGGAATATAACTTCCTTACAGCTTGACATTTTACCAACTTCCGTGTTTCAGTGTCTTAAACAGAAGAATTTGATTGGCTGCCATAATAATCAAGACATAATAGGTCTCGGGGAGTCAGAGCGCCCACCTCCTGGCCGGGGGGGCCGCGCTTGTCCTCAGCATGCTCCTGGACGACGTGCAGCAGGCCAAGGAGCTGCAACAGCGTGTCGCAGTTGCAAGGTGGCAGCAGGTAGAGTAGCAGCTGCAGGTAGGGGAGCTGCTCCGGCTCCTGCAGAGCTGGGGGTCACATGATTACACACACAGGGCAGCCCAGGGGTCACATGATTACACACAGAGGTCAGAGAGAGGCCGCGCGCAGCATGCTAACGCCGTTAGCCATATGGCCCTGTTCACAGTCACAGGCTTTTGGCAGGGGAAAGACAATTATGCTCCTAACTCATGCCGGTTTCTGTAACCTGTCCTTAAGTGTTTTCGGTATTCATTAAATCAAATGACTCAAATGTAATATCATATAAATGCATCAAATTAATTTGGATTTTTTTGATGCTGAGAAACGGCAAATAATTCCACCTTTAATGACACCCTGGAAGAAACAATCTCAAATCTAGGGCTTTTTTTTTTAAACCTTTGCCAGAAAAACTCAAACCTATTGTTCACATAACTCCAATGTAAACTCTTTACCTAACATGCCTTAAAGATTCAAAATGATGCAAGGCCAACTCCCTTTAAAAGACAGACTGACAACAGTCTATCGCAAATGTCTGTGTCTCTTTGCATGTCACGTTTCTGTGCCTACCACCAGTCTAAGGACTGAACAAAAGCCTGCAGTCTTTCAGTTATTTCTTATAAAAATTAGAAAGGGGGGTGTCAGTTGTGTTGACCTTTGACCTTAAATGCTAATTCACTCATAATTAACATACAGTGGTACCTCGGTTCTCGAACTTAATCCGTTCCGGACTCCGGATCGAATCCTAAGAAGTTTGAGTTCTGATCGAATTTTTCCCATAAGAAATAATGGAAAACCAATTAATTGGTTCCCGGCCCCCAAAAATCACACCTAAATGTGTTTTTTTAGCATTTAAAAACAAAATGAACAGGATAAACCAAGAAGACCATTTTTTTCTTTATGGCTTCGAAAACGAAGATCTTATCCCAACATTACCCCTGTCCTGCCCCGGTCGTCCGCTCCTTCCGTGTGCCACGCCCACTCATTAACCTCATGTGGGATCCCCATGTGATCAGCTGTTTCTGGTTGTCGTAATTAGTCCTCTGTATCAAGTCCGTGTTTCAGTATGTTTCCCCAGTCCGGTGATTGGGTGCATTCCGCTTGCTTACAGCGCTGGCTTAAAGCAACGCATTCTGATCCTGACGCAATGCATTATGGTTAGATGCATTGTGACCTCTCACCTGGCTGCACCAACACCACCCTATCACCATATATGGTAACAGTCACATGACATATTGCGGGTAAACAGCAGTAAGGCCATTGTGCTGTGACAAACAGACATAGCAATGATATCAGCGCAGAGCACTCACTGGTGGTGTGCAGGAAGGCGGAGTAGAGTTCACGGGGCAGCAGGGGATCGGGTATGTCCCTCAGGAACTCTTTCAAGAGAGCCGCTACGTCGTGCACGCTGTGCTCGTCGTCCAAGATGACGTCCGCTCCCATGTCAAAGTCGTCCCTTAGCTGAGACACGCACACATGCAGCGAACAGGAGGCGGAACATGACGCTCACAGGACATCAGCATGTACACTGGGTGGGCTCGCACAGCCTCGCAGGATCCTGCAGGGCGGCGACACTCACCTGCCTTACTCTCTTCTTTGAGCTCCCCACACGGAAAATCCCCACTGTGTTGAGTCCTGCACAGAGGAGGGGGTAGTCAGTGGGGACTAACACGCACACGCACACACACAGGCGTGTACTGCAGCCTCACCGTGGATCTGGATATGGTGGCAGCAGCGCTCTACCACCCGCGGAACCTGCCGGTAGATGGGGTTAAGGCTGAGCTTTGCCTGGGTGCGCCCGGCTGCCTTCCGAATGTCCAGCTCGTTGGGGTGGGAGAGCTGAAGAGCTTCCAGTAGCCGTGACTGACTCTCTACCAGGTCAGAAAGGCAGTCCACTGACAAACCCCCCTGAGGGAGGAACATGGGCTCAGATCAGCGTCTGCGATTGGTAGCCGGCGGGGTCTAGATGTTGCAGTAATATGGCGGTCGTCTAATCTTCACTCAGTGAGATATACACAAAACTTGCTTTCCATTTCAGGTTCTGCTTGCATTTTCTCTCCAAAAAATTTAAACAACAACTAAATAATCATGAGTGTGTATCAGCCAAAACACAAGCTTAACATTATACGGGAAGACGCAACGCGCTAATGTAAACTTCCTTGTCTATATTCCCCGGTATTTATATTATGGTTATTTTGATTTAGGCCCAGAATCTGGAATTTTGAAGGAAATATTTATAATAGGCGAAAAAAGACAGCGGCGGACCACAGATAGAAACTCTCAGAAAACAGAAAACTGTAAATATAGCATGAAACATCCTTATCTGCAGAAAAAAATAAAAAGCTCTTTCTCATGTTCACATCCCACAGAAAGTTGACCTCATATCCCGCAGAATATCGGAATATTCACGCTTTTTTTGAAAGGCCCCTCGTGGAATTAATATACTTGTCCTGACCCTCTCCCATCCAACACACACCATTTGGGCTTTTCAATAGTAAGGTGCTTTCAAGGCCTGAGCATGCGGCTTACCCTGCGATGAACCCTGGGGGCGTTGTCCAGGCGGGTGTGAGACAGAGGCATGCTGCTGAGCCCCAGGGCGGCGTGGGGGCCTCGGGGCTTTCTGCCCTCATGCTGCTGTTGCTTCTCGGCCCGGAAGTGCAGCACGCTGGCCTCCAGGTCCAGGCAGTCACGCCTGCTCTCCCGCAAGGCGTCCTGCCGCTGCTTCTGCTCACGGTCATTGGCAATGGCCTGGGACAGGGGGATGCCGAACGCCTTGGGGGCCGTCTCTGAGGGGGGGGGGGACCCAACCAGAAAGTCCTTAATGCCAAACCAAACTCTGAAGGGGGCATGTGTCCAAATCCCGTCAGAGACACAAAGCCAAGGTCCCCCTAAAAAGAAAATTAACTCTGGGACGGTCCCTTTGGTAGAAAGTGTGTGGTCTGTCCACCAACTGAGCAGCGCTGATGTAGACTATACAAAGAGTGACCACAAGTCTGCGAGACCCCTCTTCCTCGATGGGTGGGGCTGCAGTGAGATCTGTGATGCACTGTGCCTCAGTGATGCACTGTTTCGGTTCCTCACCCCAGGGCACCAAGCTAGACATGCAGCGTGGGCCGGCGTCTGGCTGGGCGCAGCCTCTCGGGGGGAGCCGCTGCAAAAGGCGCCGATCTCTAATCCTCTAAAAGGAGGCAGCAGGCGAGCGTCTACGACGTGACCCCGGCTCAGGGGGTAAAACCCCAACGGGCGACAAGAAGCACGACTCCAGCAGGAAGGAATGCGGTCGGCCAGCGGCATGCCCACCGCGCTGATTAGAAACACCAGATCTCCTGCCCATCTGCAAGGCTGTGAGGTCAACCCACCATCAAAGCTCTCCTTGGCTGGGTCAGTCATAAAACTCACAGTTTTGATTGGCTTTAGGATCCGCAGCCCCCATCTCCCTCCCACTCTAAATTATACCACCTACAAAGAATTAGGACGTCGTCTCTGCCTGCTCTGATCCACAGTATAAATAATCCCCACTTCGGTATGGGGCACCAACGCATGGTTAGAACATGTTCTTGCACTTGTGATGAACAACTGCACACCTTTTGACCCTGAGTTTAAACAAAAATAGTTCTGGTTCAACTGCATGACTACAAGGGTATGGCCTCCAGGAAGCTTGCATTCTGTGAGTATTATACAGCGTCAGTTTCGCTGAGATTGACCCCGTCCCTGGATGCTTCCAACAAACAAAATGGAACAGAGTAAAGTGGTGCTTACCTCGTTCTTTCTTTTCCTTGGAAAATGAGTCAAATTTCCTCCTCAGAGACTTCCTCCTCTTGCGGGTCACTGCAGGGGGCAAAGAGGACGAGGTATTAAGGACGGACTGCACATTTTTACTTCAAACCAGTTACCTTTTTCTGGGATTCATTATTCGGCCAATCAGCAGCCATTTTCGCCATTCCAAGCAGGAAAACGGCCTACTTTGTAAAGTGGAGATATCTTATAAGCCCTTTGGGGAGAACTAGCACAGAAATATGAAACCTGGGCCAATTTACACAGAGGAGCCGCAAGTCGTTAATGGACTGCAGATGTTGGTGTCGCTGCGTCCGTGAGCCTTTATCCAGAACCAAATCAGTAAAAATATGCAGAAAGCTACGTGCTTGCACCTCAAAAACATATCAATTAACCAACATCTTACCGACAGACATATGGGAGTATAATTCTCCTCTCCACAAAACATTCAAAATCCAGGAATGGCTCTTTCCTG
The DNA here is from genome assembly GCA_019775915.2 of Cyphomyrus plagiostoma. Lineage (NCBI taxonomy): Eukaryota > Metazoa > Chordata > Actinopteri > Osteoglossiformes > Mormyridae > Cyphomyrus > Cyphomyrus plagiostoma. The sequence goes on along the minus strand of JABFEA020000002.1, from coordinate 12,531,142 downwards.
ATTCTCAGATGCCTGCCTTTCTGGGGAACACAGCAGACAGTTATGGAAGTTGCCCTGGGCACTGCTAAAACTGACTTTTGACTAAAGTGTGACCCAAAAAAAACATACCGGCTGGCAGAAACCGTCTGTGAAACCATTCACAGAGCTTGCTGAAAAAATAGACTCAGAAAATTGAATTGAGTCTTTGGGGAGGTCATTGTTCCCACCTCCCAAGCCTGTGAAATAAACACATAACTGTTGTGCAAAACAGCACATTAAACCTTGCATCTGACCTGCTAGCACTCGTCCTTTTACACACGACTATTCTATGGGACTTAGAATTATACGTCAATTATACGATCTTGGCGGCAACTCCGTGGGGCTGTGAATCTACAAACCCTTCCTTGGGATTTAGGCTTCCAGAGCACAGCCAAAGTTTACAAGGGGCTTAGGAGATAAAAGCCTTGCGGGGGCTTAACACAGCGCCACGCTGGCCATCCCCATGCAGCAAGACTGAGGCCATGTCAAATTCCCACGGCAGCAGAAAATGACAGCAGCCGACACTCCCCAAACCCCACATGGAGAAATACTGAATGCTGATTGGACAGATTTTGCTGGCAATGGAGGGAAAAGCTGGAATACAAGACAGACTGAAATAGACATGACCATGCTCCTCAGAGACAGCTCCTCTTATAGGAGTTTTCTGCATGGGGAGACACTGAGCTCTGAACAAAGGAGACACAGCTTCTGGACATAAAGTCGACACACACAAACCATCTGTATCACCTTCAAGTGGAGCATTCAGCTACCTGTTAACCAGTGTTCCTAAAGAGAGATACAACTGAAAATATGGTCAGATAGTCTCTGGAGCAATTGGGGGTTAGGGGCCTTGTTGAAGGGCCCATCGGTGACATCACTGTGCCGACTCTGAGATCTGAGCCGGCGACCGTGCAATCAGAGGCACAGCGTTGTAACCCAGTGACCCACACACCACCCTCAGTAAGATGAGAATGTAACGCTCAAAGAACAGTTAATACAGGGGATAAGAGCAATCTCTCTAGGACCAAGAACAGATCAGAGCTCTCCGGGACCAAGATAAGATCAGATAAGTTCTGCAGGACCAAATCTGAAGACACCCACTCTGAATTCCTCTACACTGAAAACAAAGAAATCAAAACATCAATGGTATATTTGGCCAGTAGGGCTTTAAAAACCATTTGGTCCAGGAAGTTGACTAATGGGAGTCACTCAAGGCCTGACTTCAGCGTGGGACAGCAAGTGTTCCTCACCGTGCTCTGAGACCTAATTCCAGGCTGACTCCCGATAAAGAGCTCCTTTCCACAAGGGACCCAGAATCCACATCCTCTGCTCTCTTAGCAGATCCAACTAACAGAACCTCAGCTCAAACAGTGGGCGTAAGTAAATGTCTGTGTAGCACCTAAAAGCTGGCGTCTAGACAGATTTTGCCGGGCCTAAGTATGCTGGTACGCATGCTATATAAAGCCCCGAATGCTGAATTCTTCTGGCCACAACAAGTTGATACCTTGGGGGATTCTGATGGTGAAGTGCAGGTTACGTTCTTCCAGATGGTAGAGGGCTACCTCCTGCAGGCGAGCTCGCTCCAGCTCCGACAGGCTCTGGATGGGTACCGACCGCAGCCTGACGCTCTGGCCCAGCATGGTCGTCCACGTGTGGTCACCCTGGGGGGGGGGGGGGGAAAGCAGCAAGGCTGAAAGCTCACGACCGGCAAGCGGCTCAGTGGGCAAAGCCTCTGTACCTGTGATCGGAAGATCGCCCGTTCGAGCCCTGGCAGAATAGTCACGTGTCTGTGGGCCCTTGAGCAGGGCCCTTAATGGCCAAACTTGCTGTCACCTGTCTGTGTGCTTAGGGACAGCAAGATGAAGCTATTCCTATGTACTTGTGCAAATGGCAAATAAAGCACGAGCAATTGCTCCAAGATTACACGGGAAGCCTTCCTTCCCCCACAAAACTAATAAAAGAATTGAATTAGTCAATGGAAATTCTTTTTATTTGCGATTTAAAGTGTAATCTCTTACTGACTGAAGAACAGAGTTCATCATTTCACAGAAGTTGCTGTCAACAACATATACATTAATTATCCCTTTAGTACCAGGATAAGTACAGACCATTGAGACTGTGCTGCAATGGAAATCTGTGGAAGATTCTTATACGCTTTGTCTAAATGGACAATAGATGAAAGCTTGTTGGTGAATATGCTGCATTTGTGTGTTTTCAGACCACGACAAGATGCCGTGCTACTTGGGAGTCTTCGAGAACTTGAAACATACTTTTTGATTAGGCAATGATAACTGGACACATAGACTTGCAGTCAAATATTTTTCACCAGCTTGGAATCCAGGTTTCTCTGCACAAGACGGGGTTAATTATCAATAACACAGTGTCTGTGGTGTTGAGTCACAGTATCCATTCATTCTGTCACATGGAAGTACGCAGAAGCAGCTCATGTGCCATTGGCATTTGTAAATATTGTAGCCATTATAACTGAGTTCTGAGTCTGATCATACGCTTAAGTTTAAGTTCAGAGATTTTTAGTAGACTAGTTTGGTAGTTAGCTAGCTAACTAAGCTGCTTGTGCGTTCAAACTGAGCTGGTAGCTTTGAAGAAACATGGCAGACACTCTAACTGATGTTGACTTCATTCAAAATACATCCTTTGATGAATTTATATATAAAGTAGCATGCCTACTGAAATACCTGCTGTCCACACTGTTTCCACCTTAAAAAAAAACAAAAAAAAAACACTGTCACTGAAATAAAGGATCATTTTCTTTCAAGCTTTGCCCCAAGCATCACACTAAAATTTTGGATCTATTATTTTTGGTATTATGTTTTAAAAATGACTACACAAATATGTGGTAATGTTTTAAAACAATCAATGAATGTCAAAAATATCTTACATTGGACGAAGCATCACATTAAAAATGAAAAAAAATGGCTCCGCCCTCACCCTGTGTGTGAGGGATAGGCAGCAGTGGATCTGCACGTAGGGCCTGACGGAGAGGCCCGCTTCTGAGAACGTCGCACCCATGGGGCCATGCGTAAACACTGAGCCACGACACTCACGGACACAGCTGCTGCGCAGGGGTCTGGCCGACGCCCGTAAACGAGAGCACATTCTTGGGACCGATCCCCAGTGGGCACTTAAAGCTGGAGCAGGAAGGAGATGTTTCGTCCAGATATTCATCTTCTCACGCTGGACACCATCTGCACCCAGCTTCGCTAAATCCGTATTGTCCGTACATAACATATGCACCTTCACACTGAATTACTGTGCCCATATACTTAACTACAATTGTACGCCCACTGCACACAGACACGCATACATTCTGCATTGCAAACCACCAAACAAATATTCCAATGCATTCAAACACTTACACTTATCTCAGATTTCGACTTTAAACTTCCCCCTCAGCACTCCCTGATTATGCACCAGCTGGCTTTGCTCTCCGAACTGCCCCAGGAAGCAAGACGAACGCAGGACAGCGTCCGCTAGACACTGCCCCAGCTCCGCCCTGGTTTCACCCACAGCTTCAGCTTCAGACTGCCCCCAGCCACCCTGCCTTCAAGACTTGCTGCATGAAGCCTGCTCCCTGCACCAGTACTCTTTCTAAAATGAAAATAAAATAATAATAATAATAATAATAATAATAATAAATTATTATTATTCTGCACTTAGATAGTGGAGGAAGAGGAGCCTATGCTATGGATTCCCTGGAACAAACATGCCGCCCCACTGTGTAGCTGCAGATACACAGATACAGGTCACAGTGGGATGACGCTCAAAGCCTGGTAAAATAAACTCCCCAACCCCCTCCTCCCTGGAACAGTAGCATTCCTCCATACTGACTGCTTGCATCTCTCCGCCTCAGTGTTACGCTCCATTCATGCTCCTCAGACAGCCGCGCTAACGTAGCTACTGACAATTAAAAGCAGCCTAATTTAGGGTCTTGATGGAAAGTGATAGATCCTGCTCGGTGCGGCATCCAGGGGGTTTAGCTGGCCTGGTTCTCATGGTGCCGACACAAAAGGGGAAGAGAGCATGTTACTCCACTTATCGGCATCATTATGCAACCTGCACTGCGTCTGCCTCAGTGCTACAAAGATGACCCTCTACTTCAGAGGCTTCCAGTGTCTTCTCTCTCGCGCCCCGAATGTGCAGTGCTCGACCCAAGGCCCACGGATACGGGGAAGGGCCGTGACCAAGATGACGGACGTCAATACATTCACTGAGAGGGACGACACAGCTCCACGTAGGAGGATTTTACCAGCAATAACAGTGCAGTGCCGTCGCCGTACGCGGCTTAAACGGTCAAACCGCGACGGTCAACAAAAGTAGTCCTGCCAGCTGATCATTCCTGGTATTCAAATTGCTTGTAGATTAAAACATGAGAGTGGAGATGCTTCCATAATTAAGCAAAGCTTAACTGGAAGAGGTCATTTTTGGTATGGTGCGTTACTGCATCAGCTACCATTCCCTCTTTATTTAACTTGGGCACAGACTGGAGCATGTTTGAGCCCTTACGCAGTTGAAGAGGTACCCAAAAAGGAGCGGCGCTGTATTCAGGAGTCTCCTTTCCTGCCAAGTCGGAATACATCCCATAATTTAAGCCAGTGGTCTGTGTCAGACAGTCAGAGTTACATCAGCCTCACATGGGAGCGTGTGACTCCCGCTCCTGTCCACGCACACGCCTTAGGTTTTAAAAACTGCTTTTCCTCGCACTATTGATGCTTGTAGCCGAATCGCTAGCTTGTGCGTTTCAGGTGCACGGTCGGAGAACCCTGAGCAGAGGATGTAGCTTGCGATGCTACACTGTTGCAGACAGGGATCACGATCCCGAGCTATCTAACGCACTCTGGGGTCATTCTCGGGGCCGGTGTCCCACCGTGAGGGGGCCCCCCCATCTCACTGTGAGCCAGAAAGAGGGAACGGCTCACAGGCACGTGGAGGGGACCACACAGCACGGCTACCAGAAAGACATCTGGTGTATCCTTCATCCGAAGGTTGCGTGTGCACGCGAACCACAAAATGTATCGGACGCACAAAAGTGCATGGAAAAATACTGGTCCGTCATACGAGTTTAGCAGGTACTGTTTCTGTTGGAACACAAAGTAAAAAGGTCTCAATCCAGCCAGCCAAGCATAATAAATTTCCACGTAATTCCTTGGTTAGAGAGAAGCAGCGAGCCCCACTGAGCAGCTTCCTCCTGCGTAAAACACAGAATGCGACGTTTACGGCTGCTTGTATCTCAGCTAGAGGGGCTAAGAGCAGCTGCCCCTTCCCAGAATTAGAGGTATAACTGGAAAGGACGCAAGATACAAAGCATTTCAGTCATCACATCACAGCACATAAGCCAGTGACGCAGGGTCAAATAAACACTCTTACCAGTGCCAGTAACCTGCCATTGTTTAGTCTCCTATTCTGCCTTAACTGAGGCCAATCTAAACCTTGAAATGATCATTTATTTGATGTTACTTTTTCCATTTGGTGTGAAAAAATGATGGGACAGGGTCACAGAAGCACCATCCCCTCAAATGTTCACAATGAACGTGGGGACTCTGGTTACATACGCGTACGCACGCACGCACGCACACACACACGTTAGGCATCTATATCTTTGTGGACATTCATTACTATGGGTATAACCCTAATCCCAGCTATGACAACCTTAAGCCCTACTCAGTCCTAATTTTAACTATATGTAACCAACAGTGTCAGTGAAGCTACTTTTAAACTGGTGCTTTTCAAGCTACTTATGATTAAAAGTAGCTAAGCTACAGCCAGGCTACTGTCTTAATATAGTACGTATGTAGTTTGCTACTACAAGCTACAGAGGAAAAAGTAGATAACTACAATGAAGCAACTTCATCTGGTAATACCTAATATTTGTGCTGCACGATACTCTTAAAAGCAGATTTAAAAAATGTGAAACACGATGTTAAAAACAAAAAATAAGAAGGATTTTAATTTTATTAACAAATTAAGGTTTCAAAAAAAGTTGTTTGGTGTGAACCAAGAGTATTTCAGAAGTGCTGTGTGAAAATTAGAAAGGTCACGACAAAAAAAAGACCGATTCTTATAATCTGCATCCTATGCAAAGTATTTAAACTATTGTTTGCCGTGAAGTATTTTTCAACCCTTTAACATCCATCCCCAGAGTATTTCAGCAAAAAACATCACAAACACCTGGTAGCTGAAAATATCCGTCTTTGTAGAGAGAGAAAAATAAGGGGTATTAATCAGAAATACATTATAAAACAAAAGTCAACTTAGGACCGCGATCAGTTGGCCATTCATTTTATATGCAAAAAGTCTCATACTGTATGTATATTATACTGTATAATGAAATATCTTTAAGTCATATTGTTTCTTGCATTTTAATCTTTTTTTAATCACAATTTTCTTACTTGATTATCGTTGCACAAATGGACACCAATGTATACTGTCCTATGAGACTGAGCACGAGACGAATGAATGAGTGTCCCACGCGCCGCATATTTGTGGTATCGGAACTGTCGTAATGTCGGTCAGTCAGTCGCATAGATCCCTAAGTTGTCCACGACCTGTAATAATTTTGTAACGGTGTAGCGTGTTGCCATTTGTTATTTACTGGAAAAGCTACAGCGTTTTAAAAGTGCCTGCGTTACTAATAAGCTATTGAAAATAGCTGCTCCCCAACACTGGTAACCAAACAAAACACCACACACACGGCATTTTTAGTTTTTTGATTGCATTCACACATTTTGTATAAAATTCACTTTCCCCTCTACGGACCGAAACAGGTTAAAATTACCTACAAAGGTTAAAATAACAGTTGTAGGTTCCCACAATGTAATACATGCATGACCACACACACAAAGTGCATATATTCCTATTATTGCGGGAACTATCCATTCATTTCTATGGGCATAACCCAACTAGTCCTAACTATGATTACCCTTAACCCTTACCTATAACCTTATAAGCCTTAAGCCTTAACCATACCCATAAGTAACCAAACAAAATACAACACATTCAGCATTTTTAGTTTTTTGTTTTGTTTTATAAATTTGAGGTTTATATTGTGTATTGTATTGTACAAGCTAAACAGGTTTTACCACATTGTTAGGACATTTGGTCCCAACAACGTAATATAAACTTAATCCACATAACACACACAGATCTGTATCATTCACTTCTATGGGCAAAACCCTAATCCCAACAATGACAACCTTAACAACGCAGCCCTAACCTTAACTAAGTAACCAACCAAAATACACAAAATAAAATTGAATTTCCCCTGGTGGGACCAAAAAAAAAGTGTCCCCATAACATCAAAATAACTGGTCCCCACAGTGTACATCTGACAGACAGACAGACACACACACACGCACACACACACACACACACACACACACAAATACACACACACACAGCTGTTAAACACAATTCACAAAGAATTTTGAACAAAACAAATCACCCTGAAAAACAGTTTTTGAAAGTGTTCAAACAAAATTAAACATTTATGCAAGTGCAGGAACTGGGAAAAAAATATTTTCCAGTAGCTTCGCCTTCCAGCAGCAGTATTTTCCACAACAATGTGCCCCCAAACAGACGGTGACAGACCAGGCCGCCGACAGATTCTCCATCGGCACTCTCAGTTCACATTACAGCACGCATCTTCGATTGATGTACGATGGATGACACACTGCATTCTGTGAGATCACAACTAGGAAGACTTTAAAAACACTAAAAAATAAAAGTCCTGGCACACACTGAGCAGTGATTACGGAGGAATGTTTCAGCTCACAGAAATCCTTCCTACCTTTGTTGAGGGCCTGGGAGGCCATTTATCTGAATATCAAAGTGCTGCTACATCAACTATGACCTGCTTGGACCACAGTCCGCAGAGATACCCCACATCACCATGGTTGGCCACCAGTAAAATTAGATTCTAAAGGAAATGTGCAAGGTAACTCTAATCTTGCCAGTGTTCCTTTTTTTCCCCATTTGACATGGTGTTAACTCTCCTATGCGAGCTGATTATTACTAGCGGAGATCTCTTGAAACATAGAACATGGGTGGGAGGTGCAATCTGCAGTAAAATTTTAAACAACAGAAGTCAAGTAAACACTCTGAAAGGCATCAATTCTGGGCACATGCTAAGACTTGTTTTCCCCCCATGTCAGACTGCTGTTATGGGGTAGAATACAAGTGTAATGCTGTCAAGCCAGATCCATCCTATATTTGAACTTCTCTTGTTCCGGGCAAGACATTCATGCTTCGTCTATCTTATATTTGTGATACAAGCAAAGTGTAAGGGAAAGTACATTAAGTACCCATGGACAGCAGAAAGGTCTACAAAAAATGTGCAACTCTCACAATGCAAACAACTGCCAGAGCGGGAAAGTACTCAGCTCAAAAGCACTCAGAGGAATTCTAGCCAGACCACCTACATAGACTACAGAGGGGAATGCTCTTTTACCTGTAATGGCAGACCCTCCTGCAGACCAGGAACAACACAGTGAGAGGCAGTGAAGAGTGTCCCGGCCGGCTGAAGGGGACTGGATCCGTTCTCTCAGGCTGCTGGTCCTCTGGAGTGAGGCTGAGTTCTTGCCTGCCAAAGCTGTTGGCTGCCTCCTCCCCGACACATACACCAGGGGGGCGGGCCTGGCCCGGCCCCAACCACCCCCCAACATTGGGACCTGCTAATCAGTAGTAGCAAGAACAGCAGTACTTCACTCCTTTCCAGAATTCATTGCTAGCAAGAAAGAAATAAAAGGCGGATGTGAAACTGCAACAGGTCAGCAATCTCTATTTTAGGGCATCAAAACCCTGATCTTTATTATCCTGTATTTTGTATTAAAAAAATTATAATAATAAAAAATACAGACATAATGAACAGAAGACATCCACAGATTGGGTCACACTCGCTTTTCAGTGAGCAAGCTCATCTTTGCACCTTTGTCCCTCTGAGCCAAGCGGTGTGCGTTTCATGTAAAACAAATGGCTGGAGATAAAGTGAAAGTGGAGAGAGCGAGAGACAGAGGAAACGGATCCGGGTGGAGGAAACACGCTGACAGAAAGGCTGAATCATTCATATCATGCGCACTTCTGAAATTGACAAACCCCAAGTTTTTCATATTTAAGAGATGACTTATGCACAATGTTCCCGAATTGCTTTCTAATAAGAGAAATTCACTTTTTAATACTCGGTATGCTTTTTGAATAATAATAATAATAATAATAATAATAATAATAGCTACTACATTACAATGCAGGGGTATTTAGGGATATTTGCCCCTAAGCCCCCAGGATCAGCACATGACACCCACCTGACCCATCCACAGGCAACCCCACAGAGATGCTAACGTGACCCTATGACTTCTTCCATCTCACAGCAGGTACAGTTTACCTGCGCTGCGCCATCCAGCCCAGCAAAAACACCAGCAGCCCGGTTGGCTCCTTGTAAGCCTTCCGAATCATGGTTTACGAGGCCGAGAGGAACATCCACGCACCCCTACTCCACAGGGACCCAGGTGCTGTACGTGGTACCCCAGCACCCCCCTCAGGCTGCTGACAGGAATAGATGAGAGGCTTGTGCTAAAGCAGGGGTCACCAACCCTTTTGAAGCAGAGCTGATACACGGGTACTGAGCCATACGAAGGGCTGCCAGTTTGAAACGCCCTCCTAAACTTATCTAAACTTCATGTATAATAAACACGTTTTAAATACTATTTTTGTAGATATTATTTTCAAATCTATATGAATGCAAATGTGATTAAAGAAGAATAGCAACAGGATAAAATTATGTTTTACACACTGCTCACTGAGTGAGTTGTGCTATTTTTAGAACAGGTCCGCGGGTGACTCATGTGGTCCTTGGGGGCGTCCTGGTGCCCATGGGCACCATGTTGGTGACCCCTATGCTAAAGCATCGCAGATGATGTGGACATGCAAAGATGTTCATAGGTCTTGCGCAAGGAATATTCCAACTCCTGGAACAGACGTCGTCCAGGCTGACACTATCAACACTGCTAGTCGGCTGCGTTCCAGTCAAAAAAATAAAAAATCACTAATTCATTAATTCTCTATTCTGCATGTCAGACAAACTGACCCAAAACCACTGTAGACTGTGCACTTTATTTGAACGGCAAGACAGAACTGGTCCCACCAAATACATCCCACTGAGGTTAGACAGAATGGCACCAGAGTAAAGTCCTTCTGGGTCTCGCATACTCAAGCTTCCCGCTTAAGCCACATTTGCATGATGGAGAATGTGACGTAACTGACGTAATTTCCATATGTTGAAATAGCGGGTTTTTATTTTATAATTTATTTTTATTATTGATATATACATTTATTTATTTATTTTAAAATTTGATATTTAAATATATTTTATTTTTTATTTATTATTATTTTTTTTTAATTATTATGTATTTTATTTTGAGGACGTGCTTATGAGTGGGGTTTTTTTCGGAATAGCCCCCCCGGTGCTACGAGGGGAG